>JAQMYJ010000037.1:36795676-36825676 GCA_030014305.1 Clarias laeviceps
CTTTAATGGTCTCTCTCTCTCTCCCTCTCTCTCTTTAATGGTCTCTCTCTCTCTCCCTCTCTCTCTTTAATGGTCTCTCTCTCTCTCCCTCTCTCTCTTTAATGGTCTCCCTCTCTCTCTCTCTCTCTCTCTCTGTGTCTCAGGATGGCGCCCCCGGTGGTGGACACTCGCGGCCCGGCGTTGTTGTTCTGGAAGTTGAGTTGTGGAGCGGCTCTGTTCGCTCTGCTGGGCTTCAGTGTGTACCGAGTCCTGATTAAACCCCGGTGATACACACACACACACACACACACACACACACACACACACACACACATTCTGCTCATGAGTTTGGATTAAATCTCAGAAATTCAAAACAGAAGTTTGTGTTTGTTTCACTGCAGCTTTTATTTCTGTTTGAAGTTGAAGCACAAAGTTTTGGGTGGAGACACGAAAGCGCTTCAGTGTGTGTGAGAGACAGACGGTGTACAGACGGCCGTAACGTCTCTGTAATGCTTTTCATTATTATAACAAAACAACATGCTAATATTACACAAGTGTTCAGAGATTTCATAAGTGCAGGAGAGAGTGTGTGTGTGTGTGTGTGTGTGTGTCTGAGTGAGAGAGGGAGAGAGACGGTTGCGACAGCCCCCCCCCCCCCATCTGCGCTGATTTAAGTTTAAACATCAATAAAGACAAACATTAAAGTTTATGAACCTGAAGGATGTGTGTCGAGCTCCTCACACACACTGCAGGTGGAGGAGGTAAATAAATAGAGGAAACCACGAAACACACACACACACACACACACACATCTCTCACATGGGTGTGACTCAGGTTTTTTTTCGTACTCGTGTCCTGTTTACGGTTTTCAGCAGAACTCTGAACTCACTGACTTTATACAGCAGAAGAAGAAGAAAAACTAAATATATATTTAAAACATTAAAGGTTAAATAATTAATAAAATAAAAATTATTTTAAAAGTTTTTAATACCTCTCTCTTGATTTTATATAAAGGAAATATTGAATAAAAAATATAAATGTTAAAAAGTATAAAGATTTAAATTTAACAGAAAAATAAATGTTATTTGAGGATTAGTTTTAAGTTTCCACAGAGAAAATCTTTAATAAATGTAAGCTAATTAAGCATTACTATTTTATTGATTTTAATTAATAAATAATAATAATAATAATAATAATAATAATAAATATAAATTATATTATAATATATATATTATTTATATTTATTATTATTTTATTTTTTTTAATTCATTGTGTGATGTTTCACTTTTTTTTAAAATGTGTAACAGAGTCAATACATTAATATTAATCAGAAAGCCATGAATAGTTTTATTAGTCACTGCTGTTGTGATGTCATTAAAACTCCCTCAGTATTAACCCTTTAATGACTGAAGCTCTGGGCTGATCTGAGATTTCCCCCGGGGTCGTGTACAGGTCGGGGGTCAGAGGTCACACCTCAGTTGCTGTAGGGATTCTCTTTCTTCGGCCGGACGTAGAGAGCCGAGATGTCGTCGTCGAGAGCGTGAGAGTTCCCCTTCTGCCGCACGCCGTTCATCTCCTCGTAGATCGGAATCGGGAGTGGCACCTTCATCTGACCTCCGTCACCCGTCCTCGCCTGGGGGGGGAGGGGGGGGGAGACATGAGAGGGTGAGAGAGACAGGGACGGACACGTACAGACAGACAGACAGACAGACAATAAGAGAGACAGACAGAGAAATAAGGAGAGAGACAGACAGACAGAGAGGCAGGTAGAGACATAAAGGGAAGGCAAGTCAAAAAGAGAGAGAGATACAGGAATAGAAAGAATGATGGTGGGAGAGAGACAGAGAAATGTAGGGAGAGAGAGACAGATAAAAGAGACAGAAAGAGAGAGTGGAGGGAGAGAAACAGAGAAAGGTAGAGAGGAAGCATTAGGGCGGGGCTCACACACACAGTATCTCAGAAGGTGTAAAGAAATCAACGGCCGCCTCAAACCACAACGGATATAAACACACACACACACACACACACACACACACGGTACTCGGGTGGTGACCCAAATCTCTCTCTCAGTCGCCCAGCACATCCCCAATCGTCTCCCCCCAACTCACACACACACACACACACACACACACACACACAGTTTCCTGCGTGAGATTAAATGCTGGGAGAAAACTTTGATAAACAAACTTCGATAGTGATCTGTTTAAGTGTTGAAAATAAAGTGACAAATTCACACACACACACACACACACACGGGACTGCACCTGAGTGTTGGCCCAAATGTCCCTTCAAAACCCCCCCCCCCCTCCTCCCCCAACCAACACACAGAGGTACTCACACAGTGCACTGCAGTGAGGATGAGGATGATGAAGAAGAGCAGTCCTGCTGCAGCAGACAGAGAGAAGAGCAGCGGAGTGTACAGGGTGCAGGTACACAGATTCGGGCCTATACACACACACACACACACACACACACACACACACACACACACAATATGAACAATTTACACAAGTAAATTTAACACAAGTTTTTCCAGGTCTGTAAGATGTTCAGTTCTGATGTGAGTCAACATTCATAAAGAGCAGCGACACATTCATTAGTTTAATGTAGTCGGGTTTAGATCTGCACACACACACACACACACACTCATATACACACACACACACTCATATACATACACACACACACACACACACACTCATATACATACACACACACTCACAGACACACTCATATACACACACACTCATACACACTCATACACACATACACACACACACTCATATACATACACACACACACACTCATATACACACACACTCATACACACACACACACTCATATACATACAGTACACACTCACACAAACACACATATACACACACACTCTCATACACACACACACACACACTCTCATACACACACACACACACACACTCATATACATACAGTACACAAACACACACACACACTCATACACACATTCATATACACACACATACACACACACACTCATACACACACTCACACACACTCATAGACACACACACTGTCACACGTATGCACACACACACTCATACACACTCATATACACATACACACACACACACACACACACACATGCCTGCACTGCGCCCATGTGGTGGCCAAAAGCGCCGCCCCCCCCCCCCCCACACACACACCTTAATCTATTCAAATAGTAACATTTGTGCAGTGTAAAGGTGAAATAAATTGACCCTTTGAGCTTTCTGACTGTGTGTGTGTGTGTGTGTGTGTGTGTGTTTGTGTGTTTGTGTAAAAGTTGAGTTGACTCTCAATAGTAATCAGCTCAAAGAGGCAAATCATTTCATCATTACTTTACATTATACACACATTTGTACTATTTGAAAACAATAAGCTGTGTGTGTGTGTGTGTGAAGCCTCAGGATTCTGTAAACATCAGTAACAAGTGTTTTTGTGAAGTCACGTGAGGGTGAGACTGAGTCAGCAGTGTGAGTTCTCTGTCCTGACGAGGCGTCAGGTTTTAGTGAATCGCTCACATGAGCTTCAGCGTCAGGTATCGGATATAAAAATCCATTAAACCACTGATTTGGTTGCGATGACCTCAGAAGGGGCGGAGCTTCATATTTCAACATCTCATCAGAAAATCCAGAATATGGAAGAAGCGACAGTTTCGAAGTCGTAGCAAAAATTTGGCTCAGAGGTCACACAGCGTTTATACATATATATATATATATATATATATATATATATATATATTTTTTTTTTGGCGACGCCCACCTGATGAGGAGTAACGAGAAGGGGCGGTACTTACACGGCTCCTGGACGTACAGGAGGAACTTGCTCCTCCCAGGGAGGTCCTGAAAGCTGTCGCCTTCGTCATAGTGGAACTCACACTCGTACATGTCGGTGTCGTAGCTCTGCAGGTTCTCGATGCTGATGTTCACGACACTCCTGCTGCCATCAGTCTGGTCCGTGATGCGATTCCTCAGCCTGTCGTCTTTAACACTGTGCGCGGTATTGAAGTTGTGGTAGAGAACCTCTTCCTTGTTCAGCCAGGAGCGGTTCAGAGAAAACGCAAACGGCTTGCCGGATTCTTTAGTAGACACGCAGGAGAACGCGATGGAGGCGTTGCACTGGGCGTGGAGATACATCACGTCGGCAAACACTGGAGAGGAAACGCACATCGAGATGTCAATATACAATTATAATAACAATATAATAAATGACATTTGAAAAAATTAAATAATCGACATTTTCCACTCGTCAACATAGACACTACAAATGCGAAAGTATGTGCGCCCCTGTCCGTCCATCACGTCCATACAGAATGTTCTGATGTTTTAAACGTCTGGTTACAGATTTAGACCCTCCACTCGTCTCAGACGGCTGTGGGGTTTAGTGAACATTCACACGTTATTGATCTGATGTCCGGATGTCCCGGAGAGACTCCACTTCATCCCCGAGCTGATGCTTCAGTGTGGGTCAGGGGCTCTGCGCAGGACACTCGAGGACCTCCACTATAAACACACGCTTGCTGGTTTTGAAGGATCTCTGAATAAGGTTTTGGGTTTTTGTACGTCACACATTAAAAGAGAGAGAGAGACATTGAGAAACAGACAGTTCTGACAAGTCGTGTGTTTCCTGCTTTGCGGTAACAGTTTGGGGAAGAAACATTCAATAGTGATGGTCAGGGGTGCACATACTTCTGCCCATGTGTTGTATTGCAACACAAATTTACAGGCGAATGCTACGCAGCAAACAAGCTTCATCATGAAGGATAAGGAACTTAAAAATATATATAATTAATACAAATAAATTTTAGAAAGGATGTTCTGTGTGTGTGACGGTGTGAGTGTGTGACGGAGGAACTAAAGGACGATTCTCGAACCGCACGCTGTTCAGGTCATTACAGGAAACCTTTAATTATCAGGAGATCAGGACTGAGTTATAATTATTAATGAGTGCATCATTAACGATTTCAGCGCTTTCATGTTTATTTTCCACTCGCACTTGCATTCCAGTAACATGAATATGTTTATTATCTGATTTACCTTTTGGATTAATAATATATTTAATAATAATAATATTTCCATTTCTTATTTATTACATTTCTCTCTCTCTCTTAATGTCTGTGTATAGATTAATAAATAAATCTTTTCTGGTTATCTATCTATATTTTCTTCTATTCTATTCTCTCTCTCTCCCTCCTTCTGTCTCTATTTTCTTTCTTTCTGCCTTTCCTCCTCTCTTTTTCTGTTTGTCTCTCTTACTATCCGTCTATATTAATATCTCTCTCTCTCTTTGATCCACACTGCAAAAAATTAAAAAGTGTTGACATTTCTGATCATTTAATCATCAAAATAATTTAAATCGCAATAAAACAATTATCCAGATCATTAAATCCTTATGACCTCCAGCGTGCGAGTCACAGATCACAGACTCTTAAACTGACAAAAAATAAATAATTTAAAAATCTGAACATTTTCTTTTATATCTGAATGAAACCGGATTGTTTTAGACTGAAAACTTAAAGTGTCTTTAAAACTCTATCAGAATTTTTCCCCTGAGATTTAAACGTGTTTCATTAAAAAAAAAAAAAAAAAATTTAATTTACTTTTTAATTTAAAATTCTTAAAAAGGGCAGATTAAAAAAACTTTATTGCAATTTTAAACAAATATTAGTAAAAAATGTTCTCTGTAAATTGTGTAAAATCTGATCAGGAAGGAAAATGTACACAATAAAGGAAGCAAGACGGCAGCCACAACAACCATCATTAATATTTTAAAGTACTGCTTTTAAATGTTTTACAGCAATTATAATAATCACTTTTATGTGTTTGTTTATTTGTTTTAAACAGGATGCTTTCTAAAAATCTCAGACAATAATCAGAAAACATATTTGGTTCAAAATCAGTGCGAAATAAGAGCAAAGCACAAATGTCTTAAACACACACTCTATCCTCATGACAGGCTGCAGAAACGCTGGTCCAACACACTCGAACACGTCTAGATTATTTTATATGAAATTAAAGTTACCTGTGTGGATGAAGCTCAGGACGAGGCAGACTGAAACGCTCAGCCACTTCTCCATCCCTCTGTCTCAGTGTGTGTGTGTGTGTGTGTGTGAGTGTGTGTGTGAGTTACTCTCACCGAGCAAAACTGACTCCAGCACTGGTGTGTGTGTGTGTATATATGTGTGTGTGTGTATGTGGGTGAAATGGGGCAAGAACAGGAAATCCTAGTTAGTTTCAGTGGCTCACACAACCGTTACACAGAAGAAGTAAAAAAAAAGAAAACCACAAAGTAACAGCTGCTGTGTTTCACAGAATTTTCTCACTTTTTATTCTTTTTTTTTGTATAAAATAAAAATAATTTAAAAAAGCAACCAGCCTTAATAAATCAGTTGGGGCTAAAAGATGTAGAGTGATGTAGTCTGATCAGTAGTCTTCTTATCCACTGAGCCTTAGCACACACACACACACACACACACACACACACACACACGGTTTACCTCTGAGACTTTCTTCCTGAGTCAAAAAAAAAGATTTACCTGTCAGATGTTTAAATTTCCGGCAACAAAACAATAAAACAGAATAAACTTGAAAAAGTGAAAAGGAGTTTCTGCCGTGTGTAAGTGACTCCCTGCACTGTGTTTGTGTTTCCTTCAATATAAACTACAAAGAATAATCGCAAGGGTACACAAAATAACTTGAAATAATAATAATATTAATAATAATAATAATAAAAAAAAAGGAATAATAAAATAAAAGGAATAAAAATTTCATCATGATTATTTAGGGCCTGGTTGGGAAGAACGACTTTTAAAAAATAAACAAAGTAAAAAAAAATTTAAAAAACAAAAAAAAACTTTAAGGGCTTTGATAGGAGAGGCAATCACCTAAAAAAAAAAAGTAAATACTGTAAAAAAAAACAAAAAACAAACATATACTTATGTATATCACAATAAAATTTATAAATATAGATACACTGTATACACACATACAGGTGCATCTCAATAAATTAGAATATCGTCAAAAAGTTGATTTATTTCAGTAATTCAATTTGAAAAATTGTAACTTTATATAGATTCATTACACACAGACTGATATATTTCAAGTGTTTATTTCTTTTAATTCTGATGATTATGACTTACAGCTAATGAAAACCTAAAACTCAGTATCTCAGAAAATTACAATATTACTTAAGACCAATAAAAAAGATTTTTAACACAGAAATGTTGGACTACTGAACAGTATGAACACGTGCAGCACTCAGTACTCAGTCGGGCCTCCGCTTGCATGGATTCCTGCAGCAGTGCGGGCGTGGCATGGAGGCGATCAGTCTGTGTCACTGCTGAGGTCTTACTGTATGGAAGGAACCTCTGCAGGTGTTTTGAGTTAATTATCTGATTAGAGTGTCGCACCAGGAGTCTCCAATAATGAACTTTTTCACAATATTCTAGTTTTCTGAGACACTAAACCTTTGGGTTTTTATTAGCTGTAAGTCATAATCATCACAATTAAAATAAACACTTGAAATATATCAGTCTGTGTGTAATAAGTCTATAGAATATGACTTGAACTGTTTTAATTGAAGTTTAATTTATATATAATATGTAAAATAATATAAAATACAAAATTTATATGGTGTATATTTATACCATGAAATTATATATTTAAGTGTATTTAGCTATAGGTGTCCTCCGGTTTCCTCCCACAGTCCAAAGATAGGCACATTAGGCTAACTGCCGTTCCCAATTGTTGTGTGTGTGTGTGTGTGTGTGTGTGTGATGGATTGGCACCCTGTCCAGTGTGTTCCCCGCCTCGTGCCCCAAGTCTCCTGTGATGGGCTCCAGGCCCCCGCGACCCTGAATACAGGATGTATGTATACACACTACAACAGAAATTAATTGTATGCCTGCAATTTATTACATTTTATGAAATTAAATAAATGGTACACACACACTCATTGTAAGTCATAAGGCTTATGGAGGGGATTTTGTAATTTCTCTCTAATTAAAAAGAAAAAAACCCTCTCTCTCTCTCCAGTGTTTCTCCTGTACAGGGTCACTGGTATCTCAGGGGTGGAGTACAATCTGCACAAGGTGCCAATCAAGTGTAGGACAAACAAGCACACCGTGAATCTGGAGGTGTGAAGTCACAGTGCCACACAAACCAGTATTAACCCACCTAACGTCTACCTCTATTAGAAATAGCTATAAAGAATCTTAATGAATATAATAATTCCCTAAAATCAATAACTCAATTTTAGTGAATTATAGATTTTTTTTTTAATTGCTCAGTATATTTTGATGTCTATTTAATTTGTAAATGTGAATATACATTAACCTGGTATATTACTAATGAAAGCATGATATGTAAATTAATAAGTTTGAAAACTCTGCAGTCATTTGAAAAAAAACAAAATATCTGGGTCTCAAAAAAAACAAAACCACACAAATATATTATTATTATAGTGAGATTCAGGCTAATTAAATATTATGAGCAGTTATGAGGCCATGAACACCAATGTAAATTGAGGACAAACCTGGCTTGAGACACACAAATACACACACACACACACACACACATATATACACACAAATCAAGAAGGAAAAATTAAAGTTTATTATCCATGTTTCAAAAATAAAAAAGGTCCAAAGATACAGCTGTAAACTGTTTACTGAGACACACTCACATATTCTCTCTCTCTCTCACACACACACACACACACACACAGGAAGTAGGCATGTGATGAAAGAGCTCACACTGGAATGTGTCGAAACATGACTATGATTTAATTAAAAAAAAAAAAAAAAAAGGGGGAAAAGGGCAGGTGTTTAGCGGTCGGTTGGTGAGAGCTGGAGGTTGCGGGTCACCCCAAATCCCCCCCCCCCCCCCACACACACACACAGAGTGAGAGAGTGAATGACGCCTTGCACCAACTTCCTGCTGCAGCCACACTCCTGATCTCACTACACTAAAAAAAGTGATTTTATATTTATAATAGAAAAAAAAAAAAAAACAACAAGAAAGATTTTTCTTTGCGCTTCCCCTCTCCGTGTGTGTGTGTGTGTGTGTGTGTGAGAGAGAGAGAGAGAGACACACCACCCTGGACACACTCGTCCCCTGACTCTCAGCATATGCCTACGATGATGATGATGATGCGCCATGGCTCCGCCTCCACCAGCGTCGCCCCACGACTCCACTCCGTCTTCATGGTGATGACATCATTATTATCATTAGTGTGACGCCGACACTGTTACAGCTTTAGACCAGGAAAAATAAAAATAAGTCTATCATGAGACTCGGCCTTGAGTGTGTGAGCGCCGCCCTGCGTTTGTGTGTGTGTGTGTGTGTGTGTGTGTGTGTGTGTGTGTGTGTGTGTGTGTGAGACTCTCCGTCCATTTTGGTTGTTTCAGCAGAAAACAAAAGGGCGTGTCACGGGCGTGTCAGTATCGGCTCATGCCCTGGAACTGAGGCACCTGTCCGTACGCCGGCATGTAACCAGGCATCCCCTGAGGAGGCGCACCATACTGACCTGCACACACACACACACACACACAGAGAGAGAGAGAGAGAGAAGTTAAACTCAATATACAAACAGAACATCACACTGATGATCATCTTTGGAAAATATGAATAAATCTGAAAGTGATGACATCATCAAAAGTGGACCAACAACCTTCATGATGTTTTTTTTCCTTTAAACATTTCAGTAGTGCGAATTTTCCACACTAGCAGCAACAGGTTCCTTCGAGGTGCTTATGTTACCATGGCAACCCGTTGCTGTGTGTGTGTGTGAGAGACTCACCGTGCATGGGGTGTCTGAGAGGAGGCTGCTGTGGAGGTAACGACCCCACCGGTGCACCAGGGGGCGCTGCAGCAGCTACGGGCGGCCCGGGGCGAGGAGGAATCAGCCTCTGATACCTAGGCAGCTGAGCTCGTCTCTCCTCCTGCACCGACAGTGAGACACACACACACACGACGATCACACACTACACACATTAAACACTTCCATTTACTATTTAATAAAAAAATAAAAAATACAAACATCTAAACACGTAAACACTTTCATAACGAAGCTAAGAAACCTCTACAACACACACAGACACGTGTGTACAGATTAGAGCTGTGAGGTTAAACCCGAGCCGGCGTGGAGAGAGAAACCCGGTTGTCATTACTTACTGTCAAATATAAAGAGGATAAATCGGGAGGGGCGTCTCCGAGCACTTACCAGCGAGATATCCTCATCAGGGTGCATCAACTTACTGGTAGCACTGGAGCTGGAGACGGCGGCCGGCTTAGCGGAGACCGCTGGGGGGGCGGCTTTAGCCGCAGTGCTACTAGCAGGACCGGAGGAAGAGGAGGCGGAGGACGGCGAGGACGCCGGAGGCTGGGTGTAGGCCGGGAACGTCGCTTTGGGAGGATCGGCGTTGGTGGGAACCGGCTGCTGAGCCTAGAGACACACACGGAGGTGCCAATACTTTCACATTTGAACACATGATCTTTTGATATTTATTCCCCAGAGCGCGTACAGGACGATTCGGTTCTCAGGATCTCGCAAACCACAAAAACTAATTTTTTTTTTTTTTTTACTTTTACAATAAGTTTCTTTAAATTTTTTTTTTTTATTCTGCACGAAGAAAATTTCTGCAAAGAATCAATAAATAATAAAACACATTTTTAAACAATAAGTAAGACCATTTTTTATTACCAATTATAAATTGGCTAAAATTTTATTATATGAAAAATAAAAGGTAAAAAAAAAAAAAAAAATGTGATCTACAGATGCAAAGGTAAATTGATTAAATAAGTTATTTAACTAAATTATTACATTTAGATCAATTAAATAATTAAGTAAACACCCCCCACACACACACACACACGTGTTACCTGAGCAGCGCTGGGGAAGAGGGGCTTGGAGGCGGCGGGCGGGGCCATGGGTGCAGCCGGTCGGGGTGGTGCAGTCACTGGAGGTACCTGAGCCATCGGGGGAATCCCAGGCCGGGGTACATGAGGGGGCATTCCTGCAACACACACACACACACACACACACACACACACACACACACAAACCAGTCACTGCGTTATATTTACTACACAACAGAACAGCAAGCGTCAAAAATCCCTTAAACTCAAACAGTAAACCCAGGACAGAAGTCAGATGACAGCAGTATATGGTGCGGAAGGTTGTTTTAATTCCAAAATACTGTAACGAGTGTAATTTCCGCTGTTAGATCTTTACTGTGAGTGTGAAATGTAAAATGATGTGTAATCCAGTACAGATGATCTGATCTCATGATTAGAATCTGTTGCACTTTTTCTCAGCATATTTCTGCACCCCTTACCTGGGGGCACTCCTGGCATCATGAGAGGCACTCCGGGCCCCGCGGGCATCATCCCTCCCATCGGCATCATGCTGTCAAAGAAACGAGACCGTTATGGCTATACATTCACATCTCCACACACGAGTGTTTTAAACAAACGAAACTAAATATTCTAATGATAATAATAGGAATAAACCACATGTCTGAGTAAAACTGCATCATGTGACCACCTCAATATGTGTGTGTGTGTGTGTGTGTGTGCATATACTGGGGGACTCATTAATGTGTTCACTCAGTTCTGGGCACATGGTACTACACTGACCCCTGCTGTTTTATTTTGGAACTGCACCACACCAGTACTTAACCTAAACTACTCAAATCCTGGGTATTAGAAACAGAAATGTACCCAGGTGGCATCCCGGGCATCACTGCAGGCATTCCGGGCATCATTGGTGGAACACCGGGCATCATGGGAGGAATACCTACACACACACACGCAAAGATTTAAGGAGAGATATTCGAATTAAAATTTGCAGCAATAATTTGCAGATATTCCGTGTGTGTGACTCCCCCCCCCCACCTGAGTAATTAGCCGGGGGAATGTAGGCGTTTTGTGGCTGGACAGCAGGCGGCTGCTGAAACGGCGACGGACCAGCTTCATCATCGTCATAATCCTCGTATGAGTCATCCTGTTTATGTTTCTTCTTCTGGCTTTCTTCTTTTAAAAAAAAAAAAAAAAAAAAAAAAAACACAGACACATTTACAAAAGTTTAAAGAAAGAGAGAAAAAAACTGAACTGATGAAGTTCAAAGAGAAATCCTAATACGGCTTATTTGCATATAGTGATGCCCACAAAACTCTATAAAAGGTAAAGCGCTCTAACAGGAAGGAGGATGAAATTAGCAATGAGAATAAATGATGGAAAAAAAATGAAGTGGAAGTAATTTTGCATCAGCCGAGGTGTTTGTTTACTTCTTTACAAATACATTTCCCAGCTGAATTAATAAACGTGATAAGGTCACCCAATAAAAAGAGTTGGACGAGCATTTCACTTTCGTTCACCCAGATGAGGATGGGTTCCCTGTTCAGTCCGGTTCCTCTCAAGGTTTCTTCCTATTAGCATCTCAGGAAGTTTTTCCTTCCCACTGTCGCCCTCGGCTTGTTCACCAGGGACTATCTGATCATTTTGATTCACACACATTCACATTCCATACAAACTTAAATAATTCTTTTGATTGTGTAAAGCTGCTTTGGGACAATGATTGTTAAAAGCGCTATACAAATAAAATTGAATTTTAACCGTTCAGTGTATTTTATATTTATGAGACCATGATGATGATGACGATGAGGCTGCTCTCGTCCCCCACCTTGAGATTTCTGCTCCAGCTGTCGTCTCCGCTCCTGCATGTCTTTCTCTGGAATGCCCTCCATGCCGTAGATCTCCAGCTCAATGTCGGTTCGGCCGGGGATCGCATTGGGAACTCCGTCTATCGTTTCCTTGTGCACCTGGATAAAAGTTTTATTGACTCGTCATGCCTTGATCAGTGAGTGAGTGAAATGTACAGTAAACCTCAGGTGTGTGTGTGTGTGTCACGTACCTGCATGCAGTGTATGGCCAAGCCGGGCCCTGTGTACAGCTTTTTGTGACATATGTGACATTTAAAGTGTTTGGCTTTCTGGTGCTGGATCAGAATCTTTTCATCGTCGAAGTCTCTGTTGCAGTACCTTTGTGTAATTGGGTCAAGGGGCGTAATTAAAAAAAACAATCTATTTAAAGTTTTTTTTTTTTTAAACAAAAACTCCTACATGATTTAACAAATTTCATCCTTCCTAACAGTCATAATCATTATAAAAGATTATAAACGCAGCAGTAACACGACTTTAAAGATAAAACGCTTCGAAATAATCAACCGATTCATGAGTCGGTTCAACAACCAGAACCGATTCTTTCGATACACACACACAAAAAAAGAGTGACTATTAATGCAAACCGTTCACAAAAAAAAGAAAATAAACTGTGTAATGATGACTTGGACGTGATCTCGTTTTCTTTTGAATTTTAAATTTCACTTCTTTCACGATATCTTACTTTCCTTTCCTCACTGATCCGACTCAGAGTCGACTCTTTAGAGAACGACACATCACTACCACAATGAATTATTCATTCGGTTCATATAGCTTTCTAATTATAACTGGTTTTAAGGTCTGACTGGAATTAACTAAACACTTCGAATGAGAAAACGGAAATTAACTAAATAGACCTTTAGTAGAACTTAAAAGTGAAATGATTCCAATAAAGGATAACGAAAACAATTACATGTCTTCTACTGGCTAAAAGAGCTAACTTTAGATAACTTAAACAACCTAAGAACGTTTTATTCATGATTATTATTTGAAATATATAATTATTTCGACAAAGCTGTGTCAAATTATATCGCAATAAAGACAAACATTTAATAAGCTAGCTCATGTCCAAGGCTTATAACCACTAGCTTGGGCTGTATCCCAAATTTAACGCATGCTCCCTATGTAAGCGCACTTCTCCATTGTTAAAGTAATAGCGCACGCGCTGCAAGAAGTGCACTACATGACCATTACATAAGCGCCGTTTGGGACGCAGCCTCGCTAGCTTAAAAAAAAGACCTTTCGCTAACTTCGGTGTTTTTAACAAGATAAAAAGGATACCAACACCACGGCTTCAGTTGCTTCTTCTTCTTCCTTCCCATTTTCTGTCAAAAAACTAAAAATTAAACAACTCGCGATTAAAAATAAAAGAAACAAAACACTTTATCCACCAATGTGCTGTTGAATAAAATGGCGCGATGCTCTCTAGGCCGCGTTACAATACACTTCCGGTGGTTGTACTACGCATGCGCAGGGAGCTGGCAGGATTCAGCAGCAGAGTGTGCTATTGGTCCAGTTATATAAAATAATAACAATAATAATAATAATAAAAAATAACGGTTTATTTGTTTATTAACGAAATAAATTATATAAATTTAAATAAATGAAAAACACAAAAGTATTGGAAACATGTTTTCTTTCCACTTTTATGTACATATAAAATATTGAATCTGAGCCTGTGGTCAAATTCCTTATTGTAAATAAAACAAGCAAACAAATCCAAAGGCTGTGTGTAACCTTATACAAATTCACTGTTTTTGCTGTGTAATTTTTGATAGCTAAGGACATTTTTGCTAGCTGAGGTTGACACACACACACACACACACAGTTTCAGTCATAAAACTGTTTAATGATTCACATATTTACATACCAAATGTACAAAAAAAAGCATGTTAAAATTTTTCAAATGTAATAGTGTAACCGTACCTCTGTGTAACAGCTACAGCGACTAGCTATTAACTTTAGCGCATTTCCTCAGATCACGGCTTAGAGGCTAACATACTCAACCGCCAATTAAAAAAAAGATTAAATGTTTATGTTAAAAAACTAAAATGCTGGATTTGTGTTATGAGGAGAGACAGCTGTGTAGCAGGAGGTCAGAACTCGCTGTATTAGCATGTTAAACAGTTCAGCTCATGTGCTGTTAGCTACGAGCGCTGTCCGGACACTGTTATAACTGATCCAGTAGCAGTTTTATCTGGCTGCCGTGCTGAATGTTTGTGCATAGACCGTAAAAACCAACTGATCTCAGAACAGTCACTGAACTCGACGCTAAGCAGGTGCTGATAATCAGTTAGCGGATCACTGTTAGCCTTAGTTTCTTTCAGCTAGCTGTGTGTATGCTACATGTTAAAGAAAAGGCCGATGCTAATGACACTGTTTAATCAGTGCTGATTTCTGATTGGCTGATCGAATGGAAGCATTTTTTGGGGCAAATCTGAAGACCTTTCTTTGATGCGATACGATTGCATCGTCAAACTAAAATCTCGGCACACGCCTGATGGGAACATTCCATTCATATGTTCACTAGCACCATCTATAGATAACGCTCTCTCTCTCTCTCTCTCTCACACACACACACACACACACACACACACAAACTTCATTAGCATCAGGCACAGCTACGCTATAAATATGCATGTATTTCCATGACCTTTTACAATTTATAATTAAATATTCTTTTAAATCCGGCATGTTGCTTGTGAATAGCATCGACAGCGCAAACAGAGTGACGGATTCCTTTCAGGTGCATCTGAGGCGTAAAGTGTGATGAGGAAAAGATGATGCATAAGATGTTGCATAAGCGCACTCTCATCTTCGCAAAAATATAACTAGAAAGATCTAGCACACACACATGCTAGAGCACAACACATCCACACACAACAGATTTAAATTAGAACGAATTTACGATGAGCAGACGTCAGAGCAGCGCTTTTTTTTTGGGTCTGATCTCAGGACAGAAATCAGAAAGCATCCAGCTGAGGGCTAATTACTGAACGCTAATTCCTGAAATCTTGACAGTGGCACTATGATCTTTAATTCAAACATGCTAACATTGCTAACAGAGAATAAAGTTGAGCAGATGCTAATTAGCATAATGAACACGCTATGCTAAACCTAATACAAGTTCGAACCGTATCACAAAGCTGTGCTGCGATCAATTTATGAACCAGTAAGATGGAAACTACTAGAATAAATGTCCTGATTTCGTTTTTAGCAAACTAGCGTATTTTTATTAACAGGAAAATGAAAGCGTAAACGTAGCTGCATCGTTGTACATGTTTCTGTTTCGACTACCATTTAGTGATTTCTGATTGCCGTGGTAACGGTATGTTTATGTTAATGAGCTTGGTGTATCCCTTTATACATTATTGTATTGTCAGATTAAAAACAAAAAGAACAAACTAGTGCAATAAATATAAAGATATCAAACTGTAACCTTGTATGCTACATTAAAATCGTTAATTCACTTGAACGTGTAAATAAAACAAAAACAAGGACGTGTAAACCTCTAAAGCTTGAACAACAAGTCGGTGGGGCTACAGCCTGTAACCCAGTTTGACTCCGCCCTCCATGAATTATTAACTAATGTTCAAACCCTTCAGGCTCTTGGTGTTTAATAAACACAAAGAAAATAAAAATTTCAAGTTAATATTTCCTCCGAATTCATCATTGATTTCCTCGCAAATCATCTCTAATTGATTTCCGGCTTATCACCTTAGCGCTAGTACACCATTTAGCTATGTTAGCATGATTAGCCTCACTGCTGCTTTGACAGATTCAGGTTAGATTACTCTGTCAATCCTCCTCGTTTCCCTTGTTTTCACATTCTATTCTGCTGCATCACTTGTTTTTCTTGGACAGCACACAGCAATGATGATGATGATGCAAGTTTAGGCACTAAACACGTATACATACCCACACACACACACACACACACACACACACACACACACACACACATGCTTGGAGTGAGGTAATTAGCATTTGGTTCTCAAGTCACAAACAGCCAAAGATTAAAGGTTATGGTAACCTCCACACACACACACACCACACACACACACACACACACACACACACACACACTACGCTGGTCATGGTGCTGGTGGGAGTTTAATGTCCAGCAGGCTATAAGCAAAAACATTCCATAAGATCCCGAAGAGGATGAAGAGGCCGTAGACGCTGATGAAGATCCAGAAGAGGAACTGTTCGTGGAGCCGCTGCTCGTAGCTCTGCAGCACGACCACGCCCAGCGTCAGGCCCACCGCCACCCCGCCCAGGTGGGCACAGAAACTGGGGTTGGGGCACGGGGGCATGGCAGGGGGATAAAACCTCAACCACACAGCGCGGCCGAACTCCACACTCACTGTGGGAAACACAGAGACATTATTATTACATGATGATAAAGGTTTGCTGTAAACACCCTAAGGATGATTATTTTCCTAAAAAAAACTATATAACACTGATAAGTATTTTATTCCCTTTACACCACAGCGATTTACCAACAACTGCAATTTTCTTATTTAATAAAGACCAATATCATAACATCCTGTGAGACGACTGAGTTCCTGTTCTCTCTTACATTATAGCAGCTATAAACAACGCTCGCACCGTCTCCAACCTTTGTCTGGTGAACTAATCTAGAAAAACTGCACAGAAGTGTGAATTCCTCTGTCCTGAAGATTAAAGATACAGTGAAACCTTGGATTGTGAGTAACGCGGTTTGCGAGTGTCCACAAGATGAGCAAAGATTTTTTAATAAAATTTGACTTGGAAAACGAACAAGTCTTGGTTTACGAGCACCGAGTATCATGTATCACGCACGCGCTACTTGTTTTGACGCCGAGCGTCACATGATCACAACTGAGCCAACAGTTTTTCTCTCTCTCAGAAATGTTTTTAACCTGTTTATGTTGGATCTGCTCAGTAATGTACCAGAGCGAGCTGTTTTAGAGAAACAAGTAACATCTTCAGAGCGCAGAATTCCAAGGCGCCTTACAATGATAATAATCAAATCATTATTATTATTAGTAGTAGTAGTATATACATGCCCCCACCCCCTCCCTCTGTTGCATTTGTTGATGAATGTTTATCTGTTCAGGTTTTACACAAAATACAAAATTCCTTAAAAGATAAAAAGAAACTTACTGCACACCAGCGCCATCGCCATCCGAAACAACTTAAACTGACACTTCATCCCCGACCAATTCTGCATACGGAGAGGGAGAGAGAGAGAGAGAGGGAGTTTCATAACTAGACATACATTAATAAATAATTTCTTTCTTTCTTCTTCATATTATGATGATGATGACGACATGTAACTGATGCACTTCAGGCTCGCGGTGGATCGTTCACATCCTGCATCAGATCACATGACCTTGTTCCCCTCGGCGGTGTTTTTGGAGAATCCAGGAGAAAATCTAAATCTCCTCGCAGCACCTGGAGCTCTGTATCGATCGCAGCACTCTGGAGCTCTGAGCCATTACTTTATTACTTTATTTTTTAAATTCTTCCTCCAGTTAAAACACAATGTTTGGCTAGAAGAGATTAGTGACATAAATTTTTGGCTTGATAAATCCCTGAATATCTTCATCTAGTAGAAGAAGTGGCTCTAACGTTAATTGGTTTTATGATACTTTTTTATGATAAAAAATATATTTTTAATGATTTTTTTAAAATAACTTTTTTATTCTTTAATTTATTAAATTCTTAAGTCAAATTAGAAGATTTTTCTAATGTCTTTTTTTTAAGCTTTGTATTTGAAAATTATTTAAAAATTTTTTTCCAATATCAATAAATCTGTTTTGTAAATCTTCCTTTTTTTTTTTCCTTTTTAAGATTCTACTTTGTCTGTTAACATTTTATATTTTATTATTTATTGCATTCTATTAATACTGGATAAATTCAGATTTAAACAGACGTAGACATCCCTAAATTATAATAGAATTTGCTGAGCCGTTTATTTGGCAATCAGTTGCTGTGAACTTCTCTCTCTCTCTCTCTCTCTCTCTCTCTGTGATCTGCTGACTCACCCTCAGTGCACCTGAGCTGATCTGATATCAGCACTGAGAGCACCGTAAACCTTTTCTACCTGAATAAACAAAATAATGAACTGATCCTGGATCAGTTTCTGAGGTGTGGTGAGTAACCTGAGCCCTGATGAGAAAGCATTGGTGATACTATGTGTGTGTGTGTGTGTGTTTGTGTGTGTTTGTGTGTGGCAGAGAGAAACGCTGAGTAGTGTGAGAAAAACAAGTGTGTTAATATTTAATGAATGTGAACAGCTTTTAAACGGCTGTTCTTGCAAGGTCAGAGCACACGGCATCATGGGAAGTGGTGCACTGACCACTGTGCGACCAATGTGGAAATGCTCTGGATTAGAAATACAGCTGTCACACACAGGTACAAACACACACACACATACACACACACACACACATAGGGAGCGTTAATATGCTGGAATGTGTGGAATGTGTGTGGTGGAGAACCTCCGTGGTTTAGCTCTCACACACTAAAGACTGTCTTACTCCACACACACACACACACACACACACACACACATATCCTTTCTGCCCAGTGCCACCCTGATGTGAACACACTACTGGTTCTGTTTCCACCCACATGAGATCCGATCACACTGAGTCAGACGAACAGAGGAGGTCCCAGGCCTGATGGTGTGTGTGTGTGTGTGTGTGTGTGTGTGTGTGTGTAAGTGATCTCTTTGTATATTTAGAGTTTATATAAGCAGCTATGCTCTAGTTAATCACTATAATTGACTTAATTGTTATTTCCACTATACTAAATAATACTATCCTATTCTATACTACACAACAGCATCTTATACATTTCATTATATTTCATATAAAACACTATACTGTACTACATTCTACGATATTTTACTATAAAATAATACACTTTACTACTATTAGATTTAGATTAAATTATTTGTCACATGTACCTCGGATACAAAACAGTGAAATGATTTTTTCGCATATCCCAATTAGGAAGCTGGGGACAGAGCGCAGGGTCAGGGCCGTGCTCAAGGGCAAGTTGGTGGTGCTGGGGCTCGAACCCCCGACCTTCTGATCAGTAACCCAGTAACCCACAGCCTTAACCGTTTGAACCACCACCACTGCCCCGATTACAGTTATACTGTATACTGTATATACTATAGTACACAGTGCTAAGCTATGTGATGCTACACAGTCTAGCTGTGTGTAGTTGACAAACAGCCAACTCAGAAAAAAAAACGTTAAACCCGTTTGTGTGTTTACCATGACAACATTGGCAAGGTGGGCGGAGACGAGGGCGTAAACTCCCCCTGATGACCCGACCACAGGGGCAGCCATGTCTACCACAGATACGACAAGAGAACCTGCAGCGAGAGAGAGAGAGAGAGAGAGAGAGAGAGAAATCAGCATTAACATTAACTGAGCAATTACAAAGCTCACTGTAAATAAATGACAGATAAAGATTCCCGTGTGTGTGTGTGTGTGTGTGTGTGTGTGCGTGCGCGTGTGTTTATGTCTCTATTCCAGTTCACTGCTTTATCAGCATTATAAGACCTGCATCAGAGTAGCAGTGCCAGGTGTCTGCTGATCAGATAAATCGGCCCCGGACTCTCTCTCGGCAGCGTCGAGTTTTTTCCTGACCTGCTTCTGTCTGGCAAACTGATGACAAAACTGCTGCTTCTACACGATGTACACACTTCGTGTTGGGGATATAACCGGATTTGGATTGAACAGATCATGTGTATTAAAAAGAAGGCAAATACAGACACAAATATGCATGATATCCTCTTTGTTTTTTTCACACAAAAAACATGTACGAGGGGTTTTCGAGTCAAAGCAAGACTTTTGATTATGCAGAGTTCTGAGAGTAAAAACTCCCTTTATTTCTCTATATAATCCTCTGCTACACTAATGCACTTATCCCAGTGTTTAGTGCTTGGATACCAAGGTATATCAAGGTAGAAAGTTTTCTCAACGCCGGCCTCCCAGGAACTCCTTTAATGACCCAAACATGCGGAAATTACTTGGGGCGAGGTCAGGACTGTACGGGGGACATGGCAATAACTCCCAGTCGAGTTCCTGTCATGTGCAAGTGGTGTTGGTGAATGAGTGTGTGTACAGTTCACACAGACGGATGCTTATCGTCCGCAAGTTGGCGATGTTGCTGAATGTTCACGGGAACGACTGCAGCGGCTCTGATCATTCTCCAGGATCATCATTCACAGATTTACGGCCTTCTTTAAAACAGTTGCACTGTTCAAATGCTGTACTGTGGCTGAGTCTCATCACTGTACTGTGCTTGAAGAAATGTCAGTCACCTGTTACACGCCTTCATTCAACAGACGTTTCATCACAAGTCCTGGTTTGACTTGAGCTCCCCTGGAATTTGAGACTAGATCCCATCACGACTGAGATCCTGAGCGACACAACAAAGAAGCCATACAAGAGGTTTGTATGTTGATGAAGTGTGAGTACAAGCATAAAGGGCTTCCTGGTCAGGTTCTCTCAGGTTTGGGCTACTGAGGATCATATATAAAAGATAAAACTAGGCAACATGTAAAAAGACAAGACGTGCTGAGAAGATCTGCATAATCTGTACATCTGACTAATCAGACCTTCCTGTGAAAAATAACCATGAGATGCAAAAAATAGTAATAATAATTATATATATATATATATATAAAGAAATTTGGTCTGCTAGTGTCTGGGGTTTTACACAGAGATGAAAGCGGAATACGTCGTCTGTAATTATGGTGTGTCTACAATCACATGATTATACGGTTTAATCTCACACACGGGGACAGATACGCAGACAGACGTACACACAGCTGCTCGGCTCCGCGCTTTAAATCTTTTCAGTGTAATAACTCCGGCTATGCGGTGACGATAATAACCGCCATCACTGCCATCAGCATTACCGTCTCTGTGTAAGGGCGGTTACCTCGACCTCAAACACTCCTGAGTCCTGTGTTTCCACATCAAACACCACAGAGGTGTCACTACGTCCTAAACGTCTCACGAGTCGTCCTGTGTGTGCAGTCTGGAGCAGTTTCAGAGTGTATCAAGTATCAAGTATCATCATATCAACTGACATGTCTATATATTGTGACATTTAGACACTATGGTTTGCTAACAAACTGCTGTACTTCTTCTTTTTCTTGTAATGACAACAAGAGTCTACATGAGCAGGAGTCCTACACAGTGTAAGTGTGAATGAATGTGTGCACATTAATTAGTTAAATTATAGTTTAAGCCATACATTTGAATTCTTTCAGTAATTCAGTGTTTAGAAAAGACTAAACAGTTATATGCTAGCTAGAAAAATGATCATTATTTCCATAAAATGTCTTTATTTTATCAATTTCCAAACACATCTGAGACAGACCTAACAGCTGCGGTACGGGCTAGCTGGAAAAATCATATGTTTGGCCATACAGTGGCTTTAGGGTAAAAGTTGATGTTCTGGAAGGTTCTGCCTCATTTCTATTCTTATTGTGGCTTCACATTGTCTATAAATTCATAAAAGATATATGCTACGTAGCTAAATCTTCATTTTCTCTACACAATGACACAATATTTTTATCGATTTCCAAATATTTTTGAGGAACATTTTGATGCTCCGGTTGGTTCTGTCTCATTTCTACTCTTAATGTCCCTCTACACTGTGTATTACGTACTTAACAGCTAAATGCTAGCTATCTAAAATAAAATTTTATCCATACAATGTCTTTATTTTATAAATTTCCAACTACACCTGAGGTAAATTTCCAAATACGTCTGAGGTCTGTCTCATTTCCACTAAAGCTTAATAGCCATGTGCTTAATGGATGAATAAAGATGATATAGTGTATTTTCTTAGTAATTTTTACAAAATATCTGAGGTAAATGTTGATGTTCCACTCCATTTCCACTCCAATCATGTCTCATTATATTATACCGCTACATGCTAAGCGCCTAAATCATACGTTTGGCCGTACAGTGTCTTTTTCTTAATAATTCATGAACAAATATGAGGTAAATGTTGATGGTCTGAAAGGTTCTGCCTCATTTACACTGTTACTGTGTCTATAAAACACTCAATAGCTACATGCTAGCTGGCTAAATCATAAAATGTAGGCATATAGTGGCTTTTTGTTAATACATTATGAACAAATATGAGGTTCAGGGTTATTCTGTATCATTTCCACTCTGTCTTAAAAACTTAACAGCTACATCTTTGTTATCTAAATTATAAAAAAAAATATATATATATATATATATATATATATATACTGTATATGACAAAATATCTAAGGTTCTATCTCATTTTTCCTCTCTTTTTGACTTCACACTGTCTATAATTTTAAAACAGATATAAGATAGTTGGCTAAATCATACTTTTATCCATATAATGTCTTTATTCTGTAATTTTTCCAAACAGATCTGAGGTAAAAGTTGATGTTCAGGATAGCTGTATTATTTGTAGAACCCTTTGGATTATATACTCACTAGCTAAATAATTACCCTTAGAGATTAGCTAGTTTATGTTCACTATCCATATTTCTCAGCTGCCTATCAGCTGTGTTCCCACAATTATCACTATTTTAGCAGAGAGTGTATCATGTGTTCACGTTCTTTTGTTGAAGAACAGCAAGCCACTAAACACTTCTAAATGCTCGAGTCGATTTCTCATTTACACAACAGCAGATGATGTTTCTGATCACACACACACACACACACCATTCGTCAGTCTGTACTCTGATTTATGATGCACCTAATTAGTGACCTGAAGGTCACACAGCAGCTGGGACTTGTGTGTGTGAAAGACCCTTGATTATGAAGGGACTCCCATGGTACATTAGTGCTCTAACTATGGCCTTAGGATCTCTCTTATACATTCACACACACACACACACACACCATGACACTAGGTGCTAAAATCATCAGGGAGAAGGATATAACATTACCACTCAAAATTGACCTTCCTGCTGATGGAGATGCAATCATACACACACACACACACACACACACACACACACACACACACATCACTTTTCTTGACTTTCTGCAATGTCTTGAACCAAATTGAATGGAATTCTATTTTTTTTTTTTTTAGAAAAGAAGTGTGTGTGTGCCTGTATGTGTGTGGCTGCATGTGTGTGTGTGTTGGGTGTTTATTCCTTATTATCCCAGCACCAAAAATCAATCTCACTCAGGTCAGGACAAAATGACCTCACACTGAAAAGAACCATGTTTTCTGTGTGGCGGTTTCTCTCCAGGGGTTTGCGGCAGTGGCCTCTTCCCAAACACACTCACATACACACACACACACACACACACACACACACACATACACATATAAATATTAAATGAACAACAATGTGTATAAACATGAATGATTGCAGACGTTTTTTTTTTAATCTGGTTATGTGGTGTGTCCATGAGCTGCTGTTCTGTGAGACAGTTAATCAACACCTACTGACCAATCAGAATACAGGATTCTGTGAGACGCAACTCACCTGCGAGTACACCGCACATGTAGATGAGACCGATCCTGGCGGCTCCATGCACCATCTCCAGAGGAACACCAACCAGCAACTGCATAGCCATGTTCAGACCCAGGTGCTCGATTCTAACACACACACACACACACACACACAGAGGATACAACGTATTAACAAAATGGCTAGGACATGTTACCGTCCATCTGTTATGCTAGCACTCATCTGAAGTTACATGACAGCTAAAACTGGATTAGCTTTAAATTGAGGAAGATTCTGTGAGGCTAGTATACTGTACGTTTCCACGGCCTAGTAAGAGCTAGCATGGATTAACATGAGCTAGTCATTTGAACCGCTACAATTTGTTTCTGTGGATTATCATGAACTACGAAGTGTCAGCCTTCTACTAGCAAAGTTCACTATCCGCTAAATAAAGCAGAAATGAGTTAGCATGAGTGTTGACGGTACTAGCATACATCTGTGTGTGCTAGTCAAAGCAATTAAGGCTTTCCATGGAGTAGAGACATACTCGTAACTGTGTTGTGGGTTAGCATGAGCTAATATGAGTCTATGTAATGTTAGGTTATTTTGGGGCGGGTTATGGAAACATGGGTAACTGTGGAACATACAGGTAGAGCATTGCTAAGCTATAAGCAAAATTTCTATGGTTTAGCATGAAGTACGGGCCGTCTGTGTTCTCCAAATATAGGGCTAGAACATTTTTATGAGTTCCTATAGCTTTGATTTGTCTAGTCAAGGCAGTCTAGGGTTAGCATGGAATACACAGAGTGGCTGTGTTTCTAGCATCTTTTCTTTGTGGGTTAGGCTATGTATCAGCATAGATAAGAGAGAGGTACTAGCACAGGTCTAGCTAGCACAAGTTGAGCTGTAATTAAGGCTAAAACTGCTTAGCTAGACCAAGTGTATGCTACCGGTGAATTGTTGCTAGCGTGGGATAGCAGTGGCTAAGGCAATCACCCACCCAGTGTGCATGAAGATGTAGGTGAGGAAGCGGCAGGCCTGAGACCTGAGCTGAGGGTGGTAGGGCAGAGGGCTCTTCAGGAACGACGGAGATGAAACCTGTAGAACCCAGCGGCCCAGCAGGAGCCCGTAATACAGAAACACCACCATCTGAGGGACAAAACACCAGATCAGGAAAACACCAGGCGCGAAACCACAGGGTTCCATATTGTCCGCAAATAACACGTTTGAGTTTCATGAGCTTTAACTCGTAATCACTGAAATGAAAACAAAACAAATGGCTCGAAATATGAATCTAAAATATATGTAAATAAAATTAGGAAATATTCGACACTGTTTTTTGAGACGCACTATATTTTACTTGTTATTTTAGCGATAGTGTTTAAGCGTGTTGTGTTTGTGTGTTATGCTTGTGTATATTGTGTGTGTATGGTTGTATATGTATGTTTGTGTGTATTGTTTGCGCTTGTTTTGTCTGTGTGTGTGTGTGTATAATGTTTATGTGCGTTATGTGGGTGTGTTGTGTCTGCACGTGTGTTAGCTCAGTGCTCGCCTCGGTGAAGGTGATGCTCAGGATGAGCCAGGGCGGAGGGCAGTAGGTGTAGCTGTCGAAATACCACTTGCGGTCCACTTCGCGTGGCAGCGTCTCGTACGCCACGTGTCTGACGAGTCTCTGAGACAGACCGAGTCCCACCTCCTCCCTCAGGCTGGAGCCCTTCAGCTGCCGCGCTCCCTGCTGGATTGCTCGCCGGAAACTGTTCGAGCGTTTATTACTCATCTGCAGAAAAACACCGGAGAAGAATATTATACACTGAAAATGTATCCATTTACGCTAGCACAGTAGCATATTCAACAGGCAGGACAAGTCGTAAACTCCAGTTTTACACAGACACTCAGTGCGGGCGGGGCTCATCCTATATCTCACTTCAAAAATATGGAAACAGTGGAAGCCTCGCCCCGGCATAAGTGTACACGTTTACTGGACGTATAGACCGTCCTTGCTGGAGCCTTCTGTATCCCGCCTGGCTCTGTTCTCTCAAACACTCTTTCACACTCTTTCATTCTCTCCCTCTGTTTTCTAGTGAGTGTGAGTCTCACTTTTCCGTTTTTATCTGTGAGAATCTGTGAAGTCTCACTTTAAATCTGTACCATGACACGTTTAACAGATTCCTCCAGCATCGCCAAGCAACTACACACACGAACTCACACAGCAGAGAGAGAGAGAGAGAGAGAGAGAGAGAGAGAGAGAGAGAGAGAAAGAAGGATGAAAAATGACTTTTACAGAGAGAAACTGAGCCTGAAAAACAGAAAGACAAGGATAGAAGGGGGACTGTTAGAGAGAAAGAGACAGTAACAATGAGACAGTGAAACAGAGTTGTAGAGTGTGAAAGAGAGAGAGAGAGAGAGAGAGGAGAGAAAGAAGGATGAAAAATGACTTTTACAAGTTTGCTGCTGAGACAAAACATCTCACACACACCCTGGAATGTTCTTCATCCCCCACGCCGTACAGAATAAAGAAGGGCTCAGAGAAATAAAGAATAAAGGACGCATTCGACAGGAAACGAGTTCAGCTTCCTCGTGATGGTCAGATACACGTTACATAAATGGGGTGTGGTCTAATATTCTAATGAGCACACTGATTGACAGCATGTTGTCTCAGAAGCTGCCTGCAAGGTTAGCTTTCACTCGCTAGGTTAGATTTGTTTACTGTCTACCTTTAACCTTTGATTCAGTAAGTCTAGTTTACTAGGTTAGTGTTCGCTTTCATTTCCCATAATGCTTTGCTTTATATACGGTGTGATTTTGGACGTAGTCTCAGAACCGAAGAAACAGAGGAAATGTTTTTTTTCAGGAAACCAGGAACTTTTTTAGGACTTTGGAATCCTGTCAATGGACACAGGAACTGTTTATGAGATCAGGAACCCCTTCAAGAGCCATAGAATGTTTTTGAAGGAACTCAATAAGGAAAACAAGAACCCTTTTAGGAAATGAAGAACCCTTTTAGGAACCAAAGAACACCCTACTGGAAGCCCAGGAACCATTTCAGAAGCCCAGAATTCTGCTCAGAAAACCTTTTCTGGAAATCGGGACCCTTTTTAGGATCCCAGAATTTTTAGAAACACTAAGATCCATAAACAACTGTTTTCGAATCAGGAACCATTTCAGGAACCGCTCTTCAGAAATAAATAATCATTTTATTAATAACCTTCCTTTCATGAAAAAATGAACTCAATAACCTTTTGATCAATAACTCAATCATCTGTTTGAGGAACCCAAAAACTATTTCAGGAACCTTGAAATCTTTCAGGAGACTCAAAACCTTTTTCAGGCACCTTTTAAGGAACCTTGATGCTTTTTGGTAGCCAAGAAGGTTTTATGAATTTTAGACATTTTTAGAACCTTTTTAAGAGCCTGTGATCTCAAGAACTTTAACTAAAGAATTCAAGAATCTCCGCTGCGTTTAAAAGAACCAGTTACTTTTCTGTAGATCAGGAACTCTTGTGGGAGGAGCTTATTGTACTAAATGTTTTCCTGACATCTGTATCAAACAATTATCACAGTTCCTCAGAGGCTTCCAGAACATCAATGGAAGCACAGATTTCTCTTTCACTCTTTGCTATTGATCTTCATCCACCTGTTTGTCTTCTTTCTTTTCTCTCTTTCTTTTTCCTCCTTTCAGCCTCTTGCTGTAAAACTCCCCTCAGTGCCCTCCTCTCCCCCCGCCTGTTTTGGTAAATGTGTCACAGCAGGTGTTTTATAGGACACAATAGTGACTGAGACCCTTACACCCACACACACACCCACACACACACACACACACACACATATACACAAACATACACAAAGCACCGCCCTTCACCCCTCTGCATGTCCACCCTGTCCCTTTTACATAAGGATAGACAAGGATGAGAAATAAAAAAAAAGACAGATACAAAGAAAAAGCAACAGAGACCCACAAAGTGTGTGTGTGTGTGAGAGAGAGAGAGAGGGGGAAAGATGGAGGGAAACAGACAGCTGGTGGAACAGATTCAGACAGAGAAACAGAAAAGAAGACATACAGAAACAATATAAGAGACAGACACAAAGACAGTCAGGTGAGACAAGCAGACAGAGACAGGCAAACAGAGACAGACACAGAGAGACAGATAGTCAGTGAGATACCCAGACAGACAGAGACAGACAGAGACAGGAATAGATAAACAGACAGTGAGAGAGGCAGACAGAGACAGAGAGACAGACAGTCAGTGAGGCAGGCAAACAGACAGAGACAGACAGTCAGTGAGATGGCAGATGGCGACAGACAGAGACAGACAGTCAGTGAGATGGCAGATGGCGACTGACAGAGACAGACTGTCAGTGAGACAGACAGACAGAGACAGAGAAACAGATAGAGACAGTCAGTGAGACAGGCGGACAGAGAGAGACAGTCAGTGAGACAGACAGACAGAGACAGACAGTGAGACAGGCGGACAGAGAGAGACAGTCAGACAGAGACAGACAGTGAGACAGGCGGACAGAGACAGACAGACAGTGAGACAGGCGGACAGAGAGAGACAGTCAGTGAGACAGACAGACAGAGACAGACAGTGAGACAGACAGACAGAGACAGACAGTGAGACAGACAGACAGAGACAGACAGTGAGACAGGCGGACAGAGAGAGACAACCAGTGAGATGGCAGACGGAGACAGACAGTCAGTGAGACAGAACGACCGAGACAGAGATAGACAGACAGTCAGTGAGACAGCAGACAGAGTCAGACAGAGTCAGACAGAGTCAGACAGAGACGGACAGAGCATTGTGGGTAATGTCCTGCAGACTCACCAGGTTGATGAAGTCCTGATAACGGACTTTACCCTCAGCGTTCCCGTTGGCGAGCGCCAGCAGAACCTCCAGCTTGTGTGTGTCGAGTTCAGAGCCGTGTGTCTCCAGCAGGTCACGCAAACGCTCTGCGCTAATGAAGCCCGAACTCTCTGGGTCGTACTGAAACACACACACACACACACACACACACACACACACACACACACACACACACACAATGTGATGTCATGTAACAGTTATTTCTGTGTCTTGAATCAGCATTACATTTATACACTATACAAATGTGTGTGTGGGTGTGTTATAATAACAGATTTCCAAATGAGCCTGCAAACACACACACACACACACACACACACACACACACACACATATACACACACACCGGATTTCATACCAGCTTGGGTCTACAAAAAGCCAATTTCATTCACACACACCCTCCCAATTAAACCTCACTCACACACACACACGCACACACACACGCATTGTGCGAATTTGTGTGTTACTTCTACATGCAAATCTCCTGGCTTTGAGACGCACATTAATCCCTGAATAATAGAAAGAGAGAGAGAGAGAGAGAGAGAGAGAGAGAAATAGAGCGGGGATGAAAGAGAGAAAGACCTAAGGAGGGGGCGGTCCTGGTATTTTACACCCCATTTCCATAATACTGAATATTAAACAGGCTTCCCTGGTCAGTGGTGCATATGCGTGTGTTTGTGTGTGTGTGTGTGTGTGTGTGTGTGTGCACCCCGCCACCAACTGCCACAACAAAATCTCCCAAAGAGCCACCATGCCTGAGGGGGCGTGGCCTGTTCGATTGACAGGATGCCATCCAGTATACTCTGTTATAATATTCATGTTCTGTTAAGAGGGAGGTGTGAAGCTGAAGGACGGAGCTCTCTGATGATCCCTGAACAGGAAGAGGAACCGCGGCGGACTTCCTGCCACAATCTCCCAGAATCCTCTGCTTTTACATTTATACTGTTTTCAAG
>JAQMYJ010000037.1:36880034-36903752 GCA_030014305.1 Clarias laeviceps
AATTTGGTTTACGAGTGTTTTGGAATATGAGCCGCTTCCAGAACGAATTATGCTCGTAATCCGAGGTTCCACTGTATATTTTAAAACTGTGGCGAATGAAATGTCACTTTTCACCACCTGGTGGTCATTTCACGAATGACCTTAAAATGCGACTGATTTATTTTGGCAGCTGTCGTTTTGCCGCAGTGTTCAGCATGGCGGTAATAGGCATTCCCATTGACTACCTACTGTATGTGTGTTCAATAAGGTGTGTTCAATAAAGACATGAAAGATTAGAATTTTTTGTATTATTATTTTAAGCACATTATATTTGTCAGTACCCTTGACTCAGATAAAGTTCAGATCTCATTTTATGACAAATACTGCAGAAAACCATGAAATTCCAAAAGGTTCACATATTTTTTCTTGCCACTGTATGTCTTCTTCAAATTGTGGACCAGAATCTACCACATCTCAGTAAGTGTATAGGGGGTACATCCTAAAAATCAGGGGATCATAAAATAAAGTACAGTTTTCTTTTTTAAGTATTGCCATTTTTTATTGATTTCATTATTTTTCTTTATTAATTAACAATGCATTATAAGAACATAACTAAGGACTTTACATGATTTACAGAATTGTAGGTTCATATACGTCAGACAAATTATTATTCTCGATTACAATATTATTATGTATATAGGATGGAAATACAAAAGCATGTGAATAATTGGAGAATTATTCTAATTAAAAACAAAAAAAAACTCAGCTACAGGCTTTACATACTGTATGATCTAGTAAAATCTATCTCATGATAGATAGATAGATAGATAGATAGATTTATCAAAAGGCATCTGAACAGATCAAACCCTATGGAGGATGAGCTAAAGGAACAGGATACCATCAGGCTCCTCCCCTGTTTGTTGGGAACAGGAATCTGAGGTTGCAGTGGACACTGAAATTGGACAGTTGATCAAAAGAACATTGTCTCGTGTGAAGGATTTTGAATTCTGCAGTCATGACTCCATGGATCCAACCTGACTTGTGTGAAAAGTTCCGGGTGGACATTGTGGAACAATGCGATGTAGTGAAACACAAGGCCAGAGATGATAGATCAGAATTCCAGATTTAATTTCCTGATATTCGCAACCGAAGGCATCCCACTCATTTAAGTGACCAAAAAATATTGGAACACGTTACTGACAGTTGCTTCTTGTTCCCCATTTGTGTTCTATTAGGATGTTTAAACAGTTATGTAGAAGGTCTGAATGTCTGCTGAAAGTCATCTGTAAAATGCCATTTACACCATGTGATAGGAGTGAAATCAGTAAGATTCAGAAGGACAGATTGGAATTTGCAAAGAAACTCAGAGACGAACCACGAAAGTTCTGGAACTGAGATGAACCTCTACCAAATTAAAGATGACACATACATATTGTGTAGATTTATGACATAGTGTATAATCAAACCCAGTCATCTGGATTAGAAGGTTATTAGTCCAGCACCACAAAGTTCCAATGGTGTATGATTGGAAATGCAGCAAGCAGTTTATTTTAGACCTTTTTGGTCGAAATGCAGAGAACATCATGGTACAGTAGTGCTATTGCTGCTTTATTTGTTTTAGGGATTAGTGACTGTGAGCCTTTGCCACATGAATAAATATGAATTTGAATCTGGATGTAAATCATTCAGATGAAGGAAAGAGGAAGTCAGTGACTTGAATTGAATCACAGGGCATGTTGATCACTAAAACTTTCCAGCTTTATGGAGCACAAAAACTGGCTGCAAATAACTCATGACTATGTTCACGACCAGAGAAGCCTCTGAGCTTAAATGAGAAACAGTCACAGGCAGACTGCTTATGAGTAGAAAGATTACAGCTATCGGTGTGTTCTGAACCAAAAATGTCACCAGGTTAATTACAACAACCTGAAAAGCCCGCTTTTTGGCTGGGTCCTCCATCCCCCTGTTGGTGTTCCTCTCACTCGGTCCTGGGTGTCTCAGTGTGTTCAGAATGGACAGACAGCTGAAGACGTTGATGCTCAAAATGATGTAAAAGGTGACTCCAAAGACCTCGTAGGGCATGGCAGGGAATGTGTACGTCCCAAAGATGCCAACTGCTATTCCACAAATCCACGCCACGACACACATCAGCACTCGATATCTAAGAGGTCTGAACTTCAGGAATGTGACGGGATGGACGACAGCCATGTAGCGCTCCAAACACACCCAGCACTGGAGCAGAGCACGCACTGACATTCCAGTGCAGATAATGAAAGCCAGCAGGTGATAAAACCATGTCTCAGAACTGACATAAAGCAAGATGTGGAAAGGAGCAACGAGCATGAAGAAGATTTCAGCAGCGGCCTGATTTACAGTGAAGACGTCACACGGATCCAAAGTCCTGCATCTGTTTAAAAGCAGCGCCATGACGTAGGAGTTTAGAGGAAGACCCAGGAGATAATCAACTACATGCATCGTTATAACAAGGACTGCCAGCAAATGATTCTGTTCCTCTGACTGGATGGAGGAGCTTGTGTTGGAGGAGTTCATCATCCTGCTTCTGCAAGGGCAGAATATAATGCGATCAGAATACAAATATTTATCAAAGGTAAGCAATTTAAGTGAAAGCTAGCTCTCGGAATATTATATGGATACAGGACATTATCTGATTTAAAATAGCACTTGTGTAAAGGGAAAGTTTATGCACCTCTCATCAGCCTGTTAATGCTGAAGCATGGTGGTGGTGGCATCATATTAAGTGTTATGTTTGCTTTCTACATATTTCTGCTAAATTTTATATTATAATTTATTTTAGCTCTATTTGATTATTCATCTCAAGGATTACATTATTGTGTATTAGTGATAACATTATAGGTTATTATTCTCAATTAAAGTACATTTATTTTAACAAACATTTGCACAACATATACATCAGGGCTTATCTTAATTAAACATAATATGTTATACAATACAAAAAAAATTATATACTGTATATTTATAGCTGAATGTGAATAAGCATATTTTAGCACCATTTACATCAAGAGAAATATGAGAATATTTTGCAAGTTTTATTATTTTAAGAAAGGTTATGATTATATACACAATTAAAAACATTTTACAAAAGAAGTCTTATATTACTATACATATTACAAGTTCAAGTACTTAAATGACTTAATATAATATAATATAATATAATATAATATAATATAATATAATATAATATAATACAATATAATATAATATAATATAATCTGATTGGACAAGAGGCGTTCCACAAGTGGTGATAGACAGTAAGACCACTGGGATCTGTAACTCTCTCTATCACTCGGATTTCCAAGTCTTCCACAGTGGTTAATTACCTAACTGTGGGTCACAGCATGGGGTGACAGTACACTACCGCTCAAAAGTTTGGGATCACTTGCAAATTTCTTTGTTTTTGTTAAGTGATATATTTTCTACATTCTACAACAATACTGGGGATTTCAAAACTATGAAATAACAGATATGGAATTAAATAATTATGTAACAACAACAACACCAGCAACACTCTTTTTTTTGATTAATTATGTTTCAGTTAACTCACAGGTTACTTTAGACAGTTATCTTTATATATCTGAGGTTGATGTGTTTACGCTCATCATTATACTGAGTCACCCTGACATTACTGAGCTGAGCTTAGCTAACGTGAGGCTTCATATTACCGCACTGTACAGAAGTTAGAGTGCTAATCGTTCATAACTGTATCTATCTTTTTCCCCACTTTGCCCTGACTTTTGCCCAGCAACAGCGTCCTGCACCACACGGCCGCTCAGATAACAAAGGTTCGAGAAAAACCCAGACGTTTTTAACAGTTAAGGAGTAGCAGGGCTTCAGTACTTAAGTAACTTGGCTTCAGAGTCGCTAATGCTCATCTACAGTACGGATGTTATATCTGTTAGCTTTATTTGTATGAAAACCAAATTGGAGTAAATACCCGGTTAATTTAAAACATGACTCCAAACATGTAGTTTATCTTGACAATGACAAAGTAAAACCCTTTAAAATATCAAACCCTTTTAAATATGAAGCAATATGAAAAGCATGAAGAAGCTGATGAGGTTGCTGTGGTGTTGGAGGGTTCCGTAAGTCCTTGAGGGCCTGAATGTCAATGCAGCAGCTTCAGGAGTGATGTTTGGACAGCTATGAAGTCAACCAAACCATTTGTATTGGACTTGGAGAGACACGCTCCCCTCAGATTCACATGTTGAGAAACAAACCCTTGTTGCCATAGAGACTCTTTTTTTGTGCCTGACACAAGAAAAAGCCAAAAACTGTTTATCTTTGCTAGTTTGTAAAAATGTTATTTGTTAAATGTTATTAACCCCAAATCAGAAAAAGTTGGGACAGTATGGAAAACGCAAATAAAAAAAGAAAGTAGTGATTTTAATTTACTTTGACTTTGTATTTCATTGCAGACAATATGAACACAAAATATTTCATGTTTTGTCTGGTCAACTTAATTTCATTTGTAAATATACATTCTTTCCTGTCATTCAGACCTGCAACACATTCCAGTTGGGACAGGAGCATTTAGGGCTAGTAATCAGGTAAATTGGTTAAATAATGATGTGATTTCAAACAGAATGTCAACAGGTGATTGTAATTATGATTTGGTACAAAAGCAGCATCCAAGAAAGTTCTAGTCCTTTAGGAGCAGAGATGGGCTGAGGATCACCAGTTTGCCAACAAATACATGGCAAAATTATTGAAATGTTTAAAAACAATGTTCCTTAAAGAAAGATAGGAAGACATTTGAATATTTCACCTTCAACAGTTCATAACATAATTAAAAGATTCAAGGAATCTGGAGGAATTTCAGTGCGTAAAGGACAAGGGCGCAGCCTAAGTTGAATAAGCGTGATCTCCGATCCCTCAAGCGGCACTGCATGAAGAATCGTCATTCATCTATAAGCGACATCACCACATGGGCTCAGGATTACTTTGGCAAACCTTTGTCAAGTACCACAATACATAGTTACATCCACAAATGCCAGTTAAAACTGTACTGTGCCAAAAGGAACCCTACAGTATGTTAACAGTGTCCAGAAGCGCCGTCGACTTCTCTGGGCTAAGAGGCATCTGGGATGGACCATCACACAGTGGAAACGTGTTCTGTGGTCAGATGAATCAGTATTTCAGGTATTTTTTGGGAGAAATGGACGCCGTGTGCTCCGGACCAAAGAAGAAAAGGAATCATCCAGACTGTTAGCAGCAACAAGTCTAAAATCCAGGGTCTGTCACGGTATGGGGTCGTGTCAGTGCCCTTGGCAGAGGTAACTTGCACTTCTATGATGGCACCATTAATGCTGAAAAGTACATAGAGATTTTGGAGCACAATATGCTGCCTTCAAGAAGACATCTTTTCCAGAGACGCCCATGCATATTTCAACAAGACAATGCAAAACCACATTCTGCTCACATTACAAAGTCCTGGCTGCAGAGGAAGAGGATACTGGTACTAGACTGGCCTGCCTGCAGTCCCGACCCGTCTCCAATAGGGAATGTGTGGTGCATTTTGAAGCGCAAAATGTGACAACAAAGACCCCGTACTGTTGCCCACCTTAAGACTTGTTTGTAGGAAAAATGGGACAAAATTACACCTGAAACATTTCATCACTTGTTGTCTTCAGTCCCTAAACGTCTTTTAAGTGTTGTGAAAAGGAATGGCAACATTACAAAGTGGTAAATGCTGGAAAATGCTGGAACTGGAATACGTGTTTATTTAAAAAAAATAATAATAATAATTCATGAGGAACACCTTAAATAACGTGCTGTTGTATTGTCTGCAATGAAATACAAGTCAAAGTAAATTTAGAAATCACTACTTTCTTTTATTATTTGCGTTTTCCAATCTGTCCCAACTTTTTCTGGTTTGGGGTTGTAATATAAAAAGAATCAGTAAGGGACTGAGAAGCATCTGGTGTGTTCAGGTATTTTATTGACCTTTAAGCAAAATAGAACCTGAATTTTTGAGTTTTATGCAACTCAACTTAATCAAGCTTTGGACGAATAAAGTTGTTTTAAGTAAAGTTTATGTGTTTTAATTGTTAACGTGATGTAGGAGTATTGTTAGGATAACTTGTTGTTATAGACAAACAATCACTTGAACCAACTACGTCAATGGGCTAAAATGGGAGACAACTTACCTTTTAAAAGTTAACCTAAGTCAGTGCTAAGTCAGTTAGGGCTACTGTAAGTCAACCCTCGAGAAATATAATTAATTGAGCTCACAGTCAATACTACTACAGAGCTGACCTAAATATTTTAATTATAAATTGAGTCAACTTAAGATATTGAACTGGATTCATGTTGTGTCAACTAAACAACTATGTGAAATATTTCCTTTGGCCCGCAAATTTCTCTACAACTTAAAAAAGCTGTGAAACTTGTTACTAGACCTTTTTACGTTGAGGCAGCTTTTTTTTTTTTACAGTGTAATTAGTTCGTCATGGGTGAAAGGAATATGCGCGGGCCGAGCAAATAACTGGTTAAATAAAGAAACAAATCATAATCTGTCGATAATAATTGGTGTTTGTGAAACTGTTGTATAAAAGAAATATCACACTGAATATAACATATCCTCAGTACTCGGGCTGCACCCTCGTGCCTACAACCGCATCGCAGCTGTGCTATATCCAGCAATGCAGCACTTATAATATAACAGCAAATATAATATAATATGAAACAGTACATTATAAGAAATATGCAAAGTGACATAAAACACAGCAAACAAACAATAAAATTGCTTTAAAAACAATGGATCTCCTTACCGATTATGCTTACCTTACTTCAAAGCTTTCACACACTCGTGTGTGTGTGTGTGTGTGTGTGTGTGTGAGTGTTGCCACCTGAGTTATTATTGTCATCATATCAATCACCTTTCATGCAAATACAGGACACTGTAGCTTAAAAAAAACAAAACATGCTAAGGAAACACACATGATGATGTCATTCTTTCAGTAAATAAACTTTAAAAAATCTATTTAAAGTGTTTTATTCCTTTTATTTATTGTTGTACATCATGTTGTAGAATGTCGGCCAGATTAACCTTTAACAAAGTGAAGTAAAGGTCAAAGTGTGGCGAGAGAAAGGAGAGAAAGGCTCATGAGATATACAGGATATAAACATATACACTGCAGATTCTTAACATTCTGTATGATTAATGCCACTTAAGTCCGTTGAGCTCTACACAGTGCGAGTCGCTGTATGTGACGGGGGGGACGAGCTGCTCAGTGTCGATCTCTCTGCGGATTCTGGGGGACCTGGTGGATCAGTGACTCAAAGGTTGGGATATTGGTTTAGAAGGTTAAAAGGTCAAATCCCAGCACCACGATGTTCACCCGGGTTGCTATGAGAAGAAACCTTGATTGCATGCTCTGGAAAAAACAACAGAACAATGAAGAATGAATGTCAACACAGCCTGTATTTAGCTGCAGTTTTCACTACTTTTCTGGTCAACTACTTTTCCAGAACTTCACTATATCACTATCAGTGCTTATTCTGCCTCACACATTTTTGCCTATGAGCCTCTGTCACATAAATAAATGTGCATTTAAATCTGAATGTAAATCATAACGATGAGGAATCGCATGGCATCAGGGTGATTACTAGAATTTTCCAGTTTTACGGCGCACAAACATCTGCTGCATGTAACCCAGTGCCAGGTTCACAGCCAGACAAATATCTTTGCTTATACAAAAAACAGTCCAAGGCAGCATGCTGTGTTCCGTACCAAAAATATTAGAAGGCTAATTACGATGACTTAAAGGGCCCGTTTTTTTATGTTCACGCTCAGAATGATAAAATGTGAGGCATGTGAGGGAAGGAACGCTGGACAGTATTCCACAAATCCACACCACATCTCCAAACCTCTGATGATAAACTCCTCCAACACAAGCTCCTCCATCCAGTCAGAGGAACAAGGACATGTCCTGGCAGTCTTTGTTATATCCAGACACATACAGTAGTAAATTATCTCCTGGATCATGGAGCTACTTTTAAACAGATGCCGGAGTTCAGAGGTACAGTAGACCCAGGAGATAATTTACTACATGCATGTATATATATATATTATCACTACTGTATGTAAACCAAGATAAACGTAACAACTATTTTATTTTTTCAAGAAGGTTATAAACAGTGGGGAAAAGAATTATTTGATGCCCTTCAAATTTTGTAAGTTTGCCCACTTACAAATAAATAAATAAATCCAGGAAAAAACACATTATATAAATGTTACATATGGAGTTGCATTTCAGTGAGTAACATAAGTATTTGCTCCTCTACCAACCAACAATAATTCTGGCTCAAACAGACTTGTTATGTGCTCATGTGGCACACAGATTAATTTAAGGAGGAGCTCCTAACAACAACTCTTTAATTCAAACCTCATCAAGATCAAAGAGCTGTCAAAGGACGACACGGACAAGATTGTAAACCTGCACAAGATTGGAATGGGCTACAAACAAAACCGTCAGGAAGAAGCTCGGTGAAAAGTAGACAATTGTTGGAGCAATTATTCACAAATGGAAGAAATACAACGTAATCATCAATCGCCCTCAGTCTGGAGCTTCATGCAGGATTTCACCTCATGGGGTGACTTTTCTCAATGATGATCATGAGAAAAGTGAGGGATCAGCCCGAAAAAAATACACAGGAGGAGCTTGTGAATGATCTCCAGGCAGGCAGAGACCACAGTTACCAAAACAACCATCAGTAACACAAGACACTGCCATGGATTTAAATCCTTCCGCACTGCAAGGTCGCTCTCCTCAAGAAGACACATGTACAGGGCCGTCTGAAGTTTGCCAATGAACAAAGAAGGATTGGGAGAAAGTGATGTCTCTTTGTCATCGACTCAATTCGCTGTTTTTGGAGGAAGAAAAATGTTGACTGTGACCCTCAGAACACCGTCCCTACAGGCAAGCACAGAGGTGGAAAATTCACACTTTGGGGCTGTTTTTCTCATAAAGGTACAGGCCGACTTTGAGGGGTCAATGGATTGTATTGTATGTATTGTAACATTTTGGATGAGAAAATCCTGAAGATGAGTTGTGGACAGGTCCTCCAGCATGACATTGACCCCAAACGTACCGCTAAGGCAACAAAGGAGTTGCTCAAGAAGGAACACATTAAGGTCATGAAGTTGCCTAGCCAGTGTCTAGATCTTAATCATATAGAAACGTAGGAAACTGAAACTTTTTCCAAATGCCAATTGACAGGCAAGAAATCTTAAGGGTTTAGAGAAGATTTATAAAGAATAGTGGACCAAAATCCCTCCTGAGATGGAGAAACGTCCTACCTCTAACATTATAAACACATTTATAAACCTTATAACATTATAAACACATTTATAACATTGTTCTTCTGGATTTTTGATTGATATTTCTATCTCTATATCTTACAATACTGTAAACTATGATAAAAAATATAGAAGCTTCATTTCTTTGTAAGTGGGCAAACTTAAAAGATCACATAATTATTTTACCCACTGTATATATAGTACAAGTTTCAAGTATATAAACAATACATTTATAAAGTGATATATTATAGACAATGACCTCCATGAACAAGTGGTAACTTCTATAAGATATTATTATACTAAAGGAAGGAGAAGACCAAAATCTAATACTAGTTTCTCTTAAGATAAAATAGTGGAAGTATAAATAATAAATATGCAAAATGAACAGATTAATTGTGACTCCTTAATATCTTAACATAAATAGTTAACAGTAGAATAAAATAAAATTGGTTAAAAAAAAATGCCAGATATACTTACCAATGACGCACATGTTTCCTCAAAGCATTCACATACCTGTGTGTGTGTGTGTGTGTGTGTGTGTTTGTGTGCTGCCACCTGTGTTATTATTGTCTTGTTATATCAAACACCATTTATGCAAATACAATATACTGCTGTTTTAAAAAATATATGCTAAGAAAACACCCATGATGATGTCATTCTATCAGTAAATACACTAATTAACCAGAATATGAACCTGAAAATCCACAAGGTGTTTTATTCATCTTATTCTGCAGCAATTCACATGTAATTAAGATGCTGGCCAAATTTACTTTTATCAAAGTGATCAAAGTGTGAAGCGAGAGAACGGGGATAAACAGTAAACACATACAGTGCTGATTCATAGCATTCTGTATAATTAATCACAATTCAGCTCTAAACAATGAGAGTCGCTGTACATAATGGGAGCTGCTCAGTGTCGATCTCTCTGTAGGTTCTGGGTGACCTGGTGGATCAGTGGCTCAGGGTTTAGGATATTGGTTTAGAAGGTTGAAAGGTCAAATGCCAGCATCATGATGTTCACCCGGGTTGCTATGAGAAGAAGGCTTGATTTCATGCTCCGGATAAAAATAACAGAAAAATAGTGTGAATTTTTCACTACTTTTCTGGTCAACTAGTGTTCCAGAACTATCAGTGCATATTCTACCTCACATACAGTGTTTTGGCTATAAGCCTCTGTCACATGAATAAATCTGTATTTAAATCTGAATGTAAATCAATATGATGAGGTCTCAAATGGCATCAGGATGATCACTAGAATTTTCCAGCTTTATGGAGCACAAACACCGGCTGCACGTAACCCACTGCCAGGTTCACGGCCAGACACATGTCTGCTATCATGTAAAAAAAAGTCCAAGGCAGCATGTGTAGGAATACAAAGAGAAGAGCTAGTGGTGTGTTCTGAACCAAAAATGTCACCAGGTTAATTACGACGATTTGAAAGGCACGTTTTTTGGCTTTGTCCTCCATCCCTTTGTCAGTGTTCTTTTCCCCTGGTCCTGGGTGTCTGAGCCTTTTCAGGATGGACACGCAGCTGAAGGTGTTCACGCTCAGAATGATAAAGTAGGAGCCTCCAAAGACTTGGAAGGGCATGACAGGGAATGTGTACATGCCAACAATGCCGCACGCTATTGCACAAATCCACGCCATGACACACATCACCACTCGATATCTGAGAGGTCTGAACTTCAGAAACAGGATGGGATGGACCACAGCCACATAACGCTCCAAACAAACCCAGCACTGGAGCACAGAGCGCACTGGCATTCCAGTGCAGAGAATGAAACCCAGTGGTTTATAACACCACGTCTCAGAACTGACATAGAACAAGATCTGGAAAGGAGCAACGAGCATGAAGAAGATTTCAGCAGCGGCCTGATTTACAGTGAAGACGTCACACGGATCCAAACTCTTGCCTCTGTTTAAAAGCAGCGCCATGACGTAGGAGTTTAAAGGAAGACCCAGGAGATAATTTACTACGTGCATGGAGATAACAAAGATTGCCATGAAATGCCGCTGTTCCTCTGACTGGATGGAGGAGCTTGTGTTGGAGGAGTTCATCATCATTACCTGCACAGGAGACACAAAAGCAGAATACAAATATTTACCAAAGCACACCAATCCATGTGAAAGCTAGTTCTCAGAGTATTACAGTACATAGATCATCAGAATGCTTATCAAATCCCGATGTGACTTAAACGCACTGGTATTAGTGATAATATTAGAGGATATCATGTTATAATATAAAACCAAGATAAATGTAAGAATATTTCATGAGTATGTTATTTAATGTTACTCTTAAGAAGGTTCAGATTATATACACACAAGGTTTATATTAAGGTATATATATATATATATATATATATTACATTTTTCGAGCATGTAAATGTCTATATTTATAAAGGAATATCTTATATACAAGAGATTATTTCTATAAGATATAATTATACTAAAGAAATGACAAGACCAAATTCTTTTCTACTAATCAAATATTTATTTCTGAAAATATAAAATATAAAATAGCTAAGCAATGCATTCTAATTAGCATGCAAAATAAACAGATTTGATTTATGATTAATTAACATCTTAACATAAAAATTTACTGCAAATATAAAAAAATTGTTTTTTAAAAGGAATGATACTCTTACCAATGATGTGCACCTTTCCTCAAAGCTCCCACACATTTGAACACTGTGTGTGTGTGTATGTGTGTGTTGTCACCTGTGTTATTGTTGTCTTGTCATATCTATTACATTCATGCAAATACAATATATTGCTGTCTTAAAAACATGCTAAGAAAAAACCCATGATGATGTCATTCTATCTTTACCTATTAACCACAATATTAACCTAAAAAATCCTTACAATGTTCTATTCCTCGTATTCCGCAACAACTTACCTGTAATTAAGATGTTGGTCGGATGAACCTTTAACAAAGTTATGGAAAGGTCAAAGTGTGGAGAGAGAAATAATCCACTTATACAGGATAGAAACACATATACAGTGCAGATTCATGACATTCTGTATAATTAATCCCAATTCAGCTCCACAAGTGGGGGGACCTGGTTGATCAGTGCCTCAGGGATTAGGATACTGGGTTTAAAATGTCAAATATCAGCACCACAATGTTCACCATGATGTATGCTCTTGATAAAAATAGCAGAAAATGTCATAATTGTAAACAGGGCCTTATTTAGTTGCAGTTTTCACTGCTTTTCTGGTTATCTCATTTTTCAAAACTTAGCTTATACAAACCATATCAAATAAAATTGGTATAAAATTTGAAAATTGTCCAAAATCATCTACTTGTAGCTGTTTGTAATAAATTAATGAATTAATGTAAATAGCTCAACACAACTAATATAACAAGTGATTTCTCCAAATTCAATCGTCAGCTTTTAATGTCTACTGCAGACTGAGAATTATTCAACTCCCTAAAAAAAACCTCATTATAGCACAAATTTGTAAATCAGGTGTTGTCTCAAGCCCACCTGATGCAGTTAATGAGATGCCTCAGGTGTACTTGATTTAGAACACATCAAATACCTGGGCTTCATAGAGATTTGTTGATGGAGATGTTTGACTGCATGTCAGAAATGGCTAAGTCAAGAGAGTTGTCTATAAAGTTAAAAGAAGAGATCATTGCCTTGCACAAACAAGGACAAGGATATAAGAAATAGCAGAGGCACTAAATGTTCCTAGAAATACAGTAGGAAGCCTATTTCACAAGTTCAAAGTTAAAGGAACAACCAGGTGGCTACACTACCTGGATGTGGCAGAAAGGTGGAAGCTATCACCTGCTGCTACCAGATACCTGAGGAGTTGAAAATAAGAGCAGTGGTAACTCAAAGGGCAAAGGCACTGAGCTACTGATTGGAAGATCGGCTGTTCGATCCCCAGCTCCACCAGGTTGCCATTGTTGGGCCTTTGAGCAAGGCCCTTAACCCTATCTGCTCCAGGGGCGCTGTATCATGGCTGACCCTGCACTCTGACCCCAATTACACTGGAATATGCAAATAAATAATTTCGCAGTGCTGTAATGTATACGTGACAAGTAAAGGCTTAACTTAACGTCTCGATCGAGTGAAAAGGATGTACAGAAAGATTTGGTGGCTGTGAAGTTTTACGCTGCACTATAGAGCGCATACTGACACTGCCCTTCTAGCTGTCACTAAGAAGCTCCATGCAGTAAGTGATTCCAAAGACTTGGTAGGGTATGATAGGGAATGTGTACATGCCAACAATGCCAGACAGTATTCCACAAATCCATGCCAGGACACACATCAGCACTCGATATCTGAGAGGTCTGAACTTCAGAAACATGATGGGATGGACGACGGCCACAAAGCGCTCGAAACAAACCCAGCACTGGAGCAGAGCACGCGCTGACATTCCAGTGCAAAAAATGAAACCCAGTGGTTTATAACACCACGTCTCAGAACTGATATAGAACAAGATGTGGAAAGGAGCAACGAGCATGAAGAAGATTTCAGCAGCGATTTACAGTAAAGACGTCACACGGATCCAAACTCCTGCCTCTGTTTAAAAGCAGCGCCATGACGCAGGAGTTCAGAGGAAGACCCAGGAGATAATTTACTACGTGCATGGAGATAACAAAGATTGCAAAGAAATGCCGCTGTTCCTCTGACTGGATGGAGGAGCTTGTGTTGGAGGAGTTCATCATTCTGCTCAAGGAAAAAAAAAGTTCTTTAAAATAAAACCTGCACAGGAGACACAAAAGCAGAATACAAATATTTACCAAAGCAGATCAATCCATGTGAACACATGTTCTCAGAGTATTATTTAGATACAGCACATTAACCTGATTTAAAGTAGCACATGTTTAAATAATCCTCTAATCATCAGAAAGTCCCGATTTGACTTGAATGTCCCTCGTACTGATATTAGTGATAATATTCGAGGATATCATGTTATAATGTTCAGAAAACACAGAACTTATCCCAACTGAACATAAAATGTTAATACAACAATAAGCAATATGCTGCATATTTATAGCTCTACATACTAAAAATAAAAATAAGCATATCAGCAACATATAAACCAAGATAAATGTGAGAATATTTCATAAAAATGTTATTTTATTCTTTTAGGAAGGTTCAAATTACGTACACACTTAGTAAGTATATTTTACAAAAAAAGGCTTATATTAATATACATATTACATGTTTTGAGAAGGTAAATGTCTAAAAGAAATATTTTATAGACAAACAAGAGGTTATTTCTCTAAGATATTATTATACTAAAGAAATTAAAAGACCAAATTCTTTTCTCTGCAAATCAAATATTTGTTTTTGATAATGTAACATTCAAAATAGCTAAACAATAAATTATAATAAGCATGCAAAATGAACAGATTTGAATTATGACTGATTAACATCTTAACATAGCAATCCAAAAATAAACACAAATATAAAATGTAATTGTTTTAAAAGGACGGATATCCTTACCGATGATCCGCACCTTTCCCCAAAGCTTTCATATGTTCGGGGTCGGAATGTGTGTGTTGCCAGCTGTGTTCTTATTGTCTTGTTATATCGATTGCCATTCATGCAAATACAATATACTGCTCTCTTAAAAAAACATGCTAAGAAAACACACATGCTGATGTCATTCTAGCAGTAAATACACATATATAAATACATGTCAGAACAAAATAGTGTGTTCAGCTGTGGTCATTTTGAAAGTTGGAGCATTTCAGTTTCTGGAGGTCACCTGAAGCAAACATTCAACTATGGGTGGCAAGGCAATGTCCAGGATAAAGTTGTGCACAGGCACAAGTCTAGGCAGGCTTTACCACTGCCTCAAAGCACAGTGAAGCCTATTTTTAAGAATTGGAAGGTATTTGGAGCAACACAGACCCTCCCTGGATCAGGATGTTGCTCCAAACTGTATGAAAGAGCCAAGAGGAAACTGGTCAGAGAGGCTACCAAGAGGCCAACAGCAACTCTGAAGCAGTTGCAGGAATTTATAACTAAGATTGGTTGTTGTGTGCATGTGACAACAATATCACACAATCTCCACAACTGTGGCTTGTATGGGAGGGTTGCTAGAAAAAAAAAAAGCCTCTCCTCACGTAAGGCCCCATGCAGTCACGACTGAGCTTTGCACAAAGGCAGGTGGTCAGATGAGACTAAAATTTTATTATTTGACCAAACCACCAAATTATATGCCTGGTGGAAATCCAACGCAATTCACCATCCAAATAACACCATTCCTAGAGTAAAGCATGGACGTGGTAATGTCCTGTTATGGGCTGTTTCTCTGCAGCTGGAGTACTTGTCAGGATAGAAGGAAAATGGATGGGGCAAAATACGGTCAAATTCTTGAGGAAAATCTGCTGTCCCCTGTCTGAAAGTTGTCAATGGGAAGAAGGTTTACCTTACAACATGGCAATGACCCAAAGCACACAGCAAAGGAGAAAAAGGTGAATGTCCTTGCATGGCCTAGTCAGATCCAAGACTTTAAACCCCATTGAAAATCTGTGGAATTACTTTTTGCAATCCACAAAAGGTCACCATCAAATTTAACTCAACTTGAGCATTTCTGCAAAGAAGAAAAAGGTCTAAAGTCTAGATGTGCAAAGCTTTATGTGGTTACCTTTACTTGACAAGCTTCATCTGAACGAGTTTTTTTTTTTTTTACCTGACTTTTATATCTTTCACTTGGATGTTGGATGTGAGTAAATACAGCTGGATAAAATTAAAACTGTTTCTGTCGTCATTTCAGGCTGCAAAGCAACAAAATGTGATTATAATGTGATAATGTGATTAAAATGAGAGTCCTTTCTATACCCAAGGTATAAAAATACATTGTGCAGATTCATAACATTCTGTATAGTTAACACTAATTCAGCTCTAAACAATGTGAGTCGCTGTATGTGACGAGGTAAAGAGCTGCTCAGCTTCGATCTCTTTGCAGATTTTAGGTGACCTTGTGTATCTGGGGCTCAGGGTTTGGGATATTTCACTCAGAAGGTTGTGAGTTCAAATTGCAGAAGCACAGTGTTCGCCAGTCTTTGTATAAAAACAAAGACGAAATGATGTGAATGTCAATGCACATTTTTTTGCATTGTATTTAGTTCCAGTATTCACTACTCTTCTGGACAAACAGTGATGTTCCGTGGCTTGAATCACATGACATCAGGATGATCACAAGAGTTTTCCAGCTTTATGGAGCACAAAAACAGGCTGCGTGTAACTAACAGCCAGGTTCACGGGCAGGCAAGTGTCTACACTTGTTGAACTCATACACGGTACCAAACACGACCGCTATCGGTGCGTTCTGGACCAAAAACATTAGCAGGTTCACCACAACAACTTGAAAGACCAGCTTTTTTCCCCGGCCCTCTATCCTACTGTCGCCACTCCTCTCCCCTGGTCCTGGGTGTCTCGGCGTGTTCAAAATGGACACGCAGCTGAAGATCTTGATGCCCAGAATGATAAAGCAGACAACACCAAAAGCTTTGTAGGCCATGTCAGGGAATGTGTTCATCCCAACAATGCCAGATGGCATTCCACCAACCAACGCCACAACACACATCACCACTAGGTATCTGAGGGGTCTGAACTTCAGGAACGTGATGGGATGGATGACGGCCACATAGCACTGCAGGAGAACGCGCACTATCATCCCAACGCCGAGAAAAAAAAACCAATTGGTTGATAAAACCACGTCTCAGTACTGACATTTTATAAGATGTGAAAAGAAGATTTCAGCCACGGCCTGATTTACAGTGAAGGTAGTATCGCATTAAATGTTATGCTTGGTTTTCTGAATTTGGAGGCGGAGTCAACACCTTGAACTCTGTCATGTTCCTCAAACTGTTTGTGAACAATGTGTGCAGTGTGTAAGGGCAGCTCCATATGCAATAAGCTGTGTACTGACTGCTTTATATCAGAACCAGTGTTCATTTTTACGTCAGTATGTGCTGCAGTAGATCTTCAGACAGAATTGCCTTCACTATTCATGTTCGTTTTTCTTCTCTGGACCACTTTTGGTGGGTCCCGACCACTGCAGACTGGAAATATCTTGCAAGACCTGACATATTGGAGATCCTCCGATCCAATCGTCTTGACTTCACATTCTGGCTCTTGTCAAAGTCTCAGATTCTTACACTCATCCTTTTTTGTGGGGATTCATTTGCTACCTAATATATCTCACCTCCTGAAAGGTGCCACCGTAACAAGCTATTTATGCTAATCACCTCACCGTCAGTGGTCTTAATGCTGTGGCTGATCGGTGTACAATATCACACATTTATACATCCTTACACCTGACTACATTCTCATATGGGAAAACATTACAGAAAATGATTTTAGTAAAAAAAAATTTTTTTCCACAAATCAAATGGTTGTCTGATAATGTAATATAATATATTTAAAAAATGGTAAAATATAACATGATACAATAAATAATCAAGACACAAAAGCCATAATTAATAACTATAATTGTAGCTTGTTAAGATAAAATTTAACTACAAATAAACAATAAAAGACAGATTTGCTTACTTTTTTTTTTTACTTTTACTTTTTTAATCCCGTGACCCTGGAGATGTTTTGCTAACCAACTCACCACCTCACTGATCCAACTCTCTTATTTGCTCCAATTGGAATGCAGAAAAGTCCTGACACACACACACACACACGCTCAAGTTACACCAAGCAAAGAAAGAGTATTCATTGTGTTTATTAATAAAAAGCATAACATGGCGGTGTTCCGTAAAAGAAACGGAAATCATGCAGTCCACAACACGGTGTCGAACTTTAATGCGGTGTGATAATACCATGATAAAGTGTGAAGAAGCTCCGTCACATCCACACGTACAGCCACAGCTACAGCTAGTCGTGACACAAATCTGATGCCAGGGTGATGATGTGCTACGTTATGTAGTCGAGTTAAACGCTACAGTCTTATTTACTTCATCCACAAAATCATAAGACAGAAAGAAAACCGAGAACAGAGCTGTATAGAAATGCAACAATCGTAGGTTTAGATCTAAACGTAGTTTTGAGGTTTTTAACCTCTAATCTGTAAATCAATAATAATAATAATGAGACAAAGACATACAACGTGAGACCTACAGCAGAGATACAAGACTGCAGTTCTTATTTTTAGTTATTATTCCCAGTAACGGAGACAAAATATAGTCCGGGGCAGATCAGTTTGAATTTGAGTTGCTTGTGTGACGTGAAATAACGTGAGGTCTCAGGAGCACACGTTTATTTATTTATTACAACACTGGAACATCAGCAATTAAATATTTTCTGGCTTTATTCTGTCGTCTGTGTTTGTTTTTCTCTTATCTGCCGTCCAAAGCTGAGACCTGACTGATAAAGAGATGGTGGGGGGGGAGCGGGGGGACAGTCCAGCAGGGGGCGGTATGGTGCAGTCGAAGGGAAGTGGTAGCATCCTGGCACTCTGAGGAAACGTCTATCCGCCCACTTCCACCTTAAAATTTCTAGGAGTCATTAGGAGTGATGTTGGAGTGCAAGTATTCCACCCCGCCCTTATACCCCTATCTCACCTATGCGGTTTGACTCGGGGTGAGATGCGGTGTTGGGCACCGTGAGCCGCCGTGATTGCCCACCGACGTTTGGCAGAAATCCGCAAAGTTCTGCAAGGTCCGGGAGCTTCCGCGAGGACCGGCAAAAAAATTAAACATCTAATTATTCGCGCGGAAAGATGGAAACGTAATCACAGCTCCAAATCTCGCGGTGAATCATAATGAACCGTACTTACAGTCACCGCGCGAAACCGTGTAGGTGAGATAGGCGTATTAGAGTAGCCCTCAAGGGAGGGTGTGGGTGGGGGTATGTGTGTATGACATCATTGTGAGCTCTGTTGCACCACTTAGGAGTCAGTAAGTTTAAAAGTTTATCATCGCTAGTACAGTTAGCTCACTCTGCTAATCTAATCTGAGAATGAAGGCCTGATCTGTCATTCATGTGCTGACATCAGAAGAGATACAGTATACAGTCTTGTGCAGAAGTCTTAGCTCCTTAACACATTTCTACATACATTTCTTCTAAAACTCCAGACTTTCTTAGATGAACGGTTCTTGAGTGTGTGTGTGTGTGTGTGTGTAGCTACAGACGATGTGGAGTTCAATCGGCTAAAACACTTTCCCGCGGTGTTGCGTGATGATGTAACATACAGATTTGAACCGTTAGCACATTTTTATTTTAATGCTACACTTGTTTGTGTTTTTGTTACATTTTAACGTAACGATGTGAAAATCTTCAGACTTTGTGACTGGCGTCTCTCTTCTGCGCCATGATGCGGTTGTAGATGTAGAACTTGACGCTCTGCCAGTCTCTCTTTTTGAGCGTTAAAGGTTCGGCGCTTAAGCAGTTCTCGCACGCCGCTTTGCCCGGGACTCGACAGGAAGTGATGTAATCCTTCATGTGCTTTTCCACGGCCTGGATTTCAGGACCGCTCCACGTTTTCCTCTTCTTCTGGGCGACGCTTTTCCCAGGACAAGTGCCGGGAAACACGCCTGAGTCCAACACACACACACACATATATATTTAAGACTGACATAATAAGGAAATAAATATGCAAATAAAATCATGAATAATACAAAAGAAAAATGGTCTGATGATCATTTACATGTGATTAGTAAAAGCAAGTCTCAGCAAATTACTTCCTTTTATATTAATACACAAATCAGTCAGATTTAATCCATATACAATAATGCAATATTAAAAGTATTTTAAATAAATTGTAACATTGTTATTTTAATATGTACCAATATGTTTAAATATGTAATAAATAAAAAATCAATTATAATGGTTGATTTTATTTATTTATTTATTTATTTATTTATTTTTATCTGAATTTTCTGTTCATATTTCCTGTAATATATAAAATAAACATGTTTATTTTGAAGTCGTGTGCGCGTACCTGAACATTCCCAGCTCTTCTTTACTTTCTCGCTGCTCAGATCGACCTTCTCTACACAGCAAGGAAATAAAAAAATTTCAAAATCTATATGGAAAAATTTGCCATTTAAGTTTTCTAGTCCTATAGCGCCTTTGTTTATTATTATTTTTTTTTGTGTATTAATGACGCAACGTAAACATTTAACATGTAGTGCAATTGAAACGATGAGACAATCAATTAGATTTAAACCAATCAATTAAACCAATTAATTTAATTAAATCAGTTAGTCAAAGGAATGAGTTAATACATCAGTGAGTCAACCAATGTTTGAGTGAATCAATGAGTCAGTGAGTCAATGAGTAAATGACTGAGCTTATAAATGAGTGATTTAGAGAATGAGTGAGAGAATTATTGAGCATGCGAGTCAGCGAATTAGTGAGTCAGTAATCAAGCGAGTGAATCAGTGATTGATTTGTTCAGTTTGTCAATCAGTGAACGAGTGAGTCAGTGAATCAGAGAGTGAATGAGTGAGGTGATGAATCAGTAAATCAATGAGTGAATCAGTGTGCAGGTGAGTCAGTAAGCAAATGAGTGAATCAATGAGTGAGTCAGTTACTTTGTAAGTGGGCGAGTGATTCAGTGACCGAGTCAGTGAATCAGAGAGTGAATGATTGAAGTAATGAATCAGTGAGTGAGTCAGTGCGCAGGTGAGTCAGTGAGTGAATCAATGAGTGAGTCAGTTAGTTTGTAAGTGAGCGAGTGATTCAGTGACTTAGGTAATCAGTGAATCAGTGAGTGAACACACCATCAGGTTGGACATCGATATCTGAGAAGTTCTTGCCCATAAACTCCATCATCCGTCCCTGCTCCATTGCCGTTAGCACCTTGTGCACTTTCGCTAGCTGTAGTGTCCGTTCATGCAGGGGGTAAAACTCATCCTGGATGATCAGCTCGTGCCCGAGGAAACTCGCCAACTGGTTTATTTCCGGGTCGCCGAGATTCAGCACCGTGGACAGCGTCGCCATCCGCTTCCGCAATTTCCAGCAGGTCAGCGACTGAGGATCCTTCGCTCCACAAATCAATGAGAAGCCTCGGACGCAGTCCGAGCACCTGAAATGGGACGAGGCCGACGGCCGGGCGAAGACGTAAGTGTTGTCCTTCATCACGCCGCAGGATTCTCGCTTTTCCACCAGCAGCTGCAGGGCGCGCAGCATTTTCAGAGTCAGCAAGATGGGAATGGGACGCGCTGCTTCTCGCCGGATGACGATTTTGTAAAAATGTCGACAGAGTTGCTTCTCGACCTCGGTCAGAGCCCAGTCGATGTCCGTGGCAGGATCGGCGTTGTCCCGGGACAGAAACGTGTCCACCGTCATGCTCACCACTTCAGCTTCCCTGCTCCGGTTGAACAGAATGATCTGGGTCAAAGCGACCTTGGCTAAATCCGACCAGTGTTTCGTGGACGACTCGGCGGATAACCGCACCGTGAACTCGTCCTGCACTTTGTTGAGGAACACGTGGAGCTTCTGAACATCTTCCGTGAACGGCAAGAGCAACGGAGGTTTAAATTTTACCTCCTCGTCTTCAGAGTTCCTCGACACCGTCGCGCAGAGCAAATCGTTCCAGCGTTCCTCGTGGATCTTTTGGAAGTTCTGCAGTTTCCGGGCCAGCTTCGTGTTCTTTGGCATCACCACTTTAGTTCGTATGAGGCGACTGAGCTGCGCCAAGCAAATGGACATTTTTTTAGCGAGGGACGGAATTTTGTACGTGTTTTTCTCGCTGTTGTATTCGCATGCGTGCCGCACGGCCTCGACCGCCTGCATGCAGTTGTACGGGTCGATAAAATCCTCCAGTTTCCGGAGAGACGTCACTTTCCGGCCGCTCAGCAGCAGCTTTCCTAATTCCCGCAACTTCTGCCGGATGAAGCACTGACCGTTCGGAGAGTCTCCGCTCTTCCGGAGCCAGTGTTCGGCCATCTGGATGATGCAGCTGTCGTTTTTTACAGCTTCCGTGATTTCGTCCGTGACCATGACGCTTAAAATCTTCCAGAGCTCCGGGCTGATGTTGCGCGGAATGGGCTGCGTGGCCGCGCACAGAGACAGCGCACGGTTCTTCCCGGGCTTGGGGACGTAATCTTTGGGACTCAGCTTGCACACCTTCATGTGCCTCCACAGGACTTTCTTGGTGAATAAGCCCTGGCAGTGCGGGCAGTGCATGAAGTCGCTCGCTTTCATTTCCCCGCGCGGCCGTTTGTACGGGATCAAGTCGCCTTTCCCGGATTTGAGCACGGCGATGTTGTGGATGTAATTCCCTCTGAGGCGGAGCTCATCCAGATATATCCTCCTCTGTTTGGAACCTTTGGGGAAACTGCACGCTTTCGAGACTTCCTCTTCCTTCGAGTGAATGTCCTCTAAATGTCTCGCTATCTTGCTGAAAGGTTTCGAGCAAAACAGGCAGTAGTGTTTTTTGTTATACACTCTCCTCCCGTCCTCGGTTTTCTCCGTCTTGTTTACAGCCACGCCGTCGACCCTTGACCTCCGGTGAGTGCTCACGCTCGGTCGAGGACACTCGCTAATGTCCGAGCTGCTTCCGTCGCTCTCGTCTCCCGGTTTTGAAGGAAGATCCTCGCCGCTGTCTGACGCCGAGTCGTTGGACTCGTCAGTAAATAACTCGTCCAACTATGAGCAAAAGAATTAAAATTTATCAACAACACACTAAGTAGCACTGATTAACCTTTTAAATTAATAAAATTAACATTTCTATAACATTTTTTTATGATTTAATCAGTACATAATCCGCTGAATATTTAAAACATGGCTTTTCAGTGATCTGATTGGTTAGCAGTTCTCTGGTTCAACCAGTCAGAACGCAGGAGGCGGGGCTAATCTCGTATGATTTAGACCATCATGATGTCACAGCACAGAATTTTTTACTATTTTTTACTAAGTCTGTTTGATTTTAAAGTTTGTAACATGTAAACACAAAACTGGAAAACGCTTACACAGTGACTCCAGCCCAGTAGGTGGCGATATTACAGCGTAAACGCCCGTTTATGTGTCGATCAGTAAACAGGAACTAAGAGCAGATAAGAATTAGTAGTTGTGAGAAGGAGAGCGATTACCTGCAGGCACAAACACCAAAACCCTCCTGGTTTCTTTGCAGTGTTTCCCAGAAGCACCTAGTGTTCTGTTTGAGTACTACAGGTGGGATTTACAATAAATAAATAAAAAGCTTTTAACTTTTAATTTTGTAATTAAGTTTAAAATGACCATAAAATAATTGTTTTTGAACTAAAATAAAACAAAGCTACGAGATCTAAATTACATTCAGTAATTGTGAGTTGATCAGAGCTGTGATGAAAGGAATGTGTGTGTGTGTGTGTGTGTGTGTGTGTGTGTGTGTGTGTGGCGCAGAAGACTGGGACGCGGTGTAGCGAATGACAGGGCTCCCACAGAGAGAGAGAGCAATCAAGGGATCACAGTCCAGACACCCCTTTCCCAGCA
>JAQMYJ010000037.1:36915039-36925039 GCA_030014305.1 Clarias laeviceps
TACGCCCCCCCCCCCCCCAAATATTTTTTTACTTTTCCCAAAAACTAGAAACTCTAAAGTTTTGTTTCGATCCAGAAAGCGATCGGGAGGCGAACAGAAAACGGAAGCGTCTCTTTCCACAGGACCTTGTTCTTTAAGAAAACAACAACAACGACAACAACAACAAAAAGACCAACGTTCTACCTTAAAAAAAACAAAAAAAAAAAACACAGGTCCTACCTTCACACGTAACATGTAAAAACTACATCTGAACATAAAGCGATGCATAATTATAAAATATTAAATGTAAAGCGCTAAACCTCGAGGAATAAGAAGAAAACAAATCGATACATGACTAAAATATTTGGTAAATGGTTTTTCTGCTACGGATTAAAATACAGGAGATATTCTCCGAAATCCACATCCTTCAGTGCGTAGAGCTGGATTTCTATTAATACCCCATGAATTAAAAAACAAAAACAAAAAACTCATGATAATGTTAAACATTAGAAAAGTGAAACGTTGGGAAATCTGGAACTCTCGTCTTCCTGAGAAAAGTAGCCAGGTCCGTTTGATAAATGAAAACCAAAACAATTATCACAAATCGCTGATTTCACGAGATGCATAAAGGCATAGAAAAACAACGAACAACAAAAATTAAAGTCAATAAAACACTTCAGAAAATATCGTCTGCATTTGTTTTTGTGTAGTTTTTTTTTTTAAGTCGTTCTTTTTTCATGGAAGGTGAAATTGTCTTTAGTAAAATTACTTCTGAAAACAAAACCTCACATAAACCGGTTGCTGTAAACGTCACGAGGAGGAACAAGAAAGGAACCAAATTAAAAATGTTAAATTGTACAAACTACAAAAACAGTAGGCACCTCTGAACATGAGTCAATCTGATTTTTTTTTTATGCGCGAATAAAAACGTTCCATTAGCAAATTACAAAGAATCGCGAGCACACGGTCAGAACCAGTTACAACACAACAGTTCTGGAAAAAGTCTCTTTTTTCTGTTCTTTTCTCTCCTTGATTTTTTTCATTATTTATATAATTTTTGTTCTTTTTAAATTTAATCATTAAACCTCAACGGTGCAAAACTCCTGCTAACGATGAACAGTATGATCGACATTAATGTTTAAACATTTTACAGGAAAAAAAAAAAAAAACAATAAACAATAAGACAAATCCTTGAGTAAACATTAACACATTAACATCTTCGCTCATCTTTTTTTTTTCTTTTTTTTTCTTTTTTTTTTGATTAGCGGAGTGAGTGAAGAGAAAACAGTGCAAGGCTGGATTACACTAATAATAATAATAATAATAATAATAATAAAGAAATAAACAGTACAATACATCCATAAACAAATCTTTCTGTGATTAATGCTCATTTTTAAAATTGACACAAAAAAAAAAAAAAAAAAGAAAACAGAGCAATGATTCACATTACATTATTGGCAATCTCTGGTTCAAGTATTGTGGTTTGTTTGATATGTTTTATATATAATTTGTTTAAAATTAAAAACATCTTTTTGTCTGAAAATGTCAAAGCAGTAAAAAATAAAACACAATAATGGGAATTTTGGACAAAATTAAAATGCAAAACAGAATAAACAAAACACGTGTCTTTTAGTGACGAGTGATTCGTTAAGAATGATTCATTCCTTCTGAATGACTCCTTAAAGTGATTCGCAAAACATAATGAACGAACAAATGAACGAATCAGTCCTTCTTCTCATTTTTTTTTCTATTTTAATTTGCGCACTAAAACAAGGAGAACCTTATTATTTATTAAGTGTGTGCGCGTGTTTAAATATTGAATATTTAACGTTTAAATCACACCTCGATTCACTTAAACAGGTAGTTTAAAGGAACTGAATCGGTAAAGTGAGTCGAAATGCCCATCGTTATTGTCTTGTAGAGTAAGAGCAACATGTGCAAAATATTTTTGCGGCAATTTTTTTATCAAGTATTAAATACGAAACGTTTCGCGTCGGAGAATTTGAGTGTCCGTATTGCTCGTTTCGTCTTCGAACGGAGCGGAAATTCGGATTGGCTGAAATGTCTGGGGTCGAACAGAAACAAGCTGCCGGAGAGCGAGTGAAGCTGGGATTTATTTCTTGCTGGTGTGGTTAGAACGCTTCCTGGGCTTCGGAAAGACGAGGTGAAGTGCGACTTTCACACAGTGGACTTTTGAGATTGGAACAAGGCAGTTTGATGCCCAGGCCGTGACGAGGTCGCTTGATTCGAGTTGAAGACAACAAACAAAAAAAAAAAAAGTCGACAGCTTTTCTTCTGTTTTTTGACACGTCGCGGTGCGGTACCTGTTCACGCAGCTTCCCCTTTAGAAACGGAGGGAACGGACAAACGAGGGCCCCTGGACAACAGACGGAACTGAAACGGGCCCAACATTAATACTTCTTTTTTACAGAAGAAGGCACTCCTGCATGCAGTCGACATTTAACACATGAGGGAAACATCAGCGAGACGATTAGCCTTTAACTTTAAACACCTTGCATTACAGTAACGTAGCTTCTATATACTGTATATACATTTTCATTTATTTATTTCATGGTTTTTGGTATTTAAAAATAAAAGTACCAGGATTTGACCACAGCCTGTGCACCATTAGCGAAATTACAACACGCTGAAAGAGTTCCTGCTCTGCAACAGGACAGAGGACGGGAGTGAATTTACTGAAAAACCCTGATCAGCCGAGGACGTGTCCGATCTCTGGAGGTGTTTAGTTTCCGCCTGTACTGGTTTAAATGGTTTAAAACAGATTTAAATATTTGACATAAACATTAAACATTCTTTTTAACCAAACAGTTGGATATGTTCAAACAGCGACACAAAATTACAAAAAAACTGACTGAATTAATACTTAACAGTTATAATAAATGATAAGTGACGCGTCTTTAGGGTTAGAATTTCGCCTCTTAAAATACTTCAATACAATCTACTGTGATATTAGATTTTATTTCTAGTGCATTAATAAATCAGACGCCCTGCGTTCGTAATTCGATCCGAGTTTGTAGTTTGATTTGTTGCAGTTTGTTTATTTATTTACATCCAGGTGTGGTTTGTTTACTTATTTCTTCTCTCTCACTCATTTGCCATTTAAAGACTTTTAATACATAGCGTGAGTTACGTCAACTCAAGAATTTTGACGTTTCTTAAGAAATTAAAAGTTTATTTAGTTTAACACTGTTTAAAGGTTTTGGATAACCGGAGCCCACGACGTAATGTGTGAGAGAACTGCAGATCACAAGGACTCTCTTATTTATTTATTTATTTAATTGATCTAATTATGAAAACGATAAAGTGCAGGTCGTGTCTAGTCGTGGTCATTAACATGTCAAATCGTGGTTGTTAAAGATTATTTAAATATTGAGAATTGATGAATAAAACAATAAAATACATCGTTACGATTTCAAATAAACTTCACTTCCAATTTTGTCTTCCAACACTGGGAGGCGGGGCTTAAACAAGGCAGGGGCAGGGCTTAAAGAAGCTACAAAACTAACTCAACTTGATAATACGTACCGGGTTCAAGTTAAGGACTTAAGAATGAGGAAATTTAAGTGAGAAAAAAGGTTTAAGGATTCATCTCATTTTGCATAGTAACAGAGTAACGTGCTGATCGAGAGGAAGCTAAAATAAAAACACATTCCAGTCCGAAACGCAGACGATCTCTCCTGAGCGGGCGGCTCGAGTCACGGCTGCTACTATTAACTGTCGCTAATCATCGTCATCATCATCACCATCATCACCACCGACTCTATTTCCGCAGTAATGAAAAATTAAATGAAAGCAGCTGCCAACAGGGAGGAAGGGAGGGATTATGAATTAGAAATAAAAAATTTAGAAATTAAAATTACCCAAAGTAACTCGAATTAAGAAACTCCGTAAGGTTTCACAGCAAAGTGAGAAATATTTTTAAAAAAAAAAAATTTTTTTGGAGCTATAACTCAAAAAGTTGAATTTGGCTCAATAATGATTTGTTGCTAAAATGGATGAAAAAATAATTTTAAATGTAGAATTTCCAACTTAGAAAGAAGTATTTTGAAATAGCAATAGGAATGTATAAATTATCATTTTAAATTACAAATTAGAAGAAGAAAATGGGTTTAAGTGAACTAGAATTTAACAAATACATACATTTTAATGCCTTTTTTCCATTTTTTTAGCAATTTTTTTATATCCATGTTTAAAATGAAAAGTCGAGTCTGGAGAACTTTAACGAGGCACTTAGAGAATAAACGTGTGTTTGAGTTACAGCTACAGATCTTTTCTCTTTATTTAATTTATAAAAGTGTGTAAACTCTAATAATAACGGAAAATAAAAAAGTTAAATCATGTTCAAGAAATCTGACTTGGCAGTGTGTGTGTGTGTGTGTGTGTGTGTGTGTGTGTGTGTGAGAGAGACGCAAAGCTCCAGCTAATGAGTGAAGGTGCACACTACACACGTCTCGGCTGATCGGCTGCATCCGTGATAAAGTAGACGTTTTTTATTTGGATTTTTTTTTCTGAAGCTTTACTTAACGGAATCGCAAATTCTTTTTATTTTTATTTTTAAACAAACATTTTTTTTTACTTTATAGTGTGTCGTTTACGTCCCTGAACGAGTGCTGGAATGACGCGTAACACCGCCACTGATGATCCGATAGCATTCAGAGAGAAACAGTCGTGTGCGTGTGACCTCTGACCTCATGATTGGCACTTAAAAAAAAACAACAACAAAATAACAAAACAATAACAACGCTAAAGGCCCCGCCCACCACCTCGTCGATGTGTCTGCGTTTCCTTATTTTGCATAGTAACAAAATAATGTGCTGGCTCGAGAGTAAGTAGTAAGTTAGCGGCAAAAAAAACAAACAAAAAAAACATATAGATTTCTTTCCGGAATTTTGAGGATTCCGCGGATCAGGTGGTTCAAGTAACGGCTGCTTTTATTAACTCTCGCTAATCATTAACTCGCTAAAGCAGAGGGGAAAAATTTAACGATAGTGGCTGCAAACAGGGAGGAAGAAGAGGACGTTTAGCAGCTGTGAGCGCGCACACACACACACACACACACACACACACACACACACACACTCCGAACACTGCTTTAAGGAATTCGGATCGTTGTTTCACTCACATAAAAACCATGAATGATTTTTTTCACATCAAATCAGAAAAACAATCATTATTCGAATTGTTCCTTTGTTTTGTTACACAGGACAGGAAGTGTTTGTGCATCTGAACACTGACGAGCTCCAGAAATGTGCGGAAATAAAACCCAAATAAACTCCGTGACTGAGCTTCCTGCTGAAGGTGCAGAGACGCGCGAGCTGTCGATTTGGCTTTGATTAGTCGTAGCGACAAGAAAAAAAAAAAAAAAAAAAAAGACACGCACACACACGGCGCAACGCGTTCTGCGACCGTTTCCGAAATCTCTCCCTGTTCACAATGTAGTGCAGTATTTTTGCAGACGTGCTCAGGAAGTCCCATGATGCACTTCAACACATGATAGCGTCACAGAATACCCATAATGCATTACGGTGTGTGTCGACGGGCACCGCTTCGGACGAGTCTTTAGTTTGTAACGGAAACGGAGAACGTTATGACGTCGCCACATTCCGCGGTCGTGACGTCGTTAAGTCAGCGTGACGCCTGCGTTTCCTGGTACGGAATCGCGCGACTTTAAACACTTTAAAAATGTCCATCACTGTGACGTCGCAGCGTTCCGACACGGTCACACACCTCGACATCACAGGTTACGGTATTCCATCACAAAAATCACAGGACGTCCCACTCCGTCTGGGCGGCCTGGCGGTACTCCGACCTCCAGTGACCGCAGCCCTCCGGTGCGTCCCGTTACACATCAGAGCATCGAGATTCCGACTCCCGTCACTTCAGCGAGGTCCCAGCGTTCCGACACCGTGACGATTCCGATCCCCGTTCTCGTGTACCGCTGAACTGGTCCGGATAATAATCCCTGTTTCCGGCGTCTTTTTCCCCTCAGACGCAGCGAAGGCCATAAACAGGTTTGGAAAAATGATGACATTCATTTTAAATTCGTTTTAATCACATAAGGGAAAAAAAACGCTGAGTGTAAAAACATACTGCGAGTTTCAGTCTGATTGTAGATTCAGTCTTTTTAAAGAGTCGCTCCGAAGACGGAAAAAAAAAAAAAAACAACGGAATTTTAAAATAGTCTTTTTTTTTTTCGTTTGCTTGCTTGTTTTTTTTGTTTGTTTATCACTCCATCGGTCCATAAGTGCTCATCATATCATTTCATATTATTATTATTAGATTTTTATGAACCCCCTCTTCGAAAAAACCCCAAACATTAGACTTTTATTCATTTTTTTGTTTTTGTTTACTGCATTAGGAGTAAAAGTTTTGGTGTTGTGCCTGAAAGCCGAGTCTCTCCGCGCTGCATCTCGGATCTCTCCGGTTATTAGAGAGGAAGTGTGCGTGGATTTGGGACACAGCCGCTGAGCAGCGAGCCAGAAACCCGGGACGTCCATAAGTCTCTGCGGGACAGACTGAAAGGAGAAGAAAAAAAAAAAAAAAAAAAGAGCGGAAGAATAAGCAGATGATGATGGTGATGATGAAGGTTATATTGCACGACGCATCACACGGACACCGAGCTTCATCTTCTTCTTCCTCGGATCCTCACGGGGGGGAGAAAAAAAATAAAACATCATCCGACATTCAGGACTGAAATCCATTGAAGGACAGAAACGTGAGGATCCCAGCGAGAGGTTTCGTGATGAACGCTTGGTCGACTTCCTCTCCACACACACACACACACACACACACACTCATTATTTTTCATTTTTCATTTTTTTAAACAATGCAAGGTCAGTGAACCTCAGGCTGCTCTCTTTCCCGAGGGTCTGATTGGCCGTTTCATTTCCCTCTCGTCCACATCGTTGGCTCAGAAACAGAAGTCAGAAAAAATGTCCTTTAGGTAATTCTTTTTAAAAATGTAAGAAAAAAAAGAGACACTTAAGGCTGATAAGTTCTAAAAGAATCGTAGAAACGTGAAGAGGTTAAAGCAGGAGCAGTGAGGAGACGGCAAGGCTGTGAGGTTTTTCTTTTTTTTTTTTTTTTTTTTCATGATTCAAAATGGCTGCCTTGCCTCTTCTTCTCCTCCTTCTTCTTCTTCTTCTTCTTCAGCAAAACAACGTAAACCCTCGAGGCTTTGCTTTCAGTCCACTCGTTCTTCTTTTTTTATTTTTTTTTTAACGATCTTCTACACTTCTACACTTTTATTTCTACTTCTAATGAATTACAATTAGAACAGCTGTTCCAGGGGAAGTGATTATCCTCACACTGATTTGAGGGGGTATTTAGTGGTGGTATTTCTTTTTTTACCCCTGTCTGGGGTGACATGTTGCGCTACATGTTCTCGCCGCTCAGCAGGTCTCCCGGGAGCAGCGTGTTGACGGGGACGGGACTTCCCATGACTCGACTCTCCTCGCCGTTGATCGGACCCCATAAGCTGGAGTACGGCTGCTGGACTCCGCCCCACAGGAGCTCCGCCCCTGCCCCGTTAGCTCCGCCCGGTGGGTTACTGCCCCCCTTAGTGGTCGACGTGCCCCACTGACCCAGGGCGGGGTGGGAGGAGCTGCCGGTGGGCGGGAACGACTGAGCCTGAGAGAAAAAACGAGTCACTTCCTCCTCTCCGGCGAACTCCGCCAAGATGGTGGTGTTACCCAGAACGCACCTGGGCAAAGAGAGTTGGGAGGGGGAGGGGAATCAGATAGGGCACAGTAAAGACAATGAAAGTGTGTGTGTGTGTGTGTGTGTCTTACATGTGCAGAGATTTCTGAGCTTTAGCTGCTTCCTCTTTGGAGCTGTAGCGCACCAGAGCGTTTCCCTGTGGCAGACTGAGGTGGAACGTAATGAGCGGCCCGTGCTGCATACACAGAGTCCTCAGGGTGGAACCGTCGATCTGCAACACACACACGCACATTTAAAACTCTCTTATTGATGCTTTATCACTGCCTTTGCTAACTGTCTGAAGGGCTGCGATCCAAATCCACTGTAAGCTGAAAAAGACGAAGTGCACTGACCTGAGGAGTGAGATTACGCAACACAAGCCAGCTACTGGTCCTGCTGGAGCTGTCGGAGGTCCAGCCAGTGCTCTCTGGGGGGAGAGAGAGAGAGAGAGAGAGAGAGAGAGAGAGAGTTAACGATAGCTTAGTTTTTGCTTGCACAAGGTCAAAAAAAAAAAAGATAAGGGAAAGTAAAAGAAAGAGAAGAGAGAAGGGATAGACTGAGAGTGAAGGGAAGGGAAGGAAGAATCAAAAGGAAAATAAAGGAAACAAGATGAAAAAGGGAACGGAATAAGTAACAAAAATGAGGAGGAAGAAAAGCAGAGACGGGGGGAGAAACGGAGAATAAGGAAATGAAAGAAAATGATAGAAAGGAAATGAAAGAGGGAAAGAAGAATAAAAAGAACTGGGAAGGGAAAGAAAAGAGAGGAACAATAATTTGTTACTCCCTAAGTTATGGGAAGGAAAAACTTAAATGACAGGATCAGACAGACTGGAGGAGGAGGAGGAGGAGGAGGGGGGAGGAAGAACCTGAGGTGTAGTCTCTGCTCCAGCTGTTGCTCAGCGGTCCAGGTGTCCAGTTGTTGTTGTGTTTGTTATTAGTGAGGCCCGGTGGGGGGCGGGGCACTGTCCCGGAGCTCCGCCCACCCACAGGAATCTTCCACATCTCATTGGACAGCGAGGCCTGAGTGTGTGAGATGGAGCCTGTAGACCAGGTGGACTTCATGTCTAACAGTTTACCTGCAGGACAGAGAGACAGAGAGGAGGAGTGAGGACAAAACACACACCACAGCTGTCTGTCTGAGCATCTGTCTGTCTGAGCATCTGTCTGTCTGCCTGTGCACACACACACACACACCTCCGTTCCTGTCCCGGAGCAGATAGCGATTAACGTCCTGAATGTTGGTGTTGATTGTGGGGCAGCCTGAAACACTTCCTGGGGTCACGTTGGGGTCAGACTCAGGGTCGATGTTCTGCAGCCCTTTCCATGGAACTCCAGGACAAAACTCTGAGACGGGAAACACAGAGAGAGGAGGACGATGAGCTGAGCTGCGTCCTGGAATACAATCAGGATGGAGAATAAATCTCAGCGAGTGATTATTATGGGATGCTCGGGTACCCGGGGGCCAGTTGACGCTCGTGCCGTTGGCCATTTTGTCGTTAGTGTTTTTGCCCGGTGGCCAGCTCTCTGGTGCCCCCAGGGGGCTGTTGGGAGATTGGCAGCTGGACATCAGGTTATAGGGACTGAAGGAATCCTCCATGACGGGTTTCATGTTGGGGGCGTGGCTCGAGGGCGGAGCACCTGAAAGAGAAAATACCACCGTTTACTGATGGATGTGGAATTAAACCAAACAAACAAACAACTACACAAAGAATAAGAAAGAAAAAAAAACAGGAATTGACCGTTTAGCGAAATATCGGCTTCACATTTCTGTTAGGAGACGATCAAAAAAAACTTACTGTTAATTAAGTACTAAAGATAACAGCAGTTCATAATTAATTATTACATACTATAATAATTACCTATTAATTCAACTTATTTATCGGACTATTTTTACATTATCTGAAAATTTACTAACTTATTAATAACCAGTTTGTTTCTTCTTCTTCTTCTTTGTTTTGTTCCCTTTCAGGGGTCGACACAGCCAGTCATCTGCCTCCTTCTAACCCCGTCCTCTGCATCCTCTCCTCTCACACCAACTAACTTCATGTTTATTCAAATATTTTTATCTGAAGATCTATTATGTAATTATTTATCAATTTGTTTATTTATATTTATTCATTTATTTGTAGATTAACAGATTGACTGACATTTATTTACTTCATTATGTATTAAACTCCCTACTTGCTTGTTTATTAATTATTTAATAAACTATTAATTTTATCATCTTTCTGTCTATTTATTTTTAATTTTTTAAATTACTATTAAAATTTATTTGATAATTTATTTGTTTACCATCATTTAT
>JAQMYJ010000037.1:36927140-36938553 GCA_030014305.1 Clarias laeviceps
AAAGCGAGGGAGAGAGAGAGAGAGAGATACACAGAGAGAGAGAGGCAGACAGACAGACAGAGAGAAAGAGAGAGAGAGAGAGAAACAGAGAGAGACAGAGAGAGAGAGAGAGAGAGGGAGAGAGGGAGAGAGAGAGAGAGAGGGAGAGAGGGGGTGAGATGGGGGAAGGGAGGGAGACGGTGAGACAGTGAGGTGGAGGGAGAGAGAGAGAGAGGGGAGGGGTGAGACAGGAGGGGGATGAAATGAGAGAGAGAGAGAAAACAGAAGGTAACTGAGTAATACCATTAAATGCGTCATGGTCTGTACATCTCTAAATACCAGTATTTACAGACGGAGCGGAACAAGCTGACCTGCTACCACACACACACACACACACACACACACACACACACACACACACACACACTCCATTACACCACCGCTCGTTTTAAACCTCTCTTACTCATTTCCTTCACTTCAGATTCCTTCCTTGGTCACTTTCTCCTCTCCTTCCTCCGACACTAAACCATTAATCAGGACTGGGATTAAAAACACTGGGAATGTTGGGATACAGTAAGTTTTTTTTAAGCCTGATTTACGCTTCTGAGTCGAGTCTACGCCGTACATCTAGCGTGTCTGCGTAGCCTGACGTTTCCATTTTTGAATCGAGTTAAACGCCATACTGAGCGTCTCCTTCGAAACTGCTGCTCAACATCCATCAGTTCCAAAACTCCCCAGAGAGAAACTTGGCACAATGGCACAGAAACCCTACCGCCAACTAGTGGCTGGTCGGTGTACCCGCAGCGTGACCCAGACCCACCTGTGCACAAGTATAAACACTCACGGCGCCGTAACCCACTTGCGCGATGTAGACTCGACGTAAATCAGAGGCGTAAATCAGAGGCTTAGTCCCGTCTCTGAGTCACTCTGTCCATCTGCTTACACTCCCTCGTTCCTTCAATCACAAGATCCCTGATTCCAACTCCGTCTCAGTCATTCCCTCCCTCCCTCCCTCCCTCCCTCCCTCGTTCCCTCCTCGCTCACCATCTGCAGTTGCTGGAGCTGGTAAAGCAGGGTCATCTGCTGAGGATTTATCGGTGAGGTTAAAAGTGCAGGATTCAGGCCAATGTTTTTTGCTGCAAACTGCAAGAGCTGTGCTTGAACCTGGACAAGGAGAAGAGACGACAGTGCAGTCGGACTCAGCGTCCACTTCCATTACACTCTCCTAAACTGAACAAAGTGTGGATGAATCAGGTGGGAGCAGAAAGATTTGAGCGGAAAGACGAGGCATGTCTGGGACGGGATATACTGTACAGCGGGACCACGGCATACGACTGGCCTTAAGAACAAAAAGTTTGCAAGACATTTGACACATTTTTCGTCGTACGAGCGACTGAGCCGTACGTCCGGGAGACGTTCAAAACCTGTTTGTGTCAGTGTAAAGCCAAGCGAGGCCACTTTACATAATTATCGTGGGTTTTTTTTGCACTTTGTGTAAGATTTAGTGCAGAAACAGCACCATGGGTCCCTAGAAGGACGGCATCAAGAAGAAAAGGGAGCCGCTTTCAGTTTGGTTTTTGAAGCAGCCGGTGCCAAGAGAAATCATAAATTAAGGTCAAGTGAGGTTTAATGTCTATTTATTTAATATTTTACTTCATTCATGAGTCTTTTTAAAATGTTTTCAAATGTAAAAATATGATTATAATGTTGGAAATTTGTAATATTGGTAATATTTTTGTGTGGCCGGAACAGATTATCTGTATTTACATTATTTCCTTTGGGACAAAGCGTTTCACAATATGAATTTTCACCTCATGAGGTGAAATTTCCGGCTGTAAGGTCAGGACACGTGTTCGACTACATCGATAACATCCTGGGCCTGAATTTTGAATGGGATCAAACACTAAGTTGGAATTTTGGGATGGAGCGTGACTGCTGGATCACACAGTGTTTGGGATTTAATAAAATGCCACGTGGACGTGTTGGCATACCGGGTCAGAATGTCGGAAAACCTTAAAGCTGAGCTGAGATCCGGAATATCAGGACGCAGCCGGGTTGGGACACAATGTCGAGCCGGTATATTTGGGGTGAAACCATTTTACACACCTGAGGGGAGAGAAACTGAGGCACTTGAGCACGTAGTGGGGGGTGATGGGCGGAGTTTAGTGCTTGAGGGGGTGGAGCCCTGGATTGTGCTGCTCCGTTACTGCCGAACATTCCATTCATCTGTGAAAGACATTTATTTTCCCAGAAAATGTAAAAAAACGATTTAAGAATTTAAAATGGCAGATTTATGTAAAACGTATTAATATGAGATTTGCGTCCCGCTCACCTGTCTGCTGTTCAAGTTTTGCATTAGTCCTGCTGAGGCTCCGCCCATGCCGTGGCTAGGAAGGCTGCTATTGGTCAGTTTGAGGCCAGGAGAATGAATAAAGGGGGAAGTGGGCGTGTCCTCTGATAATCCTCCATCCTTATAAACACACAGCGGAAAACAGAAACTCGAGTTAACTAAGGACATATTTGTGTGTGTGTGTGTGTGTGTGTGTTAAACCTCAGTACCTTGTCCAGGAAGGCGGATCGGTCCAGTGGCGTGTCTTTAGAGAGGTTCGGGGGACGACACAACAGCGTCCTCATCCCTCGTTTTTCTCCATCGCCCTTTTTCTCCAGCAGGGCACCTAAACACAGACGGAAAATCAGCCAAAGTGTGTGTGTGTGTGTGTGTGTGTGTGTGTGTGTGTGCGCGTGTTTGTAAATATGTGTGAGTTTGGCACTTACTCATAGCCTGGTCGAGATTCATGTTGTTACTTCTGAGTGCCTCCTCTGCAGGATCCCTCTGAAACGCGCACACACACACACACACACACACACACACACACACACACACACATACATACACATTGTAATACATAATTGAATTACAAAACAAAAAGGTACAAATTAACAATCTGATTAAAGTGAATTGAAAAAGAATTGTAGGTGGATTTAAAAGGATTCAGGTGGTATTTAAGGAGGAATTAATCTAGTAATTAACAGATTTATGGTGGTATTTAAAACGGATTTTAAATAAATTGAAGATCTTCTAAGGCTTTTATTTAAGGTAGAATTTAAAGAGAATTTAAGATCAATTTAAGGTGGATTTAAGTTGCATTTCCGGTCATATTAGGGTGGATTTAAGGCGGTATTACAGTTTAATGGGAATCAGTGCACTTAATTTCTAAAGACTCGTCTATAAAGTTCGACCTTTTCTGGAACACATATGAACAACGGCACTGTATTTATAGATATTTATTTTTTTGTGTTTCCTGTTTGCCAGGCAAAAATGTTTATCTTGTGTAAGAACCATAAACATCTGAAGTGAAGATTATTTTGTAGCTTACAGGGAAGCCCATGTCTGTGAGCTGCTTGATCAGTCGGTTCATGATCCAAACTTCATCCTGTTTGGTCGGGATTTTGCCCTGAGAATAGAAAAAATAATAATAATGAATGAATATTTAAAATAAAATAACAATTAAGTGACTAAATTAATTAATTTTAAACTGGACTGATTTGCGTAGAAAGGAACCTTGAGGAGTATTAAAAAAATAAAGACATAAATAATTTAAACTATTATCACAATAAGTTCTTATAATAAGAAATGCCATGTTAAAATTTTCTTACATAAAAAAAAAAAATAAAGTTAACATCTAATTACCCCAAAATGTCACTGTATAATGTTAATTAAGATCTATACCTTCTGTACTACTTTTTTGGGCTGATTCCAGGAATTACAGGAAGAAGAGTTGTCCTGGGAGGTGGGGCTAGTCCACATGTCCCCGTCCTCAGGTTCCCACTGGCTGCTGCTAACGGCGAGCTCGTCCCCACCGCCGGACCCCCAGCTGTCTTGCATAGTTTTGGGGACTGATAAAAAAATATATTAATAATAATTTGAAATTATTTACTTTTTCTTAAAAATAAACAATTTTTTTTTACAATGTCTTGGATATGCAGTCCAACCACCAGGTGTCAGTATTATTCAAAAATAACCCAAATACAATTTCTTAAATATATTTCTAAACCTTAAAAAAAAAAAAAAAAACACAGACATATTAACTAAAGACAATTCCGTCCCCGAATCCAAGCGCTCACCCGGTTTGGAGATTCCTGAGCCTCTGCCCAAGGATCCAGCGGATTCGTGGCCGTTTTCCCCCCAGACTCCGGCGGCTTTGGGTGACTTCACCCAGGCGGACGTGCCGTTATCCACCGTGGAGCTCGAGGAATCCGGTTCCCCCCAGGACTCAGGTTTGGGCTGAACGTTTGGGAGCTCTCCCCAGCCTGCCAATAAACAGTCTGTTTACTAGCTAGCAAAAAATGTCATATTGTTCTGGGGCTTTTAGATATCTTATCTTCTTTAATAAACAGTACTTTGTCAAACATGTCTGGAGATTAAAGTGCGTCTCCGCATTCTGCCAAAGAAGGTAAAATCGGCTTGGAAAAAAAACATTAAAAAAAGCTAAATTAACTGGTTAAAGGCACTCCTTATATATAAAATTTGGTTTTTTATGTAAATTTAGCAGATGAAATTTAGCAGGAATTACATTTTTCTTTTTTAAATAAATACCACTAAATCTAAAATAAATTAGCAGTTGACTCAGAGTTGTTACATCTTTTCTATGAGGCGGAAATGAAAAGAAAAAAAAAAGAAAATTAAAACTTCCTCCTCCACGGCCTGGCACACGAATATTTGTTTGCATCGTTACGCTGGAAAAAAAAACCAGGAGTAACACAATCTGATAAATGCAGAGCGGGGCACAGAGCCTGTTCTCAGGACGACAGAGGGGGAAAAAAATATAGACAGCAAACGCCTTTGTCTGCCATCGTTACTGAACGCTGCCAAGAACAGAAATAGAAAGCTTTCATGGGGCCGGGAGCAGGGGCCGACTCTGTCAAGCCAAACACAAGGCGGACGTGTCTCTTTAACTGCAGGACGCGGGCCAGCTGGCATCGAAGCGGCGCAGAATGCATGCCATCACATGGTTCTATTAAAGCTCTGGAACAGAGCTCCTGCATCAAGCTCGTTCCCGACAGTCGGGCTAGTGCCAGCTCTGGGGAAGATCTTCTCCGAGCTCTCATTACACTCCCTCCCCCTCCCTCTCTCACACACATGATTTTTTTTTTTTTCGCTTACTTGGGATTTATACTACGCTGCTCTCAAATTCTGGATCATGCCTGGTCAGAAGGAGATGATTAATTCTCTGACTTTTGTTTCTCAATTAATCATTCAAAACATATTACTGCACTCACCTGGGTTCACCTTGGGGATCCTATTTTGAGGAGTGCCTAGCTGGTTAGGAGAACCATTGTTGTTACCATCAGAGTGGTTCGGTGCCGGAGCATGGCTGTGGTGGTTAGACCCTGTATGATTGATAGTGTTGCCCCCATTGTTACTGGTAGCTGGGTTGCCCTGGGAGGAGGGGTTATTTCTGTCCCACATGTTTACACTGGTTCTGTAGGAATTAGGATCTCCCCATGTTGCGGTTCCATCATCAATTTCCATTTTCCTTCGGATTGAGGAAGGAGAAGGCTCTTCCCAACCTGTAGATTCGTCCCCTGGATCCTGCCTTCCTGTAGACCTCCAGTTAGAGGTCTGCTTCACAGAGTTTGGACCACCCCAAGACCCCATGGATTCTTGAGGATTCTTTGCAGCCCAGCCTTGCACAGGACCATTTGAGCGTTGGGACTCACGCCAATTTTCACCTGCTGGTGGCGTCGCTTTCACCCACCCCTTCTGAGGTTCCTTCCAGCTCCCTCCATCTCCATCCCAAGAGGAAGTACGAGATCCTTCCATTTTTCCTTCTGAAGGCTCTCCCCAATCTCCACTTGCACAATTTCCCCAGCTCGAGGAAGAACTATGCCCATTTCCGCTAGGTTGTGACTTAACCTGGGAATGACCCTCATCCCAGGTTGAAGACTTATCCTCTGACCCCCAAAATTGGCCACTAGATCCACTGGGGCTGGGGCCATCTGGCATTTTCTCACCCCAACTACCAACAGAGCCATTGGACACTTTCTTATTAGCAGGTGGCTCTCCCCATCCAGTGCTCGTCTGATTTGTTGGTGAGGATGATCCTCCCCAGCGTGGGGCTGGCATAACTCGAGGAGGCGCCTCTGTCTTGCTCCCAGACTCCATCCTAGGAGGCACATTTAGGTTGGGATTGGCACATCCTGCATGAGGTGGTGATCCAGAAGAAGGTGCATTAGAAGAAGTACCCCAAGATTCAGTGCCACCCTCATCCTTGGAACCAAGATTTTCATCCATTTCCCAGACCGTGTGCTGCCGGACTGGGGTTTGTCCCCAGCCAGAGTTGCACAGCACACGAGGATCTAAGTCCTGCCTCGGCAGAAGTGGAACATCCATACTGGAGGAACTTTCTCTCTGTTTTTCACGTCCTTCACTGCTGTCCTTGCTACCTTCGCTGCCTGGAGCATCAGTCCCCCAGGAATTCATCGACTCCTGTGTCGGACCATCATTTCCATCCCACCCTGTACCTTCAGTGCTTGACTGTTTGCCCCAGTGACCCCAGTTTGCATCACCTCCTCCCTGACCCCAAGAGGAGATGCCACCAGAGTCCCAGCCTGAGTCTTTTGATTCCCCACTCTTCGTGTCTCCTTTACCCCACCGAGCAGTACCATCTCCAGCGGCTGACTCAGTGGGAGACTGACTCATATTTCTCCCCCATCCGCCCACAGGGCTCATCGGCTCTGTTTTAATGTTCAGTCCATCAGTTTTAAGGTTTGTAGGCTCCATACTGAAGGTCATGCTTGTTGGGGACTGGTGCTGTTCTGGGGTGTCTGGGTTCCCCCATGCACAGTCTCCTACAAGGTTTGCATTTCCATTGGTGCCTTGAACAGGAGCGATGCCTCCTGGGCCACAGACATTGGATGGGACTGAACTTGACCCACCCATACCCCCAGGCCTGGTCCCAACTCCTGGGGCGTCATGTCCAAGTATGGGCCAAGCAGCAGGGTTCGCGCTGGGGTTCAAATTTAGATTTGAAGATCCCCAATTGGACTGGCCTCTGGTACCCATGGACACATCATTTTTGCCCTCAGAGGCCCAACCCCTGTTGGGGCCACCCTGACCAGAGAACATACTTGAGGAGTGATTAACACTGGATTTGCTGATTGGGTAGTGGCTGTGTTGGCTCGCTCCTGTAGCCATACTCATGCTTATATTCACAAGTGCTGGTGTGTCAGCATCCAAGACACATTCTAATGACTCTGGGGAACTGTACGTTCAAGGTTTAGTGTCCTTTTCATCAATAGTCACTTGATTCCAGTTGGTACGGTTGCTGCAGGTGGTGGCTGGGTCGCCCCAGAGGGAATTCTCATGCTGGGCTTCCAGGCCACACTGATTGAGCAGCACTGTAAAGACAAGAAAAAGCAAGAATGATGATAAAATATCAGAAGAGGAGGTGTGTACACAAAAGCTGTGTTTACATGCAGGCTAATCGATAATTCATGCATGATCTGAATGAAACTGAATGTATGATAAGACCATTTAATTAGAAAGGAGTAATCTGTAAGAAAAAAAAGCTGAAAGGTTACAAATTATAGCGATATAACTGTGAGGCTCCAAGTATAATAAAATGAACCAGCATCCGAGACCAGAATTATTTGAACTGGATTAACATAGTTTTTAGGTACCAACTAAAAATGATCTTTTTTTTTCCTTCACCTACATTGGATTTGTTATACATGCCTAGGTTTCTTTTCCAAAATATTGCAATGCTCCCTGGATCAATGCTCACTGGCCAAATTAGATGGAGCACATCCATATACATATATAACTATTACATGTCTTCAGAAGCATGTGGAAAAGAAGCACCATTACTCATTTCTCCGCAGACCGCCAAGGAAAGCTGAAGTGGAAACGGAGGTTCATTTATTTGCACAAAATCGAGAGCAGTCCCTCATCCATCATTGCGCACACTCCGCTAGCTCGCTATAAAACCCAGAACCACACCGCTACTGTAGATCACCGTAGGGTTGGAAAGCCTGGAATCGACGTGTAGTTTACTTCACAGGCAGCGTAATCCATCACGAGACAGCAGGTAATCAATAGCGTTGTGAGACGATGGCGGAAAAGAGGCTGGAAGGCATCGATCTCGGGACGCAAAAACAACCGAGGCTTTCGCTCTGCTACTGAGGCAAACTTCTATTCATTATTAATTCATTAAGCCACAAAGGGAACTGGGTTTTTTCGTCAGAGCTTTTCAAATCTTACCTTCAGGATTTATTTCATTGGTTCACGATGAATCAATGGCACGAAAATAGGTTTAATGCTTAACATCGTGCATAAAAATGCACCCGCGTCCTAGAAATAAATATTTTCATCTCCTTCATGTCGTCTTATCCACGTTTCACAGCCGTCCTTATCTCTCAGACATCTCGCTGAATTTCAGCTCAGCCCATGCCAAAAAAAGGACCTTGCACCACTTCTCACATGCATGCAAAAGAACAACAACAAAAAAATAAACGCCGCTTCTAAAACACAAGCACCAAACCGTTTCACGTTAAAGCACGTTGCATCCCTTACTGTGAAATCTGCAGAAATTTGAAGAGAAAACCAGAAACACTTGACTGAACCGAATGCCAAGACTTAAACTCTTTGGTATTTGGAAAAAGGTGGTCATGAAAAGAGCATTCGCGTATCCGTGACTTCACATTCCCGGGTCCAGAGGCGCAAGAACCGGATATCACCAGTAATCACAACAAGCCTACGCAGAAAGACACCTTTGATTGGCCGACGGCCGGCCACTGAGCCACGATCCCGCACCGACAAAGAAGCAGGTCACATTCTAAAATCTGGGACGTCATGTTTTCCCGTCAAAAAAAAACAGAGAGAAAGATTGCTTTCCCAGACTGCAGTCGAGCTTTGGCTCCAGGATCAAATGGCTCGTTCAAAAGCAAACAGGACTCGAGAAGAGAAAAGCAAGCTGCTGTTTGGGTTAAAACCAGTTAAAATGCTTGCCTGTCCCTCTGCGCGACTCGACCAGTAAGACCTGGGACGCCTTTTAGAGCGGCACTGGCGTCTTCAGCACCTGAAGACTTTCATTTTTTTGGTCTGTAATTTTCTAGAAACCGGGAATGAAAAAAGCGAGACGATTGAGGAGCGCTTTCTCCTCCTGACTGTCTCTCCGAACACGGCGCCATTTTATCAGAGCTGAAACGCAGCCAAGAGAAAAGAGGCTTTCTGTCTCAATCGCGCTCTCTCTCTTTTTTTTTTATCCTTGTCCTCACAAACTCCTCACACTCTCTCCTTTTCTCCCGTCTCACTTACAAGGACAGGGGGAAGAAAAAAAAAAAAAAACAGGCAGCATGATAAATTAATCATGTCCTGCACGTAGCTTTTTTCCTTTTTTTTTTAACTTCCTTGTTTGAGTTGCAAGGACGCCAGGAGAAAAACAAAAACAGAAACCATGATGAAGAGATAAAGAGGAGAAAAAAATGGATGAATGGAAAAACGGGAACGTGAGGACCTGGGGAGAGTGAGGGAATGAGCATGTTGAGCGAAAAAGAGGCTGTTTTTATTCGAAGCCATCTCAGCTTCGTACTGAGCTGATGCCAAGAAAGTCTGTGTGTGTGTGTGTGTGTGTGTGTGTGTGTGTGTGTGTGTGCGTGGTATGTTCACCTAGTGACAAAAAAAACAAAACAAAAAAAAAAACACTGTCCCACTATTTCTTCTGTATTAAACTGATTTGGGGCGGAGCTATGTACTATGTCAGTATGTGATGTCACTCAGTAACCTCCACAGCTTTAAGCCAATTGCATTCAATATGCAAATTAACGAAAAAAATTATCATGTGATACCTCAAAAATGTTGGAAATAACTGTGGTCAAGTCTGAAACTACACACCTTATTCACTATATAGTACACGTAAAAACCATGATCGCTCCACTGTGGGCGTGTCCCAAACCATACGCCCTATTCACTATATAGTGCACAAAACCACCATCATTGCTTTACTGTGGGCGTGTCCCAAACCACACCCCTTATTCACTATACAGTGCAGATAAACATCATTGCTACACTTCGGTTTTAAGCGAGTCGTAAACCATGCACGCTTTACCAATACATGTCAGCCAATCAGCCCGGTTTTCCTGTCCTACCCCCATGTGGACCAATCAGCTCAGCTTCCTTCCTCCCCGTTTGATCAGACGACTAAGATTTCTGTAGATTCCCCATCAGACACACACAGTATTCATTTCCGTCCCCTTTCTAAGCCAATCAGCTCGTATTTCCAAGCCCTCTTGACCAATCAGCTCGACCTTGCCGTGCCTCATCGTCCAATCAAATGTCCTGTTTTTCCCTTCCAGCCGCAGCCAATCAGATTCAGCTCTGTTTTTCCCGTCTCCATCTCAACCGTTTGGTTGCCGTTCCCATCCCCCCCCGTACAGCCAATAAGCTTGTCTGACTCGTCTCCCTGATGACCAATCAGATATCTCGCTGGTCGGTCTGCACCCCAGTTTCTCGCTGCCCCTCCCCCACTTCGTCTCGCTCATTGTGCTCATTGTTCAGTGCTGAATAAATTACAGGAAGAGCACAGACGCCGAGGATTATGGGAGATTTTCTCACACTCCGGTGCCCCTGAACTGCCCCTCAAACCCGCCCCCCTCCCCTCCCCTCCCCTCCCCCCAACTCCTTCCCCCTCGGTCTGTCTGCCGCATTAATACCCCTCCTCCTTACTCTGCCCCTCCCCCCCATTTGCTTTTCTCATGTCTGCATTTCTATTGCTCTGATATTCTCTCTCTCTCACACAAACACACACACGCGCACACACACACACACACAGTAATGAAATGAGGAATTTATTGTGTGTGTGTGTGTGTGACAGCTTGGAAAATTTATTATGCCCTTCTTTCCCTCTGTCTATTTCTTACCATCTGTTTCTCTTTCATTTTTAGCTAAAAGTAAACATGATTATGTAACTAAAAACAACCAGAGAAACGTCACGTAATACTGACAACCAAAGCTAACTAAACACTAATATCTAAAACTCTCGGCTAAACACCCACTCCTTTAAACACTCGTACCTACAAACACCACCTATAAAAACCCTGTACCTATAAACATTACTATCCATAAACATCGCTACCTATAAACACTATTAACTACAAACACCTCTACCTACAAACATCTCTACCTATAAACATTACCATCCATAAACATCTCTACCTATAAACACTATTAACTACAAACACCTCTACCTACAAACATCTCTGCCTATAAACATTACTATCCATAAACATCTCTACCTATAAACACTATTAACTACAAACACCTCTACCTACAAACATCTCTGCCTATAAACATTACTATCCATAAACATCTCTACCTATAAACACTATTAACTACAAACACCTCTACCTACAAACATCTCTGCCTATAAACATT
>JAQMYJ010000037.1:36956434-36972178 GCA_030014305.1 Clarias laeviceps
GTTTGTGTAAAACATATTTTATTTTGTGTCTGTATGTGTGTGTGTGTAAAGCGTCAGACACACACATACACACACACACACACACACACACACACACACACACACACACACACACAGCACCTGCGCACAAACGGAAACACTTATGTCTTGGGATTTATTTAAACTTTTTTTAAAGATAAAGTGCAGGTTAATTATTTTTATTTTTACTTAATATTTTGTGTTAATTATTTTTATGTATTTATTTTTTGGGGTTGTGGAACAAATTATGCTCTTAATCCAAGGTTCCACTTGTATATATATATATATATATATATATATGTGTGTGTGTGTGTGTGTGTAAAGAGAAACAACATTTTTGTAGACTGTATTCAATGTGTGTGTGTGTGTGTGTGTGTGTGTGTGTGTGTGTGTGTGCATAATGGATTTTTAATGTGCCGTGCTGCCTTCACAATTAAAGGTTGAATTAGTTCATCTGTGTGCACTTTATTAAAAATAAATGTGTTTTTTTGCAAAGCTTCTTTTCAATTCCTGCTGTTGATCTGGATTTGTGCGCGCACACACACACACACACACACACACACACACACACACACACACACACACACACACTATAACAGGCTTAGTTTCACTTTAAATGAGAATCTAAAGTGTGATGTAGAGTCTGGCAGAATCCTGGCGTGTGTGTGTGTGTTAAAAATAAGGTGTGAAGGTGGGAATCGGTGCTCCAACACACACACACACACACACACACACACCCACACACACAGAGGTCTGTTGGTGTGTGTCAGTGGTGATGGACACGAGCTGCAGTTATTTCATAACTCCCATAATGGAATTTTCCTTGCATTTAGAAATGATGGGCTCTTGTTATAGATGGTGTATGTGGTTGTGTGTGTGTGTGTGTGTGTGTGTGTGTGTGTGTGAGGACAGATATTTGAGAGCTCTTTTATTTATCTAAATAATAATAGTAATAATAATAATAATTAATGTATGCGTGTTTTATTCCTCTTGTAGCCGATCAGTGAGCCGTTACTGTGGAATACTACCTTATTAGAGCGAGTACATTAATATAAACCTGTTACAGAGAATTAATCAACACCTTCTGACCAATTAGGAGAAAGACCAGTACAGTGCATTGAAGAAGGAATGAATGCCTCTTTTAAAGATACTGTAATACTGACAAAAATTTCTTCTTTGTGCATGTGTGTGTGTGTGTGTGTTTGTGTGTGTGTGTGTGTGTGTGCGTGGGATGTCATTTCTATGCAAATCAGCTTGAAATGGACCAAAAAATGAGATAAACAGGGTGTCGGGTCCCAGTCAGTAGAATGCCGAAGAGAGAGAGATGGAGAGACGGAAGCGGGGAAGAAAAAAAAGTGATGACAGGAGCGTTTGTGAAGATGAAAAGAAAAGAAGGAAATGAAAATGAGATTCAAGAGAGAGAGGGAGAGCGTGTTTGAGCCATGCAGTAAATAAATCATTCTGTCAAAATGTGTGTGTGTGTGTGTGTGTGTGTGTGTGTGTGAGGGCACACAGAAGGTCAAGGACAGAAGAAAGAAAAACACATCAGGAAAAGGTCAGACACCATTAGAAAAGAAGAAATAACAACGGGAAAACCTCCTGGAAGAAAAATCTTTCATTTCTTTTTTGTTATATATAAACAATATCAAAGAGCAACCAGAAGCTCCAGAGTTCTGAGAAAACCTTTATCTCCAAACAGAAAAAGAGGGAAAGAAACAAACAGTAAACCTCCTGAGAAATCACGCTTTCATTAATTCTTTTATTTTTTCACTCATCCATTTAGGCATTTATTCTTTTATTAGAGAAACAATCCACAGACTCCATGTTCTAGAGTCTGCCTAGATTAATTAATTAATTTGTTAACATTAATTTATCATCATTATTTGCTTATTGATGAATTCTTTGCTGATGGCTTTCATCATGCATTCAGTTACACAAGTTATATAAGTTTCTACTGTTCTAATAAACTGTTTGTTTATGCATCAATTCATCCAATATATTAAAACATATTACTCTCGATGAACAATTAATTTGCTCTTAAATTATTCCACTAATTAATTCACACATTCATATAACCTTATTCACAGTTTTTGACCTTATTTATGTCTTTAATTATTCATTCATCTTTATTTGTTTGCTCCTTGGTAAAACACAATAATGCAAATGATTTACTAATCCTTAAATTCATTCATTCATTCATTCATTCATTCATTTGATACAAAATCATAAACTCTACCTAGGAAATCACTTACTCATTCAACTTATTCATTCGTGTTCTCATTTATTTATTAATTAATTAATCACTCACTCATTTATTCATTCATATTCAATCCTTTTTAATGCATACAACTGAAAGTACTCAGAGAAACGGGTGTGTACAGTATCAGTCCTGAGTTCATTTATGAAACAGAAAAGAAGACAAAGCACTAAGATTCCTGAGATATTAAAATTCAATTAATTTGACTTTATTAATTGACATATTAATGATTTATTCATTCAAAATAGTAATTGAGATGAAGAAAGGAAAACATCTGGAGAAAAGACATTTCCAGAGAAATCACTCACTCGACCCCGTCGCTAATCCGTCTGTCACTGCTAACAACAAACAAATTAACTGGTTCAAACTATCATATCACAATAATGTGATGCTAATTAGGGCTAAAAGTGGATAAACAACATGTTCATTAGATAAACGAGTCAAAGTGGGCGCACCTCCTCATCGACACGAAACAACAGCGCTAACATTAGGCGTGATTAACGAGAGATGAGATGAACAGCGCTGGAGGTGAAGATGAAAAATGCTTAATTAGTGCATCTTATTAGCATCATTTATTTATTCATTTCATTCATGACATGCTTTTAAACCACCTCCATTTATTTAGAATTTGCATATTGTCTCAATCAAAGCCTTCTTTTATTAACTCTATTAATTATTTATATTTATTTGAAAATCTTTGATTCATTCTAACATTAGATGACGGTTATTGTTTGAGTCTATATTCCCTTGTGTGTTTAACTATTATCCTAGAATAAAAATAATAATAAAAAAAGAAGAAAAAAACGTTTCTAAAAGACGCTAATGAGAATAAGACCAAAATGATCAGATCATGCATGAGTTACTCGAAAACACAAAAGTTATTTGTTAATTTTGTTAGAGGTTGATGGTAAGTGTAAAATACACATAATTCCTGCTTTATACAGCATTTTCCTAGCACCTATGAGGTAAATGTTGTTCCGGATGTTTATTCATAATTTTTTACATTGTGTCCTTACACTGGCTATGAAATTATGAGTTCTTCTAGTCAGACATGATCTCATTTTTATAAAACACTACAGCTACAGTATGTACTAGTTTGATAAAACACAATATTAGGCATCCTGTGACTTTGTCAGAATATCTGAGGTAAATATTGATGATCTGGATGCTTCTGTCTCCTTTTCAGTCTCACTGTGTTGCTTAACAGCTTTGTACTAGCTTTCTACAGCATCATATTAGGTACCCTGGTCCTTTGTTTTTAGTACTTTGTCAAAATATCTAAGGTAAAATTTGATGTTCTGGATGGTTCTGTCACATTTCCACGATTACTCTGTCTTAATAATGACTAGTAAAGAAACATGTTTTGTGGTAGTTTATCGAAATTTTTGTGGTAATTTATCAAAATATATGAAGTAAAAGGTGTTTTTCAAGATAGTTCTGTCATCTCATTTGCATTTATACCATGTATTTATACTGGCTATGAAATATACATAATACACATACACAATAGAATTGTAATTTTAGTCATACATGATCTCATTTTAATTACCTTACCAACAAACCTGTGGTAAATATTAATGTTCTGGATAGTTCCGTCAAATTTAAACTCTGTGTTTAAAAACTTCCTGCAAAACACTTAACAGCTGTAAACTAACTTGTTAAAACATAAGGTAAAATATCTGAGGTAAATTTAATGTTCTGGATGAATCTGTCACATTTTCACGATTACTATGTCTTAAGTAAAGACAAGCTGCATCATGTTAGCTAGCTAAATTCAATTAAATGAGTAATTTCAGCCATACTGTGTAATAATTTATCAACATATCCGACAGTGATGTTCCAGAAGGCTCTATATCGTTTCTAACATTCCTGTTTCTTATATTCTGCATATAAGAGATTTCTAAAAGCAAAGTTTCTCATTTTTTTGCCTTTGTAATTAGCTAGCTCACAGTATGTCCTATGTTCATTCTTCCTGGTTGTGGGTAACAACAATGTTATCAAGAATTTAACGGTCTTCATGGTGAGTGACTTTTACTGTGTGTTGGACTCACTATTCCAATAAACGCAAAATAAAAGATTGACATCAAACACAGATGTGTTACAGATGTGTGCTGATTAGTGGCATCTGCGCATGCAGATGGCTAACGTTCTCTAACATCACACGTGAGCATGTGACATACGCTAGCAACATGGCGTGTGTGTATGCTCAGCCCATTTCATTAAGTTCAGGGAATCAACGAATCAATGAATCAGCGATTCAGCGAATCAGTGTGTGAAAAAATTGCAACATCAATATATAAGTGTTTAAATCATTAATTCATTAATAAAGCAAGAACTGAAGTCTGTGTGTTGCCTCTCCATCACTCACTGTGTCGCCTCGAGCATCTCACACACACACACACACACACACACACACACACAGAGTTATATTTTTAGCAACAAAGAGAGAATAGAGACCCATGCAGGTCTCAAAGGAATTATGTGTGTGTGTGTGTGTGTGTGTGTGAGCGTTTTAATGCTGAAGCAGCTAAAGGGTCTGAATTACGTAAATCATATCAGGGTATATTTAGTATCCTCAACATGCTAACTGCTAATTGATCCTCATAAATGAAGTCATCAACACAATGAAGAGCTGAAAGAGGTTTTTTGCTTTCTCTCTCTCTCTCTCTCTCTCTTTCACACACACACACACACACACATACAGCTTCTTAATTAACATCTGACTGTACCATGGCAACACACTCCCACATTTCTCTGTTTGTTAGCGCTGCGCTAATTATCACAGAGCAGCAGATGGATCACAACTTATGCACACACACACACACACACAGTATTCGAGTCATCTAGACAGCCTCGTCCATCCAATCTTCCCTCTATCTTTCTTTTTTTCTCTATTCTTTCTCTTTCTGTTTTTTTTTTTTTACTCAATTCTTTTTCTTGTCTTTTTTTCCCCCCATTCTCTCTTATGTTCATTTCTTTATCCTTTTACATGCTTTTATTTTTCTGTTCTTTATTTCCTATTTTTTCCTCTCTGGCCATCGACACACACTCCATTCTCAGTCCTCCTCCCTCGCTCCTGTCGTCTGTAACCTGCTGCTGTTTTCCTGTATATCTGAAATTACTGCATGCTTCCATCTCACACACACACACACACACACACACACCTCGTTTCTTCACACAGCTGCGAGATTGATGTGGTCGGTGAGCTTGTTGCCATGGCAATACCTGAGAATAAAAGACCCGAGGAAAAAGAGGGAAAAGAGCAAATGAGAGGAAATGAGAATGAAAGATGAAAGGAGAAGAGGAGGAGAGAGGGAACGATTGAACAGGAAAGAAAAGAAGCTGAAAGTCAAGAGGAAGGAGGAAATGAGAGAAAGAGAAAGATGCGTTCTGGTTAGCTAGCTCAGTCAGCTAATGTGTAAAGTATTTTGGCTAACTAGCCTCAATTGGCTAGTTAATGTTGATGTGTTAATGTTTCTCAGCTAACTAGCATCAGCTTAGTAAGCTAAAGCGTAACATATGTTTCTTGCTAGCATCACCTCATTTAAATAGTGCGTCGGCTTGTTAGCATCAGTTCACTTAGCTGACAGTTAACGTTTGTCAGCTAGCTAGTATCACTTCAGTTTGATGTTGCTTAACGTATGTCTGTTAGCTAGATTCTGGTCCGTACGCCCACATTTAGCATTTCTCAAGCTAGCATCACCTCAGGTACCTAGTGGTTAGCGGTTAATCCTCTTAGCGTCATAGCCCTTTGGTTAAATTCACTTTGAAATGAAGCTGTTTAGGGATTTGAATAAACACGTGTGTTTGTGTCTCAGAACGAGCTTCATTCTCACGTGAGGATTATTACTCAGGAGTGTATCATTTAACACTGAGACTGATCCTCCTCTCTCTCTCTCTCTCTCTCTCTCACACACACACACACACACACACACACACACACATACACAGCCGCCGAAGTGAGTGTGAGAGAGTGATAACGGTTTGTACAGCGATAGCAAGACGGAATAATGAATAATAAAGGAACCAAACTCATCAATCACACACTGTGTCTCTCACTCACTAATGCACACACACACACACACACACACACACACACACACACACACACACACACACACACACACGTGTGTTATATATAAGTGGATACAGAGATGGAAATGCTGATTGAATTAAAGCCTCATAAATCACATCACCACCTCTCTCTCTTTTCTCTCTCTCTCTCTTTTCTCTCTCTCTCTCCACCCTTCTGTCTCTGTCTCTCCTTCTTTGTCTTTCTGTCAGTCCTCTCTTTCTCTGTGACCTTTCTCTTTCTGTCTCTATCTCTCACTTTCTCTCTCTGTCTCAATCCTGTCTCTTGTCCTTCTCAATCTGTCTGTCTCTCTCCCTCTCTCTGCCATTCTTACATTCTCATTGGCAATCCTGTCTTCCATTGTCTCCCTCTCTTTCTGAGCCTCTCTCTTCCCTTCCCTATCTCTCCATCTCCACTTCTTTCTCTCTCTCTTTTTGCAGTTTCCTTTTTTGTTTAAAAATTCATAGTGATTTATATATTTCCATTAAAATTATGTCACCCTGGCGTAAAATTTTCATTAGACTTTCATTAGAATTTCCATGTGGAAATGTCCAGAGTGTGAAATATCCCAGAATGCAGTGGTGTTCCTGTTCTCGGACAGAGAGCACCACCTTGGTAGCTGTAATTATAATTATGGTATAAAATTACCCATGATTCCCTGTGTGGTGCGTCAGCAAGGTCCCTGTGGGAGAGCGCACTCGCGATCACCAGCCTTCGTTAATAAAGCACTACAACTCGTTAATGACATCATCGCACACTAACGAGGCCAAAACACCTGCCTTACACACACTTACTACAGGATAACATCCTGAACCTCTCTCTCTCTCTCTCTCTCTCTCTTTTATTTCCTCTTCATTATTCTTCACTCTTCTACTTTTCCTGTCCTTCATCTTCTCTTTCATTCTTCCTTCCCACTATTTTCTTTCCTCTTTTCCACTGTTATTTAATTTCCTCTCATCTCTCCCATTTCTCATCCTTTTCCATTTTTCTTCATTTCTTTTTCTCTTCCCTCAAATCGTCTGTCCTTGTCTTTCCTCGTTGATTTCTTTTGTTTTCTTCCAACCTTCTCTCTTTCTCCCCTTTTTCCTTTTCTTCATTTCATTCACTCTTTCGTTCTTTCTACCTTTTCTACCTTCCCCTCTCCTTTATGGTCTTATCTTCTCCTCTTAATCCTGTTCTCATCCTTCATCTTTCACTTTATTTCTTTTTTTTGTTCATTTCATCTAGCTTTATTTCTTCACCATTTTTTCCTTATTGTCTTCTTTTCCCCCCGCTCTCCCTCTCTCTCTCTCTCTGGTTTTATTCAGGATCGTGTCAGAATTGCTTTGCACTTTACAGATTCTCAGCTTTCCTTTTCGTTTTTTTCCTCTTTGCCCTCCTTCCCCCTCTCTCTCACTCTCCCCCACCTCTCTCCATCTTTCTCTCCCTCTTCCCCCCTCCCTCTTTTTCTCATTTTCGCAAGACGGCACATGACATTGATTTCCATCAGGGTTTGAAAATAACCTCGCCGGAGCCCAGGCGACCCACACACACGCACACGCGCGTACACACGTGCAAACACACACACACACACACACACACACACACACACACACACACACACACACACATTATTTATTTATTTATGTATTTTTGCATATCTGGGAGTTTTGCCTCAGTGAGCACGTGCTAGGAATAAACGCAGGACGGCAGATGACAGATGTGTTCAGGTGGGGTGGAGCGAAGGCGTGTGTGTGTGTGTGTGTGTGTGTGATGGATGGTGGAGTGATGGGATGTCTCTCTGATACACCAACCAATTAAACTCAGAGTGCAGCAGCTCCTCACTTCCTTCACACTTCAGTAATAAAACATCCAATTTAGACAGTTGAATAACTCACTGCTACAGGGACGGAGACGGAGAAGGAAAGAACGGAGACGGAGGACATGGAGATGGAGTAGAAGCAGAGAAGGAGTCAGGACAGATAGAGACGGATAAGGACAAAGAAGAAGAAAGAAAGGGATTGAGACTGGAACTAAAAGAAGGATGAAAAGACACGATGACTAAGACAAGCACAGAGTCAGGGTCTATAAGTATACACTTATAGCATGTCTTAAGAAGATGTGACGAGGACAGGGTCAGACATAAAGTCTGATCTGGTCTGAGATTAGACCTGTGTGATGGCGATTCTTCCCTGATCAAGATTTTCTGGTAAAATATCACAATAAAACTATTTGATCATCCAGGATCTGATAAAGATGAAAAACGTATTCCCATATGTACATGTCTCAGAGTGTGTGTGTGTGTGTGTGTGTGTGTGTGTCTGAACCCCCCATAATACCCTAACCTCGCTCCGTTTCCTTCCTTTTCCGAACTTGCCATTTCAGTGTCTATATAAATGAACTGCTGTGAAGGGAGGAGTAAACATGAGTAAACAGTGAGAGTCTGATTTAAAAGCCAAACATTGACGGGTATCAGAAGGGATGGAGAGCAACACTGGAGTGCGCTTTAGCACCTACTGTGGTCTTGAGAGGTACCGTGCTGAGGAGGATGGCTCTGAGCAAGCAGGGGTGAAGCTACATCTGGAGGAGATCTGATGCATAAACAGGGCCAGGGGAATGAAATCAGTCATAAATTAAAGCAGTGATATTTTGAATTGAAGGATTTAAAGATGATGTAATGTGATTGTAACAGGTTCGACCCTTTTTTGCATGTGCAGCACCATGCGGCCTTTTCCTCTTCGGCAGCAGGGTCACCATAATCCGGCTCTATCGTAAGAGCGAAGAGCCGCGGGAGCTCCGGCAGTGAACTCGCGGCTGTCCAGTCTCCCAACAGACCCCGAGCTACAGTAGACTCACCGCTGGGTTTTAGAGCACGGCGAGAAGCCCGGGATCATTAGCGGCGATGTCTCACCAGCCGCGCCTAATTCCGCGGCCCGCTCCTTCGCACACCTGCCAGGGGAGGCCGCCTATATAGTGAGCTTCGGAGTAAGCGAGGAGCAATATTGATTTGGGCGCACGCCCATCACAGGCACACGGCGTGACAGTGATATTATACAATGTTATGTGAAACAATGTGATACAACGTGATATGATATAATATTTGTGAAGCTGCTTTGAGACAATGACCGTTGTTAAAAGCTCTATATAAATACAATTGTATTGAATTGAATTGAATTGTAAATGATGTGATACAATGTGATATGATAGAATGTAATACGACACACAAAAAAAAAGGAAGGGAGCAAGAGGCAGAAATGAAAGACAAGGACAAACCCAGAAGGAAGGACAAGAGGATGGAAAGACATGAATGAATAAAGAAATGAGAGATAGAGGAGGAGAAAGGAGGGTGAGACAGGTGGCAGGGAGAGGAACGGAAGGAGACAGGAAACGATTCAGGGAATTAATGTCATGATGAACGAGAGGCAGGAAATGAGGAAGAGATAACATGAGGGACAGAGAAATGGAAAGAGTAAAGAACATTATTTTTGCTTTTTAAAATAATACTCACTCACTCATCTTCTATACCACTTTATCCTGTATTCAGGGTCCTGGAGCCTGTCCCAGGAGACTTAGGGCACGAGGTAGGGCACACCCTGGACAGGTGCCAATCCATCACACACACACACACACACACACACTCAATCAGCCAAACCTACATGTCTTGAGACTGTGGGAAGAAACCAGAGAACTCGGAGGAAACCCATCAAGTACAGGGAGACCATGCAAACTCCATGCACACAGAGACGGGAATCGAACCCGGACCCTGGAGGTGCAAGGCGACAGTGCTAAACACTACACCACAGTGCCGCCTAAAATAATACTATAAAGATTAAAATAGAGAAGAAAGAGCAAAGCCTTCTGGGTAATATATTTGAGGTTTATAGAAATATCATGAGACGACTTTCTTTCCTTTTTGGTGATGTTTGGTGACTTGTGGAATTCTTTAAATACTTAATAATTTAGAGTTAATGTGAGAAATGTTAACACGTAAAATAATTAGACTTTTATTGATTATGGGAATGAGATTGAATTTACATTTCAATAATGTTATTAATCTGATGTACCTAAAGGGACAAAATGTTACCTTTAACACCTCACTTTATTCTCAATGTGAACATTAACCCCTGAACATGTCCAGCTTAGATCCCTGTCTTGTTTAATCATCATCATCATCATCACCATCATCATCAGCATCATCCCTGAAGTTTCGTTGCTCGAGCTCGGACCCTCGGTTTCTCTACTCCGGCGTGTGACCGCCTCGACAGGAAAGGGCACATTTACATAGCCAGCTGAAAATTTGATCATATAAATGTAAATAAGGTGGAATTTCAGCCTTGCAGCTGATAACACACACACACACACACATACACACACACACTGAAGGAGTGATGGAGAGGGACATGCTGAGAGGGAAGAAGATGGAGTGGGAGCAGGAATCATTTTTAATCTTTACGTTGCTCTGCCACGCAATAATACACCAGTGATGGATGGAGAAGGAAGAAAGAAAGATAGAGGTGACGTGAGACAAATGAAGAGATGGAGAGACTGTCAGATGGAGAGACTGGAAACAAAACTGTTGTGTAGTAACGCACAGGGCCACGAGGGGGCAGCAGCAGTAAGGCTTAAAAAAGTCAATAAAATGATGGAGAAAAGATTTTTTTTTTTATAAAATGTAATGTAAGGAGTGTGAGTCTCTCCATCACGGTCCAAACACACAAAAGCAGTCCCTAATCACGATGTAGTGCACTACTGTTTTGTACAGTGGAACCTTGGATTACGAGCATAATTCGTTCCAGAATAAAAAAATTTCCCATAAGAAATAATAGAAACTCAAATTATTCATTCCACAGCCCAAAAAATAAATACATAAAATAATTAACACAAAATATAAAGTAAAAATAAAACAAATTAACCTGCACTTAAATCCGACAGATAAGTTTTTCCGTTTGTGTGTGTGTGTGTGTGTGAATCTAAAGTAAGTGGAGAGGAGGAATCAGCCCCTCCCGTCTCCCTCTTTTCATCTTACACAGTAAATCTTTCTTCTCTCTTATTTGAATTGTTATAGTAAACAGTACACACGTGCACGGATGTTGATTATACCAGTAAGTGACGAGCACTAAGACCAAGCAGGGGAGACGATTACCCACAATTCCACAGCACAAGAGAGAGAAAAACCGTTGGCTCAGTCGTGATCACGTGACGCTCGGCATCAAAACAAGAAGCGCATGCGTGATACATGATACTCGGTACTCGTAAACCAAAACTTGCTCGTTTTCCAAGTCAGAATTTATTAAAAATCTTTGCTCGTCTTGTGGACACTCGCAAACCGCGTTACTCACAATCCCAGGTTTCATTGTATTCTAAAAGTGTCGTGTCGAACATCGAGTGATGAGCACTGGAAGAGCAAGTACTCTGTATGTTCTAATAGTATGTAAGAAACGGGAACTAGGGAATAAGGAATAAGGAAGTACGGAAAAGGGAATGTAGAGTGTGGAGTAAAGAGTAGGGAACAGGACATAGGGAACAGATAATAAGAATTAGGGAATAGAGAATAGAGAACAGAAAATAGATTGAAATAGCAAATAGGAAGTAGGAAATAGGGAGTAGGGCATTACTGACACTTTTTGGTTCTGTTATCCTGTTGCTCCTATTATCCTAATATTCCTTACACTATACATATACATCCGTCTATCCATCCAGGAACCTCTGTAGTCCAACTAGGGACCGTGGAGGCCAGTGGTGGTGACTGTGGTAAGGAGTAGGGAACAGGAAGTCGGCATGTTTTATGTGACAGGTTTTTGTCCTTCAGTAGGAGAGAAAACACTCTGAGGTGTGAATCTGAGACAGCAGCAGCAGCAGCTGCTCCCTCCGTCTCTGTCCTCATCTACATTTCATTCAATTTGCATCTGATTCTTAATCAAAAGGAGTGTTGCTCATTTACATGTGGGCGTGGCTACAACAGAACCACGCCCCTTGATTTGAGAATTTGGCAGCGAGCCAGGAGTCAAGGACGATTCATTGACAAGATTACACACACATGGAAATGTGTGTGTGTGTGTGTGTGTGTGTGTAAGAAAGATTATTTTCCTTAAAATAAGAACAGTGATTTTGTACCAGGAATATGACTCTGACACATCATATCAAAATAGCCTTAATAAACATAATAACCATAAAGAGCATAATAAACATGCGTTATTTGTTAGCATTCAGTGTCTCTGCGCCAACAAACCCAGACCTGAGGCAAAGCATTCAATTTTATTTTATAATGCCGTGCAGTGACATCACCTGGTCATCACTGTAGGGCAGCAGGCAGAGCTGAAGTTACAGGAGCCTTAATGACACCCAGTGGGCGCTTATCATTATCAGGGGGCGGGGCCAGAGCTGTGGCTAATATAGAGAATTTATAATAGTGGCCATAAATTTACATAAATTTGCATAATTTATTGTAAAAAGCATAAATAATATTAACAGATATCTACCATTTTGTTGATTAAATTTACATAAAACCAGATAATGTTTTGTTTTTAACATGTGTTGGTTATATTAGTTTACGCTAATCATAAATTTGGTAATTTATATTTACAATATAAAAAAAAAAAATGGTAGTATGATGCATATTCTAATTACACACTAACCATATAAACTGCAGAGTATTTTATTGAGTAATAATGTAAACAGATTCATTTAGGGTTCAAAAAACATTTATTTTAGCTTACATCAATGCACACACACACACACACACACACACACACACAGACATACACACTCGCACGCTCACAGCTATCAAACACAGCGTGATATTAGCAAACACTGGCATGAATGTAAAGCTAATTAAACCATGACGAGAATGCAAAGAAACCACGTGAAGAGACTTCAGCAAACATAATGACATAAAATATCCCCTTAATTTTACTTACACACGTACACTCAGACACGCACACACACTCAGACACACACACAGATACACACACACATACACACACACTCAAACACACAAGGTAAAAGATTTCCTTACAGAATGTCTCCCAAACAACAGAAACACAACGTAAAGTTAAAATATTCAAAGGCGGTGTGGAAGCGAAAAGGAAACATGCTAACGTTGCTAAAAACGTGCAGTAATGTCAGTTAGCATGCTAATACATAACACAGCTAGCATGATGCTAGGTGATTACATGTTTAATAAAAAAATAATAAACAAACAAACAAAAAATATTTATTGAAGGTTTCAGTTCATTTGTGTGTGAAATCAGGGCAGGAAACGATGCTAATGTGGACAGAACTGAGACGCAGCTGCTTCCTGCTCTAAAGTTCTGTTTAACTTTTTAAAGGAAAAAAAATGATTTTGGCACAAAAGAACGTAAATTACGTCATGATGTCACTATGCTAACACTAACTATCTAGCACACACACTGAAACAACACGTTATATCCCCTAACTAACCTAATGGCTAGCTGGCTAACTCGGCTAACTCACATTTTGGTCTTTGGTTAATCCTAGTTAGCTTAGCAATTGTTAACAATCTAACTAGCAGTAATGGCTAACTCAGTCTGCTATGACTAGCAAGCTAAATTATTTAATAATAATAACAATAAACACTTCTATTCAGCGTTTGCTGAGATAAATTATACATCTTGATGTAATAACAATAATGTTTCATGTTTATATACATAAATATAAAATGTACAAGGCTAATTAATTTTTATTTGCAAACTACAGTTCAGCGGAGAGATTAGCTAGCGGGCTGGCGAGGTAGCGAAGGCGTGTTTCAGATTTCTGATTTCGTTATCGAGTCGTGCTTCAGAATGACCTAGAGTTGGCTAATCGGGGTTGTGTTAGCGCTAGCAAGCTAATGTCAGCCTGGTTACATCATAACACAATTTTAATATTTTAAAGGATTTCTCCAGTTTTACATCATCGCTCTGAGAGAAAACGGCTGGAAATAGACGTTCAGACAGCAAGCATAATGATAAAGACACACACACACACACACACACACACACACACTTCACATCAGAGTATTAACATTTCTACTGTCCACATGTTGGATCTTGGGAAACGGAGTGATGGATGGACAGATCAGACGGACAGATCAGACGGACAGATCAGACGGACAGCTACATCTCGTGTGTGAGATAGGCGTCTCCGTTGGCGTCTCCGTTGGCGTGTGTGTTGCTCTCGTTGAGTCGGCGAACGCGATACACCTCGTAGTGAATACTGCTGGTGATGTCCTTCAGATTCTGCATGTGCGTCCTGTGACAGAGCACTTATTTATCTGTTTGTTTGTCTTATTTATTTGTTTATTTGCTTGTTATCTCATTATTTGATTCTCACCTGATGAGCAAATCCCGTAGAAATGCAAACTCACAGTGCGCTATGTTCTCCACTGTAACACAACACACACACACACACACACACAGAATATCACTTCATCATTTTCTCTTTAATCCTCTTTTATCTTTTCTTATAATTTTATCCAAGAATTTCTCTTTCATTATGTCTATACACATAAATTAATAAATATACATGATAACTGATATGGCTGTATTTCCTCTGTGTTCCTCCAGGTGGCAGTGCAACACAGAGCTGCACCATTCATAAAAACACCCAGAACCCAATAACATGAACTGGTCATCTGATCTCATCTTTATAAATCAAACTGACAGATTAAGGTCGTGTAATTAAAACATCACGACTGTTTTTATAATGTATTTTTTCCTGTGTGTGTGTGTCTGTGTTTTTACCTTCTACTGTGCCCCATCGTGTCTTTCTACCCAGAAGTCTCTTCCCATTTACTTGGTACTCCTGATCGCTGCCAACCACAGCAAACGGTATCATATCCTACACACACACACACACATTTAGAGGCTTGTACAGTGGTCCTCAATATACTTTTGGTAATTTGGTATCATAGTCAAAATATTGGGATATAAATATAGATTGTAAATGTAAATATATTTTCTACCCAGTGCCACAACATTTAATATTCTCTGACACCCAAATGCTTTTGCCACCCCATATAGACCCTTTTGCCACCCCATATAAACCCCTTTGCCACCCCATATAAACCCCTTTGCCACCCCATATAAAGCCCTCTGCTACCCCGTATAAACCCCTTTGCCACCCCTTATAAACCCCTTTGCCACCCCATATAAACCCCTTTGCCACCCCATATAGACCCTTTTGCCACCCCATATAAAGCCCTTTGCCACCCCATATAAACCCCTTTGCCACCCCAAACCTCACCCTGATCTTGTTGTTGATCATTCTGTCCTCTGCATCCTCATCAAACTCCGTCTGAGGGTAAATTTCAATCTCATTGGCTCGCAGATCCTCCCTGATCTACACACACACACACACACACACACACACACACACACACATAAACACACACACACACACACACACACACACACACACA
>JAQMYJ010000037.1:37179126-37190700 GCA_030014305.1 Clarias laeviceps
TGAAGTGGTTTAAGTGAATTTTAACACGCTGGAGTCGTTTTAAGACAAAACTTCATCTTTATCTGATCGACTTTTCCAGGCTTCAACCTGAAATAATAATAATATCACTGATTACATCAGTAACATCAGTAAGTGTAAGAATCAGAGTGGACAAGAAATCGTCCCAGTTACACCATGTGCTGAAGCTGAACTAACCGTCACTAGTCATTTTAAAATTCATCAAACGTCTATGAATTTGGAGAGACGTTTGGTCGTCTGTTAAATGTACATTATTATAATACAGGGTTGGATCGGCTGATGTCACAGTTATAGAGGCAAAAGTAAATAAATATGTCTGTAACATCATCAGTCTTTAAACTCATGACCTTATGAGCATCTTGTGACCGTAAGTCAGTTATTAATCCTCCACTCAGGCCATGCGACTCCAATCATCTGTCTAATGAACAAATGAACAAATGAAAGTCTCTAATGCTTGAAATGGGTTTATAGTGACAACCAAGGTTTGATGTGATTCAATTCAAATTCAACGTGATTCAACTGATATTGATGGCGCCGGTGAGGTCGGCTGCCGTCACGACTGCTCCGACCCCCTTTTCACTGCATATCGTACTGTGTATGACTGTGTATGTGACAAGTAAAATTTGAATTTGATATTTTTTGTCTTCTTACACTTACAGCAGCCTCCACATCTATAACTGCTGCTGATTCAGTTAACATTAATAGTTAAATAAATAAAACAAGTAAAGAATGACCTAAATCAATGACTGCATGACTAATAACTAACTCTAATAAATAATCACATGTGTTTTATTGCACACCAGCTCTAGTCCATCTCTGTACACTCTGAGTGTGTTACCGTGACGACGCGAGCGGGTTTTAAACGCGTAAAACTGCTGAAGAGCCGTAATTAAGCCAGGAGACGCTCTCAGATGATGCCACGCTGAAACACTAAGAGTGTAACACACACACACACACACACACACACACATTTGGTAAGTCAGTTTGATCTGGTTTCTCAGCAGTTGTGTTTCTCCTGAAGGCCTCATGGTGGCGCTATTCATCCTCCACTGATCTCAAAGACTCTAGCGGCTACCTCATGATATATTACTTACATTTATAATTATACAGCTTGTAGAACTATGTGTGTGTGTGTGTGTGTGTGTGCGTGCACGTTTGTTGCATTCTTGACTAAGTTTCAGACAGAAATCCTCCAATCACAGAGAGGGATAATAAGTTAATAATGTATAATACATGTCTAACAGATTGTAATGAACATGAAAGTATTTATAATCGAATATTTGTAAATTATAATTAATTATGTAAAAGTATTTTTCATGTTGTCCCTCTGCTCAGTATAATTATAATAAATCACTTATACGTGTAGCTTTCCTTTTTTGCATGTTTAAATGTTAATAAATAATTTGAATAATGTAATGTAAAAATAATGTAAGTAATTTTCTCTTTTCTTTTTGACTTTCAAAAAAAGATTTTATGTCATTTCTTTTTATCTACTTGGAAATAAATCATTTCAAATTTCACTAAGTCATTGCATAACCTATTATTGTTCTTTTTCTTCTTCAGTAATATAAGTTATTATATATTTTTTAAAAATATTATATAAAAGTACTATATTATTATATATGAGTAATATAGGTTATTATATACAAGTAATATTTTATATATAAGTAATAAGTTATTATATTTATGTAATTTACTATATTTAAGTAATCAGTGTTTATTTATTTCTCTCCAGACCTTTTATTAACCTTAAAACTGTTTAACTATAAATGTTACATAGAGACAGACAACTGCAAACCTTCATTAACACGTGTGTGTGTGTGTGTGTGTGTGTGTGTGTGTGTGCGGCTCGTGGCTGTGCTGTGCTGTGGTGTTGACAGAGTGGACGCAGCTGAGACTCGACTGCTCTGCACATCAGCTCCTCTCTGACTCTTTCCAGAGGAAACCTCACCCTGAAGCGGGACGATGGGCGCAGCCGTGTCTGTTAGCGCACAAAGACCCCTGACGGCGCCGGAGCCGAGGGAAAACTGGATTAGGTTTAATAGGTGTGTAAGAAACGGGACGAGCCGCAGTGGGGCGGCGGGAAAAAACGCCAACGCCTCATAATTGAGAGACGGCTGATGGAGCTGAAGGAGCTGAAGGAGCTGAAGGAGCTGAAGGAGCTGATGGAGCTGATACTGCGGGAGCCGCATTAAACAGGGAAATGGGCTGAGGGTAATGGTCTCACCCTGAGTGTGTGTGTGTGTGTGTGTGTGTGTGTGTGTGAGTTAAAAGGACAAGTGCAAAGAGAGAGGCAGTAAGTGAGCAGTCGATGTGCTGGAAGCAGGAAAATGTCCAAGTGTGAGGATCTGAGGCGAATTTGTGACGTCTAGACGACTGGGACAGAGTGTCTCTGAATCTGGTCTGGTCTGGTCTGGTGGTCTGGTCGTTCCATGGTCAGGAATCTCCTTGTGTTCATGCGGATGTTACTTTGACACGTACCACCTTCCTTAACGATGTTCTGGATGTCACTTGCTGCCTAATATATCTCACCCCTGACAGGTGGCGCCGTCACCAGATCATCAGTGTGTTACTGTCGTTACCTCACACACCCCTTCATGCAAACGCTGTTCAGTAATGGCAGCTGTTCAGACACGCTTTATTATTTCACTGTGATGACGTTTCAGAACTTTTCTTCATCATGGTTTGTATGTGTAGCGACTGTGTGCTGCTTATTCTTCTTTCTTTTTTTTTTCTATTGATTTTCTTCACACTAACACTTTGGCCTGTGATGCACTGATACACTTTCCTATGGGGTTATTTAACACCTGAGCACCTGAGCACTATTAATGCATTCAGACCCTGAAGAGACTAACAATGACTCTTTTCAGGCTCTGGATATTGTTTGAGCTGTTTTATTATTATTATTATTGATCATATTCCTCCTTTTCCAATGTGTTTTTGAAATGAACTGGACCGATGTGGATACACAGAACACGGCCAGACTATATGAGCTGCCACTTTATTGTGTGTTATTAAATAAACACTTCTTGGGGGATTTGGATAAAGATTTTATCCTTTAAAAAAAAAAAAAAGAAAAGAAAAAAACTTGTGTCAAGGGTGTCTGTCCAAATGAATCAACAAGCTGGCTGTCATTAGTGCTGCTAAGCTCTTTAAGTTCTTCTGCGTCTCGCTTGACTGATGAAACGGTGCGAGCTGGGAGGGACGGAGGGAGACGCACATCTGCTCCATTCAGAGAGGAGAGAAGGCCTGCTGGCTTTAGGAATGCTGCTCTTCCCTTAATGAGGATCTCCCCTTAGCGCCCTGCTCCCTTCTGTCCGTCACACTTCCCTTGACTTGATCCGCTTTGGGCTTAAATACCTGCTGAGCCGTCCGTCAGCGCCGGGTCCGTCCCCTAAGCCCCGCGCTGATGGCCTTTCCTTCTGTTTCATCCCTTTGACTTTCTTCTTGAAAGCCCTGAGTAAGCCATCACTACAATAAACGCACCCTAGGGATCCGCAGGAATATAGATGTAGAGTGTGTGTGTGTGTGTGTGTGTGTGTGTGTGTGTGTTATGACTCACCATAATCTTTCTTGCAGTACTTTTTAATGTTGATCTTCAGATTCACTTTGGACGCCTTGCAGTAGGAATCACAGTCTGCAGTCAGGAGAGAGAGAGAGAGAGAGACACACAGAGAGAGACAGAGAGAGAGAGAGAGAGTGAGAATGCATTCTACCGTAGAAATAAAAGACGAAAAGAAAAGACAGAGTGTGACACTCCTCTAAACAGCCCATCTATCTGCCAGCCCATGCTTCACGCTCGAACCCATCTGCCCTCGTCACGTTGTGTGACTCTAATAGATGCTTCTCTTTCTTCTCCTTCTTCTTTTTCTTTCCTTTTTTTTTTTTTTTAGAAAAGCAACAGACAAAAGGTCCTGCTCTCTGCATGTCTGGTCCCTCCCTTGCTCTGATGGGAGACCTTCAGCACCATTCAAGCCACCCAGCGCTTTCTTTCTTTTTTTAGCGCCATGCTAATTTCTCCCCGTCCCCGACCCCATTCTGTGCTGTCAAAGTGCCACCATGGGACCTTGTCAACTCGACCCTGGCGTCTACTCGACCCCTTCGGCCCTTCCATCCCCCGACCCGGGGGTCCATCTGAACTTTTGGCGTTTATTGGTTCAGCACCCAGGGAGGTGTTGGCGTGCGTGGGGAGGGGTCGCGGGGCACAATGGGAGGTCAGCGGGGGGAGGTGGCGGGGGGGGGGGAATTGGGTGACCTGTGAAGCGTTAAAGAAGCCTTTTGGTGTCCAAAAATAAATAGAAATAAATTGCACGAGGGACTTCAGATCCTGTGTGATTGATATCTCTGGCGTTTGGAGAAGTGGTGCTGATAAAGATAATGAAGAAGTGAGAGAGAGAGTGAGAGAGAGAGAGAGAGAGATGTCCAAAAAACCTTAAGAAACTATTTACAACACTGAATGGGACGTTTCTGCGTCCAGCCCACACATGGACACGCTCTCAGTTTTAGGAAGCAGGTGGAGCGGTGTTGGTGGTGGCGGTGATGATGGTGATGATGATGATGGTGGTGGTTGGGGGTGGTACGTAGGCTGAGGAAGGGTGGTGGTGGGTGGTGGTGGTGTGAAGGGTCCTTTCAGCTCGCCTGAATATGAACAAACTTCATTGTTTTGGGCCGACCCTCACTCCGCGCCTGCTTTTCACTTTCTTTTCGAGACCCTTTTCTCCCGGACTGAAAGGAAGTTGCCCGGACAACGGCGGGGTGAGAAAAAAATCTCGAACAGAAAAGAGACATAGTTCTAGTGTAGTGGTCAAACGTGTGAGGCGGGAGTATCCAAAAAAAAAACAACAACAACAAAGAAAAAGAAAACGCAACTGTTCGGCGGAGACGTGACTGTGGGACGTTGGAAATGTGACGAAACGACAAACTCAGTGAAAGTGAAGAGCGCACGTATCGTGGCAGCCTCATTTCCATCTCAATGGACGTTAGCGAGAGAGAGCGGCTTTTGTTTTCCCATAACCCTGTTTAATGGCGTCGTGATACTTTCCTTTGATAGCCCTCAATTTCTCACTAGCCGGGCCCGCTGGGATGCAAAGAGCGCCCGGAGATTCCCATTGAAACGCTCAGAGTCCCCCGCCGACTGGACAAATGTAGCGATTGTGCTGCCTCTCGAGTTAGGGGAAGTGGGGTTAGCTCCAGCTCACACAAGGAGGTGTTGCCTTGATGGATGTTTTTCTCGCCTCCTTTTGAACGAAAGGAAAGGCTGAAGAGCTTTTGGGATTGAGTCAAGTCCCGCTGGCAGCGAGGCAGAACGAGGAAGAGGAAAAAAATAGAAAGAGAGACATAGAGAGAGAGAGAGAGAGAGAGAGAGGGGTGTTAAATCATGGACGTAGCGCTTGTTTGACACGGGAGGAATGAGAGAGCGAGAATGAGGCCGTGTGATTCAGCACACACTCGGAGAACGCGGCCAAGATTCCTGACGCCTTTAGATAATCTATCAAACCCCATTATTTCAGATTTCAGCAGGCTTTCAGAAATATGTGCAGAGAATTACATTCACACACACACACACACACACACACACACACACACACATCGTCACGTCATTACACGCAGCTTTATTTCACTCTCGGAATAATACAGTATGATCTTCATAGAGTGGAGGAGAAGAAAGTGCGTCTGTCTCCACCTCTCCTGTCTCACATCACTTCTCTTCTGTGGACAGCCATGGAAGAGTGAAGAGCCAAGCGTAAAGGGGATGAGATCGGACCCCGGGTGTGTGTGTGTGTGTGTGTGTGTGTGTGTGAGCATTGTGTCAGGTGTGAGCGCTGATCTGAGGTCTTTGACGGCGAGGCGTGAACAGGAGCGGGGGGGGAGGGGGGGGGACTTTCTTCACACACAATGAGACTGATTGAGAAACAAATTGCTGCAAATAAAGCGTGTAATTTGATTATAGCCGCAGCCCCGGACTCCCGCTGGAGAGCGCGATGTAAACCCAGAGCTGGAGCTTTTCCAACCTCGGCCGCGTCGCCTCTTCTCAGGCCTGAACTTCACTGTTTTCATTTTAACAGCTTTAAGAGAGCGGAGAGTGAAGAGGCGTCTCTACGTCCAAACATCAGGTGCAGCTTCAGTGGATCAGCGTTACAGGAAATACAGAGACGTCAAGTGTCCAACAGCTCCTCACTCTCATACAGCATTGTTATTTCTTTCCAAACAAGAATCCGTCTGAATTCAACTCCTCTTTGCCTTTACAGCAGGTTTGAACAGAGCGGTACTGGATCTAAACCCTGCTCCGAGACCTCGGGATTTAAAGATACAGGAAGTGAATCAGACAGAGAGTAAAGAAACAAAACAATGCCATTCATGTCATTTACTCGTCTGGTGATACGGTATAGTGAACGCGGCTCTGTGATCACTGTGATGTCGGCGTGTTTATGATCTTTACACACACACACACACACACACACACGCCAAAGGTTTGTTTACTTTATATCCAGCTGTTGTTATAGTGAGGAAACAAATCAAAGCAAACAGACAGAGCGGCCGGTGTGTGGAGGTGCATTTTACACACAACCCTCACAGATAAACTGTTTATAGAGACGTTTATGAAGTGTCTCATACGAAGCCTGTAAAAAAAACTGTAACTGAGCCCAAAGTGATTTAACTTAACAATAAACTAACAACAATAATAAAACAGAAAGGAGAAAATACAGGTGAAGAGGAGGAAGTAGAGAAGAACTTTAAGTGTGTGTGTGTATGTGTGTGTGTGTGTGAGATTTGGAGCCTTCAGAAGTTTGAACTGTCTGATTCTGATCTGTAGATATCTGTGTAATATTGTTTATTCAGTGATCGAGACGAGAGATGAAAGGGAAGGTGAGACGAGGTGTGTGATAGAGTCTCCAGTCTCACGTCTCTCTCTCTCTGGAGACGGAACACACACTGATGTCACTACATCACACACACACACTGATCTACTGATCTCAGAGCAGCTGAGCCACTGATGTCTTTAGTTGATTTAGTTCAGTAATGTGTGTTTGGAGAGATTTAGACTTTACATTGTACGAGCTTCTCTCCTTCCATTAGTATTAAATTAGTCTCAAACACACTCATTACACACACACACACACACACATCTCAAAACACCACAAGCACTAATTACTCACAGACTGTGTGCATTACATGACCCACACACACGGGTCAGAAGCCGCATGACCGCCATGAGTTTTGCGACTTTGGAGGCGTTTGAGGAGGTAAAACATCAGCGTTTCTTTATAATCCTGCAGGTGAACCGTTCACACACTCTCATCCCGCCTGGTCCCAGTGATTTATTTATGAGTTTGTTTAGAGATAATAATTATGGAGGAGGACAGAGATACACGCTGCTCAGTTAAATGTTAAACTCCTGTATGTGAAGTTAGTTTGTAGGGTTTAAATGCTGCGATTTGTTCTTTAGTGAGAAAACTAATGATATAACGAACGCGCTACATTTAATTACTCATTAATGGTTTCAAATTGTAACAAAAATCAGGTTAAAATGTAATATTGATTTGGGATATTCATAAATTTATAAATTTTAATGTAATGGTCATCGAGGTATCGTGATCATATCTTATCATATCAGGAGGTGACTGTAATAAACATCTTATTAATGACAGACATTTAGACTCATTCTATTACAGATTTTTTCCTTTTTCAAAGTTGAAACACAAATGAGAAAGAAATTGCCCTGTTGCTTTTCAAGGCATCAGTGTGTGTGTGTGTGTGTGTGTGTGTGTGTGTGTGTGTGTGAGGGCTGTGAGTCACTGATCTTGCTGCACAATATGTTTTGTCTATTAGAGTTTTCTCCATGCATTCCACCTCACCATGTGTCCCTGCGCTAAAGACAAATTAATACATGCCCTATTTCTCTACACCTTCCCCTTACACACACACACACACACACACACACACACACACACCTGCTCCAGCATTGACAATGCTCCTCTCTTCCTCTCTGCAGGGGGTGGGTGTGGAGAGAGAGAGAGAGAGAGATGCCCTGATAAGAGGAGCACATGTGTTAGTAATCAGCACTGGGATGAGATCATGTTCTTCACACACACACACACACACACACACACACACACACACACACACACATCTCCTTGGCGAGGTGAGATGGGATAATGTCTGCGCTCTCAGAGTGGGGAACCTGGGTGGTCCTCACGCCACGGCTCTTGATGGGAGCCACTCAAATACATGTGTACGAGTGTGTGTGTGTGTGTGTGTGTGTGTGTGTGTGTGTGTGTGAGAGTTTGATTTGTCAAGGTGGGGCTCCTCAGGAACACTAAGAGCCACGTGTGACTCACACATCGGTCCTGTAACACACACATCGCTGCTTTAAGTTTAAACCTCACAGACGTAAATCATCTACATTTACAGGAAGGTTTTAATGCAGAACGAGTCGCCTTTAGAGGAAATAGAGGACATTATTAAACAGATATTACTGAGAGAGAGAGAGAGAGAAAATGAAGAGATTTTATGAGCTGAAGAGAAACGTTCCCAGGTCTGTGTGTGTGTGTGTGTGAGGTAGAACGTTCTCTGCTGAGTTAAACACACAGGTGTTATAATAGCTGAGAGGGTTGGACAGACACTGCAGCATCTCTCTGTCTGTGTGTGTGTGTGTGTGTGTGTGTGTGTTTAGAGCTAGTACTGATCGTGTGTTAAGTGATGAGTGAGTGAGACACTCTGACCCGCGTGTGCAGGACGATATGAGTGCTGAAGCGTTTCCGCTGTTTCACCAGCACAGGACAGGTATTTGCACGGAGCCTCCATCCCGCCTGCCATGAGACACAAACCGGCGACACATTCCAGAGTCGAAAGAGAGGAAAGGAAAGAAATTTAGCAGAAAGAGAAATATAGAGTGAGAGAGAAAGAGAGAGAGAGAGAGAGAGATTGGAAAAATGAGCAAAAATGGAGAAAACCAGAACAAACATGAGGGAGGAATGTGGGAGGAGAGAGTGAAGGAATTGTAAAAATGGAATGAGGGAGGTTTGGGGTTGTCTCAGGAGAGAGAGAGGGAGAGAGAGAGAGGGAGTGTGTGTGTCCCAGCAGCTCTGCTGTCAATCTGATCTGTCAGTGAAGCATTAGATGCTTGCGATGGTCCACCAACAGCTGCAGAGGTTTCTCGCACGCCAGCATTTCTCCGTCCGTGAGAATGACAAACGTTTCTTCAACAAAAACATTTTTTCCACGAGGACGAAACCCAAACACACTCATTCTCTCCATTCCCCACAAACACTGCTTTTCTTTTGTTTTCTTTTCCTTTCCTAAAACCAGAAAACCCCCATGACCATGTGATACGTGTGATCAGGAACCTCTGGGCTGTTTTTTTTTTGGCTTGTACAGTGAGCTGTGGAAGCCAAGAGGAACTGCGAGAGGAAGAAGTTCCTCAAAAAAGATTAACGAGGGAGAATCAAGTCCCACTTGAGGGATGGTTACTGAGTGAGAAAAAGATGAAATCAGCAAACGAGCGGGGCTTCGCCTCCACGCTGCGAGACGCTTAGACGAATTAATTGGAGTCGTAGTGGAAGATTAAAGCGGCGAGAGGGCCGTGGCTTACGGATTCAGAAGTTATGAAGCGTGGCGGAGCAGAGGCCCTGAAACGGGACGCCTGAGATACATATTCATGCGGCGGGTGATTTATGATGATTTATGCAGCACAGTGAGCGCTGAGTCTTAATTCTGACTCTCTCATTAACTGCACTAATGGACGACAGACGCAGCAGAGCCGGGAAAAAAACCATGGGGCCGAATCCCCGGCATCTGCTTCACTCTGAGCTCCGGCTACGTCCTTCAAGTGTCAGATGCTCCACTAACGAAACACACAACACAGACTCTCACTCGAGTTTCTTTCCTAAAACACTGCCAGTTCTTCTGTCTACCATGTTTTCACTAAACACAGACGTGTCCTAATCTTGGGTTCGACAACACACCGGAGTGTCTCACACACTCACACACAGATCTGATCTGCTGCTGGTGGACATTTCACACTGGGTTTTTCCTGCTACTTTCTGTGTGAGCAGTGAGATAAAGTCTGCTCCGTTTCCCATGTCTGTATTCTGGACAAATGTAAACCAGATGAGTGTGAACATGAAAGTATGAGAAACATGGAGGACGGCTCCTCCTGCTCCAGACCTTCAGCAGTGGGGTCGGGGATCCTCGAGCAGCTGATTTGTTTCAGCTCATTATCAACGTTACTTATATTTATCCTCGCGTTACTGTAGTTAGAGACGTGTCCACGTGGAAAACGCTCTACAGAACGTGCGTGGCTCCCTGTGGAAACATCTTGTTTGCTTTGAGATGCTCTACAGCATTTCTTCACTCAGTTCTATATACAGAGCTGTGACGGGATGTTATAGACGTCTGCTATGACACTGATGCTCCACAATGTTCTGACTCAGACGGAGTTTCTGACTAGATGCTGAGAATTGTTTCTAAAATGTTCCTTATAAACAAAATCCGGTTGTTTTTAGAATCCTCTCCTCTCTACAGATATCCACATCCACAGATATCACACACCAGCTCGTCTTGTCCTTGGCAGTAAGTTAAATCGCTGCTCTGTCTTTCATGGATTATGGATGGATGGATTGTGTAAAGCTGCTGAGTGACAATGATCAATGTTAAAACTGTTATACAAATGAAACTGATCTGAATAGAGTTATAGATTCTCTTTAATTCTCCGTTAGATTCTGTTGACGTGCCTACAGAGGTGTACAAGCCGTTTTGTTCATGTGTTGTTTGTCGTGTCTATATAACGTGTGCATGTCTAATCCAAACCTCAATAAGTAAAAAAACAATTAAGTCTATAAACACAGCTGGGTGATATGATGATGGTGATGGATGATGATATTACTATCTGGATTCTTTATGTCACAGTGCGCTGATCTGAGATACTGTACTTGTATTATTTTTATTACAGAAATCCTGTAACTGTTGACTGGAAGCTGGTGAGGTGATGCTTTGGTTCTTAATCTTGAACAAACTAAATAGTTTTTTTCAACGTGACTGGGTTGTACACTGTAAACCCGAATAAGTTGGCAAAACTCAAAAAAGTTGAGGTAATCAGTTACATGTACAAGTAATGATGTTTCCAGTTTACTGTAAGTAAACAGAACTATGAGTTTGTTGTACTCATTCATATTAATCGTTCTTTACTTGCGTTATTCAGTAGCCTCACTCATACTATTTAATAGCAATTATCATTTTTAAATTGTTGTCGGTCTTTCGGCTGCTCCCGGCAAAGGGTCGCTACAGCAGACAATCCGGTCCGCACACAAGCTTCACACAGATGCCCTTCCTGACGCAACCCTCCCATTTCATCTGGGCTTGGGACGGGCAACTCATCCAGTTGTTGGGAATCAAACCCAGGCCTATCACGTGGCAAACAAAACATCTACCACTGAGCCACCAGTGCCCTGTTGCCCTGATGACGTCAGACACAAAATCTCTAGTCTGAAAGATTTTAAGTTGGTGGAACTTTAAGGTGACAGTTACTGTTACTTAAGTACTTACAGATACTTAAAA
>JAQMYJ010000037.1:37209811-37219950 GCA_030014305.1 Clarias laeviceps
CACGTGACACTCGGCGTCAAAACAAGAAGCGCATGCGTGATACATGATACTCGGTGCTCGTAAACCAAGACTTGTTCTTTTTCCAAGTCAAAATCATTGCTCGTCTTGTGGTCACTCGCAAACCGTGTTACTCACAATCCCAGGTTTCAGTGTATTAGTACAAAGCTCTGCACATTAACCTGGAGCACTCTTTCATTCTGAGATTTGTGTGTGTGTGTGTGTGTGTGTGTGTGTGTGTGTGTGTGTGTGTGAGTGTTACTTTAACATCTGTAGCGACCTCCCGCTTCCCCTCACATGGAGGTAACCTCGGTATCTTAAGCCACCAATAAGACTTTTGTAATGCCAGAGATGTTTCTGTTCACCCATAGTGACACCCAGAATCCTCACACACACACACACACACACACACACACACACGGTCAGAAAAGAAGCACAGCACGTTGTACTCTTTCCTCACAATAAAGATAGCTGTGAAAAGCTCCTGTCCAAAACACACACACACACCTGTCCTGCGGTTGGCTTGCAGTTTTCAGGGTGTTTGCCTTTCAATGGTCGGAAACACAAAGGTTGTTTTTTGTTACATCTAGACATGACACACTAACACACACACAAAATCAAAGACCTTGTACACAGCTCACTATAAGGGTACGTCTAAACCTAAACACACTCACAGATATTCAACAGAGATAGAGCAGGAAGCAATGTGTGTGTGTGTGTGTGTGTGTGTGTGTGGGTTTGTGTGGGTGCGTGTGTGTGTGTGTGTGTGTGTGTGTGTGATGAGTCACCTGGATTTTAAAGTCTAAACCAGATGAGTTGTGTCTTTCGCTCCTGCTTGGCTCAGCACATCCAAGCCTGAGAGAAATGTGTGTGTGTGTGTGTGTGTGTGTGTGTGTGTGTAAGGCGACACCACTGTGAGATGACTAATTGGTGTAGGGTGCTAGAGAATGTGTAATTAGCTGTTCTCTTGTGTTGTGTAAATGTTTGCTGTGACTGATAGATATACAAAATAATAATAATAATAATAATAATAATACTATGAAAAAAAATACTGTGGAAACGTTACTGTGGAAACATTGCTGTGGAAACGTTACTGAGGAGACGTTACTGTGGAAACGTTGAGGAAATGTTACTGAACAAATATTACTGAGGAAACGTTACCATATAAATATTACTGTGGAAATGTTCCAGAGTTCAGGACGCCGCTGCTATCAGGATGTTTCTGAAGGTTGGAGTTACTCTGAACTAATGCTGCCTACAGGATGACGGGATTATAAATGAACAATCTCAACACAACATTGCATTTATATGACAATATAAAAAACGATAAATAAAAAAAACATACATTTTTATCTCTCAACTTAAACAAGTCCCTAAAATGCTCACATTCTCAGCTATTTCACTGGCCTCCTGTCACTGTCCCAGGATACACACACACACACACACACACACAGACAGCAGGAGAGTCGATACCAGGTGGCGATACGCCCTTTTCGATAGTTAGTATTGTATTCCCAGGTCACCTATTATGTCAGATAGATCAAAACAATCGACAAACAGTTAGTTAGTGGTTAAGTTAACTGGTAGCCTGTGAAACGGTGAAAAACATGGAGAATTGTACATTTCATAGGCGCTACACGCTATACTTTTTGTACACATTGAGCCATAGGCTGGTAGTTATGGTGTTATCTGAAGGCAGATATCGCTGCTGTATTGTTAGTAGTCTTTCCCACTATTATGCATTTTGTTTATTTCCGGGTCAACGCATGCACTGGGAACTGTGGAGCGCGGGCAAAGCACCTCAGTGGATTCCTGTGTCTGAATTAAGTACACACACAGGACTCACTATCCTGGGATACTCTTTATCTGGGTGGCTAGTCTGACTCTTAAAAGTCCAGGTTTACTCAATTAACACACTGCCTGTTTAAGACAGATTTTTTTTCCTACAACTAAACCATCTTCCACATCTCCATGTCCTAATCTGAATTTGAATTTGAACCCACGTCAAGTATATTGACACAAACAAGAAATTTGTTTCTGGCTGTTTGTGGCTCTTAAAGTACAGATCTATATAAAACACTGTCCATTTGTTGTAGGAAAAACACTCTACACAGGAAGTACAAAACTTCACAGATTAAATAAGGGCGGGGTAGCTGTAATGTGTAGTAGCATGCAGTTTGTTGGAGGCATGATTGTGCTTTTACACAATATACAGTACAGTACCAAATGTTTAATTTCTGCAAATAAGTAATTTACAGAAGGGTGTAAGAATTTAGTAAAAATTTTCACAGGAGCTTGTATATACTGTAGTCCATTTCATTTATAGTGACACTAAGCTCATAAATCTGTAAACATGTGGGAGGATATATAGTACAAAGTAACACTAGACAATCTAGACAGTCATGTGATGTTTAAATACCTGACCAGGCCAGTGCTGCCGTAACTCTGATCATGATGTTGGTGATGATGATGATGATGATGATGTTTACTGTGTACTAGAGAACAGTGCAGCAGATATAATGTGTGTGTGACCGGTGTGGAGCAGGAGCCTGGGGTTCACACCGCCTGTGTAGAGAGCAGACACTGCAGTGTGAGTGTGACAGTCTCAGTCAGCACACACACACACACACACACACAGACTACAGCAAGGGCAAAGGCATACACTGCGAGAGATCCGGCTACACACAGTCAGAGTAGAAGAGTGGACGAGTTACAGCTCTGGGGCAGTGGGGTAACAGCGCGGGGTAACTCGGGGTCTCTGTGCTGAGGTTTTTAAATAAACACGGTGAGAATGCGAGCTCAGCATTAATCCTCAGGGTGACCCCACTCGTAACCTGATTAGCGTGGGAGTCCCTGAAGATAACACCAGAAAATACTCTGTGTGTGTGTGTTTCAGGTTTACTGCCTCACTGTGTACAAACATCTGTGCACCTCTGCAATGTGCTGCTGTAGGAAACTCATTCACACTGAACGTCCCCGAGTGTTTTATTCCTCTTACATCAATTACTGTTTTTATTCATGTATTTATTTGTATTTGCTATGAAACAAGCTAGTTCTGGTTCTGACTGAAGTTAAAGCAGGAGTGTGAGCAGTGTGTGAGCAGTCCTAGCCACTGTTGCATGATGGGAAAGTGACCGCTGCCGATATTAAATCCTGTCTGTGAGCTGAACTCTGATGCTGATCTCAGCTCAGTTTTACACTGTAAATGTGCCAGTGTGTATGTTTGCATGTATGTGTTTGTGTGTGTTTGTGCAAACACAGCTCTACCACTTCCCTTGCAGCCCATGTGGAGTGTGTTGGACCGCACGGATGTGGAGTGTGTGATTCACACGCAGTGGAATGCTGTTTCTCTTCATAAATAAATAAATAATTCCTGCAGCTAAATTGCTGTTTTTCGCGAAAAAAAACTATCAACATCGCTCGTTTACAATCCTATAATAACGGACGACTCCGTCTGCGATCTGAGGCCGATCCCTCGCTCCCGTCGTTAGCGTCTTAATCGTGCGCCACATTCCGGGGTTCAGAACCTCTGAGGCTGGAGCTGCTTCCTGTTTCCACTGTTTGTGTTTTTTCGGGCTGTAATTGGGTCTGTGTTGTTGTGTGCCGTCAAACTGTGTTGGGTTTATTGTAATGGACAACGCCAAGGAAAAACTGCTTTGGAGAAACACACACACACACACACACACACACACACACACACACACAACGCAGAAATGCTTTGGTTCTCCAGGGTGCCTGTCGTGTGTTCTGTAAATCCAGACCAGAACTAAAACACATGACTGGAGGAACACACTCGCCAAATAATCTTCCCAACCTTCAGATCTAAGAAATAATCCTGAGCGTGACTCATCTCCGCTAATTTACTGACAGATAAAAGAGGGAGTGAAAGCTGACCAATCAGAACACTCCGTCCGCTCCGTCCACTCATTACTAAAATCTCATTATGATAAATAATAATTAATAAACAGTAATATTACAAACTGCTTTATATCCCGTCTGATCACAAGCAAATGGTAAACACTTTCTCTCCATGGATTTCAGAACCTGAGAGAAAATCGTTGGCTCACGACTGTAAACTGTTTAGCCTTCTCGCTCTGACGTCCCGTGTAAAGGCGTCAGTTCTGACTGAGCGAGTCGTGTGTGTTCATCACTAAATCCAGCGCAGAACTGAACCAGATGTTCAAAGAAAGGAATATCTGCCTGTTTTTTTTTCTCCCTCTGGATTGAGACAAAGAAATAAAAATATGAAAGCGAGAGCGTAAGGAAGGAATCAGACTGAAACTGAGCCTTTGATCAGACAGAGAGATGTAGATGTGGAAGAGAAACACGATCGGGTTCACCGCCACGCTGATACACACTTAACACGAGACATGTTTGAGGCGCTGCCTCGCCGCGGGTCTCTCCTCCTCCCAGCATGCCCTGGGGTTCGATTCCGTCCGAACAAACACCTGTACGGACCTGACGCGAACCGTCCTGCACGTAATTGGAGACAAATGTACGCTTTGTCAAATAGAGATGTCTCTCTGAATACACACACACACACACACACACACACACACACACACACAGAGCTGTGAGGCTATTGGCTGGTCCACACCATTAAAGCACTTTATAACACAACCTGGAGCTTTTTATTACCGGCTCCAGGAGTTTTAGGGTTTAGGGTTTGGGTGAGGTTTAGCACTAGTATAGAGTTCATTAGCTCCGTTATTAATGATGTGAAAGGTCCTCACAAGGATAGTAAGACATACGTACGCGTGTGTGTGTATAGTTATTATGGTTGATATAAAACTACGCCTGCTGATAAAAATCTTACAGGATAAATAAAACTTTAATTATGTTAGTATAAACTTTAACTGAAGGACTAATTGAGCAGATTTGTCTCAAATGACTTGAATAAGAGATGGATACATCGTAAAAACTGATCAATCTGAAAGAAAAACAGGAAATGATATAAAACAATATAACATAAAGGGTCAGTACTATAGTCAGATCTTGGCAGACATTATTTAATGTTATTGAATGTTTATGATTATGAGATTATTATAAATGATAAATGTTTACTCCTTTTCAGATTAAAAGTTTCATTGCCACATGATTTATCTCCTAGAAATGATCTGCCAATAGATATGTTTTTAAGAATAATTAAAAAACAATTAATATAAATTAAAAAATATATATTCTATAAGATTACTATTGAGATTAAGTATCTTATAATTATGTTTTAATAAAATGTCTAGAGATAGAAAATATAATCTCATAAAACCAAAACTAGCCATATGTGTGTGTGTGTGTGTGTGTGTGTGTGTGTGTGCTGGAGATGTTTTTTTTTTTTTTTTGCAGATGGAGGGATTATTTTGTCTGGGAACACACTCCTGGCCTCCTATCGTTATTTCTCTCAGGAATGCAAAACAGCCGAGACCTTCACCCGGCGGACGTGCACCCCCCCACCCCCCACCCCCAAACAACCAAACCCGAACCTTTACTTTGTGTCTTTATCTCAGAATGAAGGTCACCTCCCAACCCTCCACAGCACTGCCTCTCCACGCAGATCACGACTGATCACATGACCACTATTAAGACCAATATCTCCTTCCGAGGTTTCCTGCGGTGATGACGCTGATGACGCTGATGGTGGTGATGACGGTGGCAGAAGGTCATGCCTGGTGATTTACGGCTGATTTAGATTTTTATCAAAAGGACACCTAAAGAAACAGATTATGGAGAAGAGTGAAGACACAGGACTGGAGTTAAGACGCACGGCCGAGTGTGTCGGCTTTATCCTGACATCAAACACCCACTTCAGCTCTCAACACTGATCTGTGGAAACACTCACACACCCTCATGTCTCCTTAACACCCCCCTCCCCTTCTGACACTGAAGATAAAACAGGAAATTCTTCTGAGGTAGACAGGTTTTTAGAAATGTAGATAGAAAATTTCCCTCAGCACCTACACACACACACACACACACACACACACCTACACACCTACACACACACACACAGAGTCAGGAGGGTTAACCCCGATTAACTCAACGCTGCTTGTGATTTTACTTAAACACAGTTATCTTGATGTAAATAATTTAATCAAGCCGTTGTCATGGTGACTAATTGACAGTGAACTCATTATCATGCGTGAGAGCGGGTGAAGCGTGATGATGGATCTTTTCTCGACAGTGTGTGTCAGCATGTCCACTTGCTGCTCTCAGCATGGCTCTTTGTAACCCTCAGCCACCCTCACATCACTTTAAACTCTCTCTCTCTCTGTGGCTCTGTGTGTCTCTCTTTTTATCTCTCCATCTTCCCCTCCTGCTGAGAGAGCAGGGAGATAAAGGAGGAAATCTCAGGGGACTAATCTGGCTTTTCCTTTAGTTAACGGCCTCCAATTTCCCACATTAGCGCCTCTTTAATGACTGAACTGCCCTCTCGTTACAGAGGGGTCACAGGTCCTCGCTCCTCACAGTCCACACGCCCCTCCTAAACCTGGCCTGTGATCCGGCGGAACCGCGACAGGGCCAACGTCAGAGTCGTACACAACGGCGGGATGAAGCCATTCAATCACACACCTCATCCGGCCAATCACAGCGCGGGAGGGCGGGGCATCTCAGACGCTTCGGTGTTACACAAGGGCATGAATTACACTTACAACCAAGATATTTCATAATATAAAATAAAAATATAATAACTCACCCGTTAGCTTTCACAGCAGGTTAAACCGCCCACACTTCAACCCCCACATTGTCCCCCCCCTCCCACATTGTGTAAAAGAATGTGCTGTGTCTCTATCCTTCATGTCCCTAGTTAACTGATGAGATGTATACGTGTGTGTGGTGTGAGCAGTGGTGTCACACCTGTTTCGCTCTTTAAAAGTGGCATTAAAATGTGACAATAGGAAGCAGAGTTAGGCAGCTAAACTCCGTCTGGACAGTGTGTATGTGAGACACCTCTGTAGACGCTGGCGGTCATAGCATACGATTACACACGCGACTGTAACTCAGTGATTATTATACAGACAGGAAAACACTGTAAAGGCTGTAACTTCAGTTTAGCTAATTATGAACCCGCACAGGTTTAGCTTCAGCGCTAGGTGAGACGTGCGCTAGTCTAGCTGTAAAAGCATGATAATATAAACATAAATATTCTCTCTGTTTCAATTCAATTCAATTCAATTCAATTTTACTTATATAGCGCTTTTAACAATGGTCATTGTCTCAAAGCAGCTTCACAAAAATTAAAAAATTTTTAGAAAAGAAAATAACACGTAGCTCAATGTACTTTGCGTGATCCGGTTTTGATACAGACGATGATGACGTCAGACAGAAAACATTATTTCCATGTGCGGAGCGTCGCTTCAGATTAGCTACATGATTTGTAGCGTACAGTCTACAAACGTCACACAGAACGGGGGAATGTGTGTGAGCACTCACGTCTCTTGGTGTTTTTCTTTAATGTGAGCTTGGCTGCACGTTTAAGTGATGACAGACGGCTAAAGCCGATCAAAAGCTCAATCCCATCTGAAAACACCTCGGCCGTCATTCAGCTCGGCTCCGTCGCCACATCACAGCCGCGTGTAAAACAAACGGGCCGGCGTGCCGATCAGATGTGGCACGTCTGGAACGAAGGAACCCGCGAAAGTCGGAGACGTCTGATCCGTTCGGATTTGTGTACGACGTACACCCCTGAATCTTATATACACATATTATCTCATCAAATTAGTCAGTCGGGCCGTACCGCGCGCTGCTGAGTTAGCCGTCTGACAGCGCGATGAGTGTATCTGCCGCAGCTGATGGGTTTAGGGCGAGTCCTCGCCTCGACTGTTTATACTGTCTGTTTAAAACGCCAGTAGATCTTAATCTACATCTTCGACATGTTAAATAAGCTTCCTCAAACGCAAGATGGAATTAATCCTCATGTTCTGTTCAAAAATACTAAAAAACAGGAGTTCAACATGAAACACAAAGCACGTCGTCCCTAACAAACCAAACCGTCAGTGAAACATTCAGCAGGAAGCTGTTCAGGATGAAACCGAGCAGCTGAGGATTAAACGGTTTGCTTAAGGACCCAAGAATGGCTGTTTAACAGCGTGGGGATTTGAACTCACAACATTCTACTCAGAAGCTCAAAGCCTTAAACTCTGAGCAGCACGTCCTATATGAGTCTTACAGATGCCCAGGATTAGCTAGAGTTCATTACTGAGAGAGAGAGAGAGAGAGAGAGAGAGACAAGCAGACAGACAGACAGACAGAGAAATACAGAGAGAAAATGAAAGACGGGCAAAGAGAAATAGACAGGCAGATATAGAGAGAGAGACAGAGAGAGAGAGAGACAGAGAGACAGAGAGCGGTCTCAGAGTTGCTATGACACTGTCATCTGTGTGTGTGTGTGTGTGTGTTTATTTTCATTATGTGAGCTGATCTCCAGATCTCGCTGATTGATGACGCGAGCAGGACGTAGTGGTGTTCTTTAATCACATTTAATCTGAAACACACACACACACACACACACACTCACACACACACAGCCCTGAGGTCACTGTACAGGATCTCGTGCGGTGTGACGAGAGGAGCGGTCTGAGCGGTCTGAGGCCGAGCGAGTGGACACGGGGCGCTTTAGGAACAGGATCTGAGCCCTGCTGTGTAGTGCGCACTTCAACAGGAAGGGTAAAGGGAGTGACAGTGAAATCCACACTAAAGCCTGATGGTAAAAGGTGACTCAGTTTCCACTCGCTTTTCTTTTTAGTTGTGGACAGTGTGTGTGTGTGTGAGTGTGTGTGTGTGTGTTTCTCAGCGTTGTTTTCTTGGGCAGTGGTTCTTCTCTGGCTCGATTCACGTCTCAGCCGTCACCTGCTGTGGTATTTGGAGAAACGCACGCAGACCCTGAAGCTCAAATCCGCCTGGCGTTCCGCGTAAACGTCTTTCGGGAAATGAGCGCTGGGGCACCGTGTCTGGTCACGGGAAATCCAAACTGGCACGGCGCGGTTACGATAGGAGGAAAACTCGCTCGCTCCCGTCGCTGCTAATGTCCCTGCAGGTACACTTCCAAAAAGCGTGGTGGAAGGGAAACGTGAAATCCTGTGTGTGTGTGTGTGTGTGTGTGTGTGTGTTTACATCAGCTACCGTTCAGAGGATAATTCTGACGAGCGGCCACGAGATGATGTCATCAAAAGAGCATCATCCAATACCGCACAATCGTGGGCGACGGCCCAAAACCGCACGCTCGCGTGCTAAATGGCAGGCCGAAGTAGCATGTGGTGTTAACTAGCCAGCAAAGCAATTAGCAGCCACAACAAAGATTTCCCAGTAGCCTGAGGCTGCGGCTACGTCCCAAATCGTTACACTGACATACGGAATATTGCTCAAACCCCAAGAGTTAGCCCTGTTAGCGTACACGGCGTCTCTCTCTGTAGTGATGAGTAATGGTGTGAGGTCCCCGCTGTCGTTAGCGTGTCAGTGAGGGCGATAGAGAATTTATTGTCGTCGCTGGAGTTTAACGAGCTTTCACACCACTTCAGTGGAGCAGCACTTCAGGGCTAGTGACTTTCCTATTAAATTTACAGAGCGTAAAATTGACCTGAGGGAAATGAGAGTGTGGAAGAGGACGGGGTGTGTATCAGGACCGGGCGCGTATCGATAGCAGGGTGAGGTGACACTGGGCCCCCGTGTGGAACAGCTTCTTATTTACCTCCATGCTAAGAGCGGACCAACTGACATTAAATACAAGTGAGTGTTGTGACTATTAGCTCCTCTGTATGCTATAGGGAGGCTAATCTAAGTTAGTGTGGTCTAGAGGCTAATGGACTCTTTACTAGCCTGTGCGGGACTAAAGTTATGTTAATCTTAACATCTCAGTGCACTTTCACACCAGACACGAATGATTTGTACCGTGCACAGGAACAAACATCTCATTAATTATTGATCTCTCTTCCTCTCTCTCTCTCTCTCTCTCTCTCGGTCACATTTCCTTTCTCTACCTGTTTGTAACCGCCTGTATCTCCTAGTTTTTCCTCTCTCTCTCTCTGTTTCTCTACCTGTCTCTCTCTCTCTGCTTCTCTACCTGTCTCTCTCTCTCTCTCTCTCTCTCTGTTTCTCTACCTGTCTCTCTCTCTCTCTCTGTTTCTCTACCTGTCTCTCTCTCTCTCTCT
>JAQMYJ010000037.1:37229058-37246677 GCA_030014305.1 Clarias laeviceps
GTTGGTTCGGGTCTGGTGTGCTGCAGTCTGGCAGGCATCAAGTTCAATTTGCAGCAGGGTCCACACACACACACACACACACACACACTGGGATGGGCTCTGTGCCAGCACTCATCTCACCGTGAGGTCCAGGCCTCACACTCACACAACCTCCATATGAGCTGCAGCACAGACGTTAGGTGTGATGGAGAGCCATTTTGAGTGTAATTTTGCCTCAGCACTGTGTGTGTGTGTGTGTGTGTGTGTGTGTAGCAGGTCATATGTGTGTATATGTGTTATTTCCACTTTCCCAGTATTGTATGTTTTCCCTATACTGAAAAGATGAATGTGTATGTGTGTGTATGTGTGTGTGTGTGAAACTTGTGAATTGAGATAGGGCTGACAGGACACTCAGGTGTGAGTGTGAGTTGCGTAAACACGTGGCAGTGGCGGCGATGGCAGTACCTTCACAGACATGTCATGTTACACGTGAAACATCATCGTTATGGTCTACACTTCTATGTTCTTCATGTTCGAATCCGCTCAGTGATTGTGAGGAGCCCAGGTGAGGAGAAGAGGAGGAGAGGATGGTGCTCAGTGGAGGAACATCACTCACATCTCCACTCACAGCAGCAGGAAGGATGAACAGACCGCAGAGGATGACTGTGTACTGGTGTTTACTCACACAATTACCTCTGTGTGTTCACAGGTACGTCTGCTGTTTCCAGAGCAAACTGTAAACACTGATAAAACACTCAGTTCTGGAGAACGTGGGCTCTTACACCATAATTCCTCCAAACCTACAACACTCGTGTCTTTCTCTCCTTCTCTACTCATCCTGAGGTCCTCAGGGCTGTGTAAGTGTGTGTGTGTGTGTGTGTGTGTGTATGTGTGTGTCTCTGAGTCAGATCACACCATGTGATTAAAGAACACCGCTACGTCCTGCTCACAGCTTCAGTCAGTGAGATCTGGAGATCAGCTCACACAATTAAAATAAACACACACACACACACACACACACACACACACACACTCTTCAGTGAACTTTGAGGAGATTGTTCTTCCCATTAGCATGTCTCCTTTACACTTTTGTACCTGTTAGACGAGTGACACACACAGCGCTCACATTTTATTGTAAGGTTTGAATTATTATTTTTTTTCACACCAAAAATCATTCCCACTCTCTCTCAGGTAAGAAGTTTAATTAAAGAGCAAAACGTCTCTCCCTTTCCTTTTCTCTGCCTCCATCACCCTGTCTTTCTCTCTCTCTTCTTCTTCTCCTGTTTCTCTTTTACTTAATTTTTTAAACATGTATCTTTGATCCACTTGGATGAGAATAAGTAAGTCTGCCATGTGGATCCTCTGATTTATTAAGACTTTGGAAAAATATTTTCCTCTTCCTATTATCCTTTTCTCCATAACTCTAACTGTCTCGTTCGGTTCTATCAGGACATTACAGGATGACAGGCTGAAGAGCAGAAGAACAAAGTAAAAAACATTTTATCCTCTCTTTATCTGTTCCACTCTTTTCTTTTGTTCTACTTTCTTTTTTTATTTTTACTCTATTCTCTTTTAAGAATGTGCAATAGAGTGATGTGCTGATGTTTATTTCTCTTTCATTAATTCTATTATCATTGAACCGGTTTAAACAGACCGTAAACAGCACAAATGTCTAGTTCTCTATATCATTTTCTATTTTATTCTCTGTCTCTCTCTCTCTCTCTCTGTCCATCTCTTCTATTAGTCACATGGGAGGTTTTAGGGTGATGAAGGGAAGGTGACCAAAGTGCAGAAGTGTTGTTCCTCTCTCTCTTCACCTCTCTTCTCTTCTCACCCTCTCTGTTTTATTTGCCAGGTTTGATCCGGCGGTGGCTTTGAGGATGATAGACGCCGGTCCATAAACCCAGCGAGTGCAGCTCGAACATTAACCAGCGGGCCTCGAGCCAACGTGTCCGCGCTAATGCCTCTGTTCAATCACCTCTTTATAGACGCGCATGCCGCTTTATTGTCTCGCCGAAGGTGCTGTTATATAAATGTGAGATGAATAACAAAGCTCGGCTCACAGCCTGAAGTTAAAGCGTGACGTTAAACTAAACTGCTCTTGTTTGTTTTAGCGATCTGAAGCGTCTGAGAGGCTGTAATTAAATCACTCGTAATTACTGATTGCTGAGAGCATGTTGGATCTAATCTGTGTGTGAAACTTCTCCGCTCAGTCCGACCTCCTGCTTCGCTCAGAAATTACAGTGAAGAAAGAGAAGAATGAGGTTCCACCGGGCTGCTCCTAAAAATGATTGTGTGTGTGTGTGTGTGTGTGTGTCCGAGGTGTAGGAAATGCACTGCGCATTAACAGAGTATTCGTCTGTTCATATAGATCAAAAAGCCACAAGCAGGTCCGACACACACACACACACACACACACAGAGACACAGACATACTCTGAGGATGTTGTTTAGCTGCAATGTCTGATGAATGTGTGTTTACTCTTCTCCATCACTCCTCCCTTCAGCACCATGTTAATGGCCTCTCAGTCAGTTTACGTCATCAATGTCTGAAATATCCAATCGGCTAAGTGCAGATACGGACTAGAACATTAATCCTGCATCATCTAATTAGCGTTATAAATTAATTAAATAAATAAATACATGCATACAACTGTACATCTATAAACATTAATAACCCACACACGTCTCTCTACCTGCTGTCTCAGTTTCCTCCATTTTTCCCTTTTTCTCTCCATCCTATAAGTATATAAACTATAGCATGTTAGCTCAGATACTCTCTCTCACACTCACACACACACACACACACACACTGTGCCTTGTGAAAAAAAGTGTCATGCTTTCTTTTCTCTATAGATTGAACACTGTTTGCTTTAACTGTCTCTTCTACTCCCTCTCTTTATTTCAGCACCGTGTGTGTGTGTGTGTGTGTGTGTTAGAACTGCGCTCAGAGAAACCCAGTTCAGGAATGTAAGGTCGTACCATCGGCTTGCTGACAGCAAGATGGATGCAATGAGTGACGCTCTTTTGTATCCCGCATTTTACACACACACACACACACACACACACACACACACATATCCTTTATAAAAATAAAGTGTCAAGGATACGGGGAACAATTCATTCCTCCTGGAAGACAGTTTAAACTCGTCATGTTGTCATTTCCAGCTGAGCTCGTGATCTCTCTCTCTCTCTCTCTCATACTCTCGTTCTGTCCGTGTGTGTCTCTTTCGATCTCTCTGTCCTACTGTGTCTCTTTCTGTCTATAGATCTGTCTCTCCCTTCTCCACTTCTCTCTCACACACAGACACACACACACACACACACACTTACACACTCTCTACCTCTATGCATTTCTCCTTGTATCGTTTCATCTCTTTCCATCTCTCTTTTTCACTGTTCGTTTGTACAAAAAAGATTAAATTACGGTTCATATGAAATAGTTAAAGTTATGAATACATTCATTATAACAGAAAACATTCTGTTCAGATCAGGCACAAATATTTAACACCTGATCATTATATTTTGCATTTTGGAAGATTTTGAGGACATGAACTGCGACTACTCTTGTATACTGTATTTTTTTAATTAATTAATTTTATTTTATTATATTTATTTTTGCTTCACTCAGAACCAGATTAACAGAACCAAACAGCGGAACATAGTATTTCCTGTCAGAAAAGGACACCTTCGTCCTGCACGCCAGTCTTTTGTGCACTTTACTCGACTCGCCCTGCTTTCTAATCTTGTGTCTCTAACACACAGATCAAACTTGTGTATTTAGGTTTCTTTCATAAGCAGCACTGCATTAAACCCTCCAATTTATCTATTTTCTCCAATTACATGTTTGTACTATGTATGATCTTTACAGGGCATATTTTAGCACATAATTCCATGCACCTAAAGCTATGATAATTCTGATAAAGGAAGATGAAGTGCCCTGTTCTTTATTACACACTTATTATACACACACACACATACACACACACACACACACACAAATTATGTACACAGTGTGAGATGAGATAGATTACTAGAATTGCAGAACTAGCAACATTTCCTTGCACACTAAATAAAATGAAAAAGGCAACATTAAAATAATAATAATAATAATAATAATAATAATAATAATGGCCACAAATGGTCCTATACATAAATAAAAGATACGGCCTGCGAGGGTTCTTGTGACGGCTCCTGGTTTATGGCTATAATGAACAGGGTTTTATACTGCATTCATATAGTTTTACATATAAAGTGAAATAATTTGCACCCTACAAACTAAAATTCTGAACAGAAATTTAAAGAAATTAAAGACATTTTTTAAAAGCCTAGCCTCTTGTTCTCACGTTTGCCAAACCTCCTGATTTATTTAATTACATTTATAACCTCTTCAAAACAGGGATTTGGTTTTAGGTGCACTCTGGAATTCCAGATGTTCTAATCTTTACAGAGTACTGAAGCTCTCATGTCGCCCCACAGAGAGAGCACTGCTCCTGGAAGTCCAGTTATGTGCCTTAATGCAGTGTGTACACCTCTGCTGCGTGCTGATTCAGTAAAACAAACCCAAACCCAGAGGCACCGTTAATACACACAGTTATAACCGTATGACACTGTAAGAGTGAACCATACAGAAGGAGTATAATAATGATCGGTATGTAGCTTTTAATAGGCTTTAACAGTACACGGCATCCTCCAGATGATTCTACTTTATTCATTAAACCTGATCATGTGCCATGTGAGTGTTCTCTGAGTGATAGCAGCTCAGACCCCACGCTGTACACACAGCATGCATCTATTATTATTATTGTTTATTATTATAATTTAATAACTGAGAGCCTCTCAATAAGTCTAGCCACGGCTCCGTCTTACTGCATTTTAAAAATACAGCGTAGTTGTGGATAAAATAAATGATATTTTTGTGAGACATTAATGCAGGGTGTGATGTACAGGGCCGAGTTTATTCTGTAAAAGTGTAAACAGTGTGAATGCAGCATTATAAGTCCAGTTCCTTATTGAGATGTAAATGTCCATCAGCTGCTCCTGCATCCTCTCAGACTAAGTTTTTAAATCATGTGGTCAGAGAGGAAGATAACACACACACACACACACACACACCTGCATAAGTGTAATAACGCCCTTCTCCTGTATCAGTCTTAACTCGCACACTGCAGTGTTCTTATTAAAAAGCTCGACGGTGGAAGACTGTTATTAAGGTTTATAGCGTTAACGTTATTACCGACTTACCGACACACTCGTTGGCCTCTCTGGCGGTCGCGCGCTGCCACGGTCGGTCGTAGTGGAACGGTTTGCACCTGTCGCACTCGGGTCCCGCCGTGTTGTGCTTACACTCGCACACCAGATCTCCGGTGCGGTCGCGCACACAGCGCGAGGCGTGCCCGTTACACTTGCACCGGCCGCCCACCTGCAGGTCGGACACGGCGTAGAAGTGCGATTCCTCCTCGTCCTCTGTCTCGGCCTTGCGCTCCTCGCCGTACAGGCGGCTGAACGTGATGCGGATGTCGGTGGCCGTGACCCAGTCCTGCAGCACGGGCGAGTTGTCGAAGTCGTGAGCGGACGGACGGCCGTCCAGCGTGCTGAAGGCCACGAGGCCGCCCGAGACCGGCTGCTGATGGTGCGGCTGCTGCTGCTGATGCTGCTGGTGCGCGTCCGTGCACACGGCCTCCTGCTCGTTCTGCTTGGTGATGGCGGCCCGGTTCGGCTTGTTGTACACTTTCCTGCACTGGCTCGAGTAGTACTGGAACGGAACCCACGTCTTGCCGTAGTCCATTGACTTGAATATGGCCATGGAGTCCGGACGGATCGAGCAGAACTGTGCGCTCACGTACGTCACCTCAAACTTCTTCCCAAGAGACAGCGTCAGCGTCACGTTCTGCGGGTACCGGACGCCGTTTCCCGACTGCCAGCACGTCAGGTTGTGTGGGTTGTGCAGGTCGGTCAGGTGCGAAGCCGGATGGCGCCTTTTGGTGTCGGACGCGTCACACACGCGGCACTCGCGGCTCCGCTCCCCGCCGCCTCTCTCCGTCCCCAAGCAGTAGCGGCTCGGGCTGTTCTGGCCACACGTGCTGGACGCGCGCACTTCCCGACCGAACGCGGCGTTCACGAAGTCCGGGATGCAGCGGCGCGCCTGGCCGTTTTCTTCGTAGCACGGGTCCGGGGGCGAGGAGCTCGCGAGCGCTTCCACCGAGGGCCGACAGAGCGTCGTGAGCAGCAGCACACCGAGCAGCACCGCGGCACCGTCCACAGTCATCATCCCGGAGTCCAAACTAACACACACACACACACACACACACACACCGACTGATACACAAAACACAGCCCTTACCCTGTCCCTTAGAGTGTGTGTGATCAGCGGAGACCGGAGCCGGTAATCCTGCAAGAGGAGGAGACACACACACACACACACACACACACACTCACGGTAAATTTAAAGGGAGTGCGTCTGGATACTGATCGGCTGATCGAGCACGCGCGCGTGTGTGAGTGTGTGTGTGTGTGTGTGTGAGAGAGAGTGACACAACCGAAAAAAGATAAGTACACTGTGGGGTTTTTGGAAACCACAATATTTCCATTTAATGATGAATCACAGGAAGTGGATTTAAGTCAGGTTAATTATATCAGGATAAGGATCTCTCTCTCTCTCTCTCTCTCTCTCTGTTTTACTCTCTCTCTCTCTCTCTCTCTCTCTGTGTTTTATTCTCTCTCTCTCTCTCTCTGTGTTTTATTCTCTCTCTCTCTCTCTGTTTTATTCTCTCATCTGTTATAAACAGTTTGTGAAATAACAATTTAATCCATATTTGGTCTTATTTGTAACAAAACAACTGTGTGTGTGTGTGTGTGTGTGTGTGTGTGGAGACCAACTGTAATATTTATTTGAAAGAAGCACACACACACACACACACACACACTGATTGCTTTTAGAGAGTCCAACTTACTGGCATGTTTTTGGAAGAGTGTTGGGAGGAAACCAAAGTCCCCAGGGGAACCCCACCCAGACTCAAGGAGAACATGCACAGAGACTCCACACCAGCAGTAACCTGAGCACTGGAACCCTGGAACCTTGGAGCGGAGGCTACAACGTTACCCACTGCAGAGGAGCTGCATGCTAATCAAAGGTACTTATGAACCAGGTACTACTTATGGTACCACCCCAGTGACAAGGAAAGGCTCAGTTTGGCACCTCAGAACAAGAACAATTCTGACACTTCACTTGGGTCAGAGCAGTATTATAAATAACTGATGTTGTGGAATCTATTGGTGATGGAAATGTGTGATAAATCTATTAACCTTGTGTGTGTCTGTGGACGTGTTTAACGTTTTCTTTTTTAAAGATGTGTTCATCATATATTTAACATAAACAAAAAATAACAGTAAATATCTAATCATTTTAATGGCTGAATTCTAAATGATGATTAACACGTTTTAGTTAAGACCATTTGTATAAAATGACAAGTCGCCTAAAATAAATTGCAATTATTTTTGATATGCCACATTTTCACGAGCATTTGTGTGGATGGACTTAGTCACACGACTAGTGCTCGTTATAACATTTGAGGCAGGAACACGGCTGAGACAGAGCTGAACAGAAAGAGACGCAAACAATTACAGGTTCTGCCTTAAAAGAAGAGATAAAACCTGGCACTAAACTTTTTTAAAAATCAAAACAGAGTTCACACAGGAAGGAAATGAGAACACGTGATTTTCAATGCTATCTCATACATTAGCATTAAATACAATTTTCATGAATAATAAAAAAAAATGATAATTCAGGAATACTTCCGGTTTTATGCAAATGGCGCAAGTCATGCACAATTTAAAATAAAAATATAACTTTTATATGTCTGTATCGTATTTATTATTTACAATTTTACGTGTTTTTATATTTCATTTAGTTGAAAATTTAGGAGTTGTTTTTTATTTAGTAATCTACCTTCATAAACAGCGGTATTTAGTTATTGTTAGATTTATTTTAGTGCACAATAGGACATGTCGAGCGTCCGACAAAGCTGTGTTCAAGCAAACTACGCCATCTATCGGTCATTCTCAGAAACAACACCTGGCGTTCACCGCCTACGGTCCGCGCGCGCTCAAAACTTCTGAGGTAAATTTCTTTTTAAAATAAATAAGTGAATAAATAAAGGCTAAGCTAAAAGTACAGGCTAAGATATTAGCACAGCTAGCATTATCTCACATTCCTGCTCAGATTTTTAAGAAATACATGTACAAAGAACAATCGATAAAACACATTAACAATTAATAATGTACAAATGATTAAAATAATAATAATAATAATAATAGATCCCCAAAAGACGTAATAATAAAACGAAAATAAAGTAACATTTGCCTGAAATATTTCCCCAGGACGGAGCGTGAGAAGAAATTCCACCGTGTTTCTCGGTTACCTGTTTGTTTTTACCTCAGGATGTGGAGCGTTAGCGAGGCTGGCTAAGTGTGTGTGGAGTGCGCAGCAAAAAATCCGTTAAATTTACCATTTTAAATCGAAGTTATTCAGCGCGCGCGCGCGCGCACGGAGCTCAGTGACGCAATGCTGAAACGTCTCACTATAATAATTATAACAATAATAAATAATAATAATCGCGTTCAAAATGCATTTATTTCCTAAACTGTTAAGTTTGTTATGAACAGTAGAAATGTGTTTGCATCCTGTATGCTGTATTATAAACTTACTGTGGTTTAATTGTAAATCATTTTTAGATCAATAATAATAAGTAAAGTTATAATATCATTGTGATGTGTGATTATATCAGAGGGATGTCACAGTCAGTCAGGCTGTTGAAAATCCTCTCATTAATGCAGGCTTTAAAATCCCAACCCTGAGTAACAACCTGATCAGTGAGTGAATGGAACATAATACAGAAAATAATAAAGAAATACACACTAGAGAATAAATAATCTAATAAAATATTATTATTTAATCTAGATCTGAAGTTTAACAATTCACCTAAAGTAAGTTTAACTGAAAAGAAAATATTTTACTACAAATACAGATTTATTTAAAAAACACAAAAGCAAATACAGCCTCAAGAGGTAAATGTAGGACATAAACATGTCAAAGAAACAAATACTTATATATATATAAAACAAATATATATAATCCTAACCCTGATCTTTTGCACAATATTTGTTATTTGCACAAAAAACTCTTTTCTATCTCTGCTGTTATCTACAAGGAAATGTTTACTGTTTCTCATCCCACTGCCTCCACTCATTACCACAGAGTGTTGAAACGGATTATGTTGTTGTCTTGTTGTTCTTGTTTACACATTTACATTTTATGTTGTCTTTTCTGTATAGGACGTAGATAGTTTCTGTTAATTTATAATGTTACCCTATTTTCTCTCAGCTAGTCAGCTAATTCGGTTCTTAGTTAGTTAGCTAGTTAGTTTCTGTTAATTGATGTTGTAAATTTATGTTGTTTGTAGCACCTGGTCCTGGAGGAACGTTGTTTCGTTTCATCGTGTACTGAACTGTAAATGGTTGAAATGACAATAAAAGCCGACTTAGCTTGACTTGAATTGATATAAGAAATTGCATGAATAAATGCAAATAGAGTAAAATAATATGCAAATATGTAAAATAAATTAAAGTTAAATAATTAGTAAACAGACAAAATTAGAAAATATATACAAATTATTACATGCATAATATTATACAAATGTAATGTTTATATAAAGTTTTATAATAATAATAATAATAATACTGAGGTTTCATTTTTAGGTTGTAGCTTGTTATGCTTTAATGTTATCTGTGTGTGTGTGTGTGTGTGTGTGTGTGTGTGTTCCACTCAGCTCCACTAGGTGACAGTGTGGATCTACTCATCCTCATACAGTGCCGCTCTAACACACCTTATCTCACTAAACACAGGTGAATCTGGGAGGTATTCCTCATCTCTCCTCACTCCCTACACCCTAATCCCTACACACCTTTTCAGCTTGATCCTCCCGCCCTACATGGTAGGTTATAGAGTATGGAGATGATACATACAGTATTTGTCATATACTGTACACTCTGTACTACTCCAGTAATGCACACTGATGTCCAGTAATGGACTGTGTCCTGAATCACACCAAATTATTGCACCCTGTACACTATTCAGGCTTTGTGTCATGTTTGAACCTGTATTTTATTTTTAGACAGTACCACTTTAAATTCTTTGAAAGCTTCTCTCTTAATTGTCATCATTGCTCCAGCATTTAGGAATAATTTGGTGTAAAGATATAACAATATAACGGTGGATTATAACTGAGCCCTCTGTGAAGGTTTTCTTCTTAGTTATCTGCATTAGGAGCAGCGTGAACATCACCAAGCTGTCTGTGCTGGAAAGTCACGCAGTTCTCCACATGTTGTTCAGAAATCTACTGGTTTGTTTTACTGTTTAATCCAGTTATTAGAAAATGACCAGAAGCAGATAGAGAGGGCTGTGCCATGCACCATTACGTTTCACTTGTAATTAATCACTTATTCTTTTTCACATGGGTCAGTATTAAAGCTCACTAATACAAACTCAAACCCAGACTCGTTTCACTCGTGTAAATTAATTCTCTCTTCATTACTGTTCTTTATTGTTATGATTTAAACCACACGAAGCACGGCTTCAGTAAATCAGTGTGAATGCGTATCTGTGACACTGAGCTGAGCTCCACAGCGACGACGCGACTGTATATTCACTGTTTCTAACTCTTTCTCTCAAACACAGAACTCAATGTGGGTGACCTTTTCTATTGCTTCAATTCAGATGACTTATATATTATCATGAGTGTGTGTGTGTGTGTGTGTGTGTGTAGGCGAATCAGTGAGGGTGGAGTTACAGTTTACAGTAAGCTACAGTACAGCTACAGTTTACAGTAAGTACAGCATGCAGATCAGGATCTATTTGAGGAAGTGATCACATCATTTTTCATATACAAGAATGAATACACACATGTTCACACACACACACACACACAAACAGACACTTAACGAACTCATTTCAACTTATCAGCATTTCAGCTCTCACTTCACAAAATTACAGTGTGTGTGTTACCCTGTGTGCACACTAGAGGGCGACATAATGTTTTACGTACATTGTGTAGCTAGTGCAGTTCGCTAATCTAATCTGAGAATGAGGCTGAGGGTGACTCGACAATCTCGCGCACCATTCTAAGGTGTTAGTGTGTGAAGAGCCGCTCGCATTGCCTGCAGTTTGTGGCTCGTGACCGTGGACCGTGCAGATAAGGAACTGTAGTAGACATGTAGCACTTCTAAAGCTAACACACTCTACCACACACACACACACACACACACACATACAGTCATGGGCAAAATTGTTGCCACCCCTGAAATTTTTCCAGAAAATGAAGTATTTCTCACATAAAGTGTTGCATTGACATGTTTTGCTATACACATGTTTATTCTCTTTGTGTGTATTGGAACAAAACAACAAAAGGAGGAAAAAAAGCTCATTTGACATAATGTCACAAAAATCTCCAAAAATGGGCTGGACAAAATTATTGCCACCCTTAACTTAATATTTGGTTGCACACTCTAAAATAACTGAAATCAGTCGCTTCCTTTAACCACCAATGAGCTTCTTACACGTCTGACCCGGAATTTTGGACGACTCTTCCTTTGCAAACTGCTCCAGGTCTCTCATATTGGAAGGGCGCCTTTTCCCAACAGCAATTTTAAGATCTCTCCACAGGGGTTCAATGGGATTTAGATCTGGACTCATTGCTGGCCACTTCAGAACACTCCAGCGCTTTGTTGCCATCCATTTCTGGGTGCTTTTTGAAGTATGTTTGGATTCATTGTCCTGTTGGAAGTCTCAAGATCCCGGACGCAAACCCAGCTTTCTGACACTGGGCCCTACAACCCTTTGGTAATCCTCCGATTTCATGCTGCCTTACACCCAGTGCCAGAGGCAGCAAAACAACCCCAAAACATCTTTGACCCTCCACCACTGTAGGTACTGTCTTCTTTTCTTTGTAGGCCTCATTCCGTTTTCGGTAAACAGTGGAATGATGTGCTTTACCAAAAAGCTCTATCTTGGTCTCATCTGTCCACAAGACATTTTCCCAGAAGGATTTTAGCATAATCAAGTCCATTTTGGTAAACTGTAGTCTTGCTTTTTTATGTCTGTGTGTCAGCAGTGTGGTCCTCCTGGGTCTCCTGTCATGGCGTTTCATTTCATTTAAATGCCGACGGATAGTTTGCGCTGACACTGATGCTCTCTGAGCCTGCAGGACAGCTTGAATTTCTTTTTTTTGGGGTTTTTTTTTTCCAATTTTCTCCCCAATATTAGTGGTGTCCAAATCCTCGCCGTCACTAGGGGGCTCCACATTAAGGCTATCACTACCACTCAGTCGGGAGGGCGAAGACTATCACGTGTTTCCTCCGAACCGCGTGACGTCAGCCGACCGCATCTTTTCGAACTGCTTGCTCACGCACCGTTAGGGGCGGAGTAACACACGCGCTAGCCGCTCCTTCCGCGTGCACGAGCTCACAGACGCCCCTGATTGGCTGTAGAGCCGTGATTAATGTGGGAGCGCAAGTACCTCTCATCCCTCCCCCCCTGAGAGAGTCTCGGCCAATCAGCTCTCTCTGTGCCTCCGGCTGTGAGAGGAAAACAGCATCACCCGGGGTTTCGAACCAGCGATCTCCGGATGAGCTTGAATTTCTTTGGAACTTGTTTGGGGCTGCGTCTCCACCATCCGGACTATCCTGCGTTGCAACCTTTCATCACGTTTTCTCTCCCGTCCACGCCAGAGAGATTAGCTACAGTGCCATGGGTTGCAAACTTCTTGATAATGTTGCACACTGTGGACAAAGACAAAACTCGTAACCTTGAGATATTTTTCCACAATTTTGGTTCTCAAGTCCTCACACTGTTCTCTTTTCCTCTTTCTGTTGTCCATGCTTAGTGTGGCACACACAGACTCTCAAAGTGAACTTCTCTCCTTTTTATCTGCTTGTGATTTGGTATATTGTTCACACCTCTTACTTGCCCCAGGTGTGTTTAAAGGAGCATCACATCCTTGAAACAATCTTATTTATCCACAATTTTGAAAGGGTGCCAATAATTTTGTTTTTTGTGACATTATGTCAAATTAGTTGTTTTGTTGTTTTGTTCCAATACACACAAAGGGAATAATCATGTATATAGCAAAACGTGTTAATGCAACACTTTTCTGTGAGAAATACTTGATTTTCTGGAGAAAAAATTCAAGGGTGGCAACAATTTTGGCCAAAATGAGAGTATATACACACTATAATGCTCTTAGCACACACTCACACACTCCAAAACATTTACACTCTCCAGCGAACCCTCTATCACACACACTCACACACTGTACTGCACCCATCACCCGCCAGATGTTCAGTACACCGTCACCCCCTACTGGCGGTGTGTGTTTCACTTGTCACTGTTACTGCTGTCAATCAAGCCTCTTAAAAATCACTCTCTCTCACACACACACACACACACACACAAACAGAATTATGTATACATTGTGAGATTTTTACAACACACCATTTTTCATGTTTACGTTTGGGAATAAAGTAGAGATTTTTCTGATTGTTGCCTGTGCATGCAAATTTTAGCACTAGAGAACAATACAAATTGACACACACACACACACACACACATATACACACACACACACACACAGAGCCTGCTTTGCGTGCCCGTTTCCTCAGATGCAGGATGCCACAACACACTCCAATTCATAAAAACAACACAAAACATCAAAGAACGACTTCCGCTGCTGCGTGGGCGTGGAGGCTCCTCCCCTGCGTCCTCTCGTGCACCTTCCCTAAACTCACTTCCTGTTTCAGCACTGTTTGAGAGCTGCGTGTTTGTGTCTGTGTGTGTGTGTGTGTGTGTGTACGTAAGCGTGTGTGTATGGTTGAAGCAGATGAAGCTGCCGCTGCACCCTGACAGAAATGTTTCCATTTATTGGATGGAGATGAAGTGAAGAACCTCTGACCTCTGATCTCTGACCTGCAGGAACATGGGGAGTGTGTGACTGCTGCAGGTAGGAGACCGACATCACACACATTCATACACAGGCGACAAGTGTGTGCGTTTCTGATGTGTGTGTGTGTGTGTGTAAGTTGCATTTGCAATTCTTAGTCTCATCAACTGTTTCCTAAATCTCATACAGAAACGCGGTACTTTTCCACATCACTACAGTGTGTACGCTTGTGTAGCTTTAGTGTGTATCTGTAAATAAAGATGTACTCTGGATGTTAGCAAACAGGTGACCAGGCAGAGTACTGATCGGTACCGGTACTACTGTAACAGGACACCTTCAGATGTGGTTCAGACGAAACATGTTGTAAATTGTGTATGTATTTTTATATAATTATGGTACTGAAGGTGAATAAATGGAGTCCAGGTGTGTGTGTGTGTGTGTCTGGTGAGGAGTTACACGGAGCACACCTTTACCCCGCAGCAATACACTTAAAAATGATTTACAGTAGCTGAAAACGATCTTAAAGCTACATCAGCTCCACACTGGCAGGTGAAAGGTGCAGTTCAGAGAGACACGAGAAGAGAAGCACTGCAGAGACACGGGACCTTAAACCCCCACACACACACAGATCCTTAAAGAGGAAATGAAAGACTCACAGCCAGAGAATACTGAGATGGAAAAATAAGTATAATTATAAATATCACACTTATTTAAAAGAGGTAGCAGATTTGTATGTACAGCAGAAATGTTCCGTTTAGTACCCTTTTGTCTCTGAGAGTTCCTATTACATGAGTACTAATACTTCTGTTACAGTGTGTGTGAACCTTGTAGATCAGGACATTGTAACTGCGTGTAAATATGAATGTGTGTGTGTGTGTTACACTAAATAATGCAAACTCAATTCTAAAAGGCACCAGCATTGACTAAAGTTCCGGCACCTGTGACGCAGCAGGTCCTGATGGAAATAAGAGGGTTACATTCAGGGAGAACCATGAACCAAGTCCCGCCCCCAACCCCAACCTCACCCAGAAGACCTAGTTCAAGGCTAGGGGACTTGGCATGGGACCTGCGACTGACCTGTTGTGGCTGAAAGCGATGTGAGCATTGTGCCGGCGCTTGGCGTGGGGACCGAGTTGAAAGCTGCACCTGAGCTAAAGCTGGGCTTGGTATGGGCACTGGGCCAGGGGTTGGCTAGGGCTCAGGAAATGAGAGGCCACAACACTATGCTCCCAAATAAGCCACACAAAGGCATGATGTCCTCAGATACCCCTTTTCCACCAAAGTGAACCAGGTGCTAGTTCATGTCTGGTGCTAGTGCCGGGTCGGAGCCGTTTCAATAGCGAACCTCCTAAAACCTGGCTTTGTTTTTCCATGGGCTAGAGAGTCACATCATTACGTCACTGTATACGTCTGTGTACATCTCTACTTTCTCAGGAATGTTAGCAACAATGCATGCGCTAGTGGAAATATTAGCAGCAAGGCTATTGGCAAAAAAATTAATAAATGCTAGCGGCAACCACAACAACAAGGGTGAACTTCAACATGACTCCTGGTTTATCATTACTTTAAAGTATTTGAGCTGCCCGCTGCATATTGAGTTCATTTTTTGAAGATGGCAAGCACAAACTTTTAGTTGGTCATGATAATCCCACCCACAGGCCCTTAGGTAAGAGGTTCTTTGGTCTAGCCCAGCAAAGTGTTGGTGCCCCCATGGAATTGTTCTCTCGGTCTGAGAACTGTCTGAAAACAAAGAACTGGTTGGAAACTGGGCACTGACTCCGAACCGGAAAAGGGGTGAGATTGAGGCGTTGGCACCAGCTCAATATCCTGAAAGGTGGTGGCAGCGGTAAAACCCTGTCAAAACCACGCATTGGTACAAATAGGATGCCTTCGAAGGATGCCTAGTGTGTGCTACAGATCATGGCTGAGACAGCAGGGCATGACTGGTACCTGGAACAGGAGACTGCACGGGGGGCTCTGGACTGTGGAGATCGCCATGTTGACCTCCATATTGTGCTGAGGTGGAAGCGTGGCTTCGAGTTAGTGCGTCGGAGTGAGTGCTGAGAGCTGCCCTGGTGCTTAGTCACTTCTGCCAACTCACCGTCTCTAGCGCTGCGTGTAGCCCCCCCATCCCCCACCTTGAGAAGTTTTGGCAGAGTCACTTACATCTATCGGATAAAACATGCTTGAACAACGCTATATTTTAATATGTTGCTGAGGTTAAGCAGTGAGGAGCTGCACTTCAGATGTCCTGGCCCAGAGAGCAGTGAAGATAAGAATTAGTCTTCTTGCTCACCTGGCATGGGATCCACTAACGCACTAAAAAAAAACAAAAAAACATCTGGGGTACTGTGTGGCGTCACATGGTGCCCCCCCCCCGAGTGCCTGCTGGTGAGGTGATCTGTCAGGAACCGAGTGGGAGAGCGGTGCCAGCGCAGGCCTAGTTTATTTCAATACGCAAACATTAAAGTTAAAGTGACAGATTGTGTGAGATTAGTCCTGACAGGAATAGAAATCTGATTAATATCTGACTCCTACAGGCTTGACGTAATCAGATTACGCAAGTGTGCGTGAGCGCTAACTCGTATATTGTCAGTTCTATGTGTTTCTGAAGAGAAAGAGAGAGGGAATTCGATGGTCGCGGCGAGTTCACGGTGGCGGCCGCACCGCAAGGCGAGCGGCGAGATGAAGTACGCGCGTGAGTTTAGCATTGTACTCTGATCTCAGGACGCTAATATAGCTTAGCGCGTGTTCCATATTAGATCAAAAAGTAAAAGGCTTGGCAGTCTGGTGGTGGTGGTGATGTATTTGTGGTGCACATTTGTCACCTCAGCTGCAGCAGTTCTTTGAATTTCACTGACAGGAAGTGAAAAAAAGGTGTGATCAGTTTCCTGACTCCATCACCGTACTGCGCCGTGCCATGCACCGACCGGGCGCGTGTTCCAGCCCTCGTCTACGGCTGAGCCGCGCAGGGATGAACACTACGGCTAATGGGGGATATGATAGAAGTTCCCTCTCCCTCTTTCTCAAACACACACACACACACACACACACACACACACACAGGGCAAAACTTCTGCTTTTCCCCCTGTGACTCATTCTGACATTTACTGATGCTGAACCATGAGGGAAGTTTTTCTTTTATTTATTCCCCTTATGTCTGTGTGTGAGTGTGTGTGTGTGTGAGTGTGTGTGTGTGTTAATGAGGCCACAAGCAAATATTTTATACCTTAACACAAAATTACACTCTCACTCTCACACTCACACACACACACACACACACACACACTTCATGTAGGTATTGATGTTACATCTCGCACATCTTCCTGTTTGTGTGGTTTTGCTTATCAGCCGGATCATTTTCATCTTCTTTATCACCAGTAACAAACACACACACACACACACACACACACATAGATATGAATAACCCCTTTAAACCTGGAGCAGTCGATGGCTGATCTCTGTTTATCAGCTGTGTGTGTGTGTGTGTGTGTGTGTTTTATAACTCCAGCTCTCCTCACAGCTCTTAAAGAGGATCCTTTGTGCTCCAGGTTCGAGTCTGAGTTCTTATGCGTGTTGTGTTTTACAAAGTTTTTCTCAGGTTTGGAGATGACACACACACACACACACACACACACACACACACACCC
>JAQMYJ010000037.1:37321032-37331274 GCA_030014305.1 Clarias laeviceps
TCGGACTCGACCTGCAGCCCTGCATCGACCTCATCGAGAGGCCCGTGAGTGCAGGACCCCCCCCCCACCCCCACCCCCCCCCCCACACACACACACACACACACACACAGAGAGGTAAGGTATTTATAAAAGAGAGAGGTTTCAGAAGAGTGTGTGTGTGTGTGTGTGTGTGTGTGTGTGTGTGTGTTGCAGGCGAACCCCCCGGGTGTCCTGGCGCTGCTGGACGAGGAGTGCTGGTTCCCTAAAGCCACAGATAAGACGTTTGTGGACAAGCTGGTGCAGGAGCAGGGCTCTCACGCCAAGTTCCAGAAACCACGGCAGCTCAAGGACAAAGCCGACTTCTGCATCATCCACTACGCTGGGAGGGTACGACACACACACACACACACACACACACACACACACACACTCCTACACTCACACACACTCACACACGCCCCTACAGTACAGTGGTGGTGGTTATATCCTGTAGTGTGGAGTGTTTTACACACTGATCGGTGGTGTGGACCTGATTGAACAGCGACTCATTTCAGTGTCAGATTGTGTGTTCATTAATATTTAAATTCCCGTGTAGTCGTGATGCTGTCGAACGAGTCAGTAGAGTGGTTTGGTTTGTAACTCAGATCTGTCTGTAGTCTTACACACACACACACACAGCCCTCATGTGCGTGGTTTTACCCCCCCGAGCGCGGACGTCGGGGTTCAGTCTGTGTTTCAGTCTCCATTCCACAGAGCACATCTGTCTTATATTAGCAGCTGTTTAGCAATCGAAATGTGACACTGTCTTAAAGAGCACGCTTTGTTTCTCATCCCGACAGTGGGGGGGTGGGGGGTGGGGGGATCCGGGGGGAGCGAGACAGATGACAGAAGAATGTTTGTAGATGAAAAAAAATCAAGATTGGATGTTTATATATTTACTTAAACCCAAACTGTTTGTTTGTTTAATAAAATGAGCACAAAAGTGTGTGTGTGTGTGTGTGTGCGCACACGTGCGCAGGTTTTAAGCTCAAATGAAGAAACCTCAGACTTTCAGAAAAGCAAAAAAAAATCAACACTTTATTAACTGACCTTCACACCGCAGTCTCACCTGTGAGGAGACGGAGACACTTCCTCTGTCTCACCTCTGTCTCACCTCTGTCTCACCTCTGTCTCACCTCTGTCTCTAACCGACACAAGGGTGGGGGGAACACGGGGCTCCCTGAGCATCAGCAGAACTTCATCAGTTTCATGTTTTCATATTCAGGGTCTTTATAAACCATTTATGAACTTTTTTTTTTTTTTTTGTCTGTAATCAGACAAATTTAGTTTACTCAGGTGCGGGGGTGGCTTAGACGGGTAAGGCTGTGGGTTACTGAGCAGAAGGTCAGGGGTTCGAGCCCCAGCACCACCAAGCTGTCACTGTTAAACCCTATCTGCTCCAGGGGGCGCTGTATCCTGGCTGACCCTGCGCTCTAACCCACAGCCCCATAACTGGTATATGGAGAAAAAAAAAGTAGTTTCACTGTCCTGTCAAGGTCATGTGACAAATTATATAATAATCTTATCTTTTCAGCAATATTTTTATTGATTTTTAAACAGAGACATAATATACAAAGTATGTAAACCATGTAGTGTACATTTCCAGGCACACTTGTATGTATCTGGATTTATAAACCCCTCACACACTCCCCTATAAGGAGGCCCGTAAGGAGGTGAATTGACGAGCTTGAGAATTGAGTTCCATGTGTCACCTGACTGTGTCGAATTTAGATCAGTTTTAATTTTACTCAGAGTGGGGAGTGACTCTCAAACCCATTAATCCAAAATAAAGTTTTGTATTTGTATATAACACGGGTACATACAGATGAAGTTGAAACTCTTCATTCCTTTTAAACTTTAATATAGTTATATTTAAATCCAAATTAAAACAAAACAGTGTGGATGAGTCTGTATAAAAACGTCTGATTGTGATGTGAATCTTAACACACAATTTTCTTGTAGATCTGCAAAGATGTTTTTTTTTTTTTAATAATTTTTTTAACTCTTCCAGTATCATCTCTCATCGTGTGTCAAATCACACTTTATATTTTAAATAAGATGTAGAATTTCAGTACTGTGAGACTGTTTGTTTATTAACGCCCCCCCCCCTCTCTACCCCCCCCCCCCCCTCTGTCAGGTGGATTATAAAGCAGACGAGTGGTTGATGAAGAACATGGACCCTCTGAACGATAACGTGGCGACGCTGCTACACCAGTCCACTGATAAGTTTGTGGCTGAGCTTTGGAAGGACGGTGAGCTGCACCCCTCCCCCGTTACACACTGTGAACGTCTGCTCAGTGACACACAAGTATTAGTTATAAAGCGTTATAACACACACGCACACACACACACACACACACACACACATTACTGCAGATAAACCCTCACTGAATAAAATGTATGTTTCATTGCAGTGTGTGTGATGTACTCCTGTACACCAGTGTTACACTAACCTGTGTTACTTTGTGTGTGTGTGTATGTGCTTGCTGTTACTGTTTTTGTTTCTTTTTTTCTTTTGCTTTTCTTTTTTTCTTTCCTTCCTTTCTTCCTCCCGCTCTCGCCCGTCTCTCGGCCCGGCCTGTAGAGATACAGAATATTCAGAGAGCGTCTTTCTATGACGTGTCTCGCCTCCATGATCCTCCGGGTGAAGGTACTGCGGTTCTCCAAGACGCTCCCATGCTGCTGCTTTTTTTTCTTTCTTTTTTTTTGTCTCCCTCTCGACCCTCTTTTTCCTTCCGGCTGGCTCGATTCACATTTGGCCTGATCAGCACCAAGCCTGAGCGAGTTCACTACCGAGACACGTTTACTGGCTGAAGGAGTCGAGTGTGTGTGTGTGTGTGTGTGTGTGTGTGTGTGTGTGTGTGCGCTCCAGTTCTAAATGGAATAAACCATTGTTTAGTATAGAAATACAGTGGGCGTGGCCAATGTCTCAGCTGTGGGGTTATAAAGCTAGGTAAAGTCACATGACCTTGATTAAGGTGCATAGACGCGAAACCGCCCCGATGTTACTGTAAGTGCTGTTACAAGTTAATTATATTTAGTTTAATGCTCAATAAGATATATAAAAAAATAATTAAACTAATTTGAATTATAGAAATTTTTTCATTTTAGTAATTAACTCTCTAATTACATCATTATTCTATTCATTAATGATTATATTTCTAATCTAATGAATTTATCTAAAGCACGACTTTTTAATCTAAAGCATGATTTTAGTGTTAAACATTTTTTTATTTATTAATAATGAATATTTTGTACACACTTTGTGAAAACATCCATGTAAAGAGGTCTCCTTAAATCAGCCCCCGCCCCCCTGTGTGATCATAGTCCTATTTATTCATTTCCAGACGGTTAGTCCTGATGTGAGGATGTATATTTTATTCATGTTGAACGACTTAACATCTCTCGGCGTGTAACGGACGGCGTTAGGTTCTCGGCAGTGAACTCTCTTCACTCGGAGTGATTCAGATCATCAGCTTTGAGAAGGAAGGACATGCATGTGTTTTATTTCTGTGTTACAGATCCTCCTCTCTGCAAGCGTTAGTGTTAAGTCCTGCTCTCTTCCCTCAGTCTGCTTTTAGAAATCTCACGTGTGCAGCTTCTCCCCGTCATGCCAGCGCGTAGCCAGCAGGGGGCGAGTGCCACTGGGCACGAGGGAGTGCGTTCACTCTACCACACTGTTTTAAACATCATGTGCAACAATGTCTATGAATCTACTGGATTTAAAAATAAAATTCTGATCTTTCGTCCTTTGTGTGATGTCATACGCGTGACACGATGAGACTGTGAGCAGGTGCAGTGAAGGAATCTTAACGAGCTACTCATGGCTTTAATCAGTCACACAGCGTTTAGAGTTTATAATGGAGCAGATGGGTTGGTCAGATTAGCACATGCTACATGTTAGTTGGCTAATCTGGTAATGTCGGTCATCAGCTAGTCATTGGTAAGCAGCGGTAATTGTTTTTGTTGCCTAGCAACAGTGTTCTTAACTTGTAAATGTTAGACGTCCAACACCAGAGTCTGATAAAATACTGTTCAGGGGGAAAAAGGGAGAGTTTTAAAGACAGCAGTTTATAAGTTCCTGAACCAGTTGAGGCGACGCCGCAGACTGTGTGTGTGTGTGTGTGTGTGTGTGTGTGTGTGTGTGTGTGTGTGTGTGTGTGTGTGTGTGTGTAGATCTCTTTTAATAGTGTGCTTTTGTTTAGATTTAGTTTGCACCTCCATTTCATCTGAGCTTTTGATGCTGAAAAAGAAAGAGAAGAAGAGTGTGAATCCACCAAGCATGCACTGCTGGGCTCAGGCTTTCTCTCCTAATGGAAAATTGACGAAGAACCTTAAAGAAATTAATGCTGGGGTTTGGGGTTTGGATCGGTCCGGGTTGCGGCTGTGCTGATTACGGGTCCAGACATTTCTCTAGCACTTATCACGTGTTGAGTCGTGATCTATACACATCTCTCACCGCGGTTCACCGAGTAAAAATTCCACCTTCGCAATGTAGAGGACAGTTTTACTGCGCAGGTTGCCAGATCACACAGAGCAAATCCTCCCTAGGCGGTGTTGAAACCCTGCCCACTCTGATTTAAAAAAACACCACCCACATGAAATCAGTACTGGAACTCGTCGTGTCACTGTTCCACACGCACATACATTAGGTTCAAGCCAATTATAGCTACATTTTTATCATCTGTCCGAGATAATAAACACACTAGTGTTAAAGTGCAGATGATGGGGTGAGATCATTAATGGTTTCTTTTTATTATTATTATTATTATCATGATAGATCATGGAAAACATATTTGCTTTAGATGTTCTGGTTGTATACGCAATAAACAGACGGGAAAAAAGTTTGTCTCCTTGTTCTTCTGATCTAAAATGACCTGATGTGTGAGTTTTGTGATCCGTCGCAACCCTACAGATCCCTACCACAGCTGGACACGTTGATAACATCAGTATTATTATTATTTTTCCATTGAATGCATATTTGCGTATTTGATGAGACCGGTCCTCAGCACACACCTAACCCAGGTGAAGGTGGAGATTAATGTGGTGTTAATGACCTGAGCTGAGCCTGATCCTGCTGCAGCACTCTGTATAATATCCATCTCATTCCTATGGCTTCCTTATGACTATGTCTTAGTCTGTGTGAGTAAGTGTGTGTGTGTGTGTGTGTGCGCATGTGAGCACATGGATGCGGTATTTTACTGATTGTGTGTGTGTGTGTCTCAGTGGACCGTATCGTTGGACTGGATCAGGTGGCCGGGATGAATGAAACGGCATTTGGAGCGACGTATAAAACCAAGAAGGGAATGTTCCGGACCGTCGGGCAGCTTTACAAAGAGTCTCTGACCAAACTGATGGCCACGCTGAGGAACACCAACCCCAACTTCGTCCGCTGCATCATCCCCAACCACGAGAAGAGGGTGGGTGTCATGGGGGGGGGACTGGGGTGTTATTCAGCGGATGTGCACGTGCTGGGGTCCAGTGATGTGTGTGTGTGTGTGTGTGTGTGTGTGTGTGTGTGTGTCTGTGTGTGTGTGTCTGTGTGTCTGTGTGTCTGTGTGTGTCTGTGTGTGTCTGTGTGTCTGTGTGTCTGTGTGTCTGTGTGTGTGTGTGTAAATATCTTTCCTTTCTGTTTCTGTTGCTCAGGCGGGGAAACTGGAGCCTCACCTGGTCCTGGATCAGCTCAGGTGTAACGGTGTTCTGGAGGGAATCAGGATCTGCAGACAGGGCTTCCCCAACCGCATCATCTTCCAGGAGTTCAGACAGAGGTGTGTACACACACACACACACACACACACACACACACACACACACACACACACCTCTTCATTCTACACACAGGCATAGATGCATTTTATATTAAACATTTACTTACAGTACAATCTGAGCATTGCTGGATTCGTTGCACTGTGTGTGTGTGTGTGTGTGATCAGATACGAGATCCTCACCCCTAATGCCATCCCAAAGGGCTTCATGGACGGTAAACAGGCGTGTGAGCGGATGGTGAGTGTGTGATCCTGCGCTCTAACACAGACACGCCCAGTTCTTCACTCACACTTTTATGTCTCCTGCTTCTTTATTTGTTTATTTATTAATTACCCCCCCCCCCTCCCCTCCCCTTCACAGATCCAGGCTCTAGAGTTGGATCCGAACCTGTACCGGATCGGTCAGAGTAAGATATTTTTCCGGACTGGGGTTCTGGCCCACCTGGAGGAGGAGCGCGACCTGAAAATCACCGACATCATCATTTACTTCCAGGCCGTGTGTCGAGGGTACCTGGCTCGCAAGTGAGTACTTCATAGTGCCCTAGTGTCCCCTCCCTCTGCCCTGCTGTATATCAATTAAACACTAATCTTATTGTGTGTGTGTGTGTGTGTGTGTGTGTGTATAGAGCCTTTGCAAAGAAGCAGCAGCAGCTTAGTGCCCTGAAGGTCCTCCAGAGGAACTGTGCTGCTTACCTGAAACTGCGCCACTGGCAATGGTGGAGACTCTTCACCAAGGTGAGACGTGTGTGTGTGTGTTTTCAATCTTGTGTGTAACTTATTACAGTACTGGGAGGAAGGTTAATCGTGTGTGTGTGTGTGTGTGTGTGTGCGTGCAGGTGAAGCCTCTGCTCCAGGTGACGCGTCAGGAGGAGGAGATGCAGGCGAAGGATGAGGAGCTGGTGAAGGTGAAGGAGAGACAAGTCAAGGTGGAGAACGAACTAGTGGAGATGGAGAGGAAGCACCAACAGGTTAACACACACACACACACACACACACACACACACACACACACACACACACACACACACACTGCTCTTCACCACATATCCATGGCCCAGCAGTCTAAAGTTTGTGTGTGTGTAGCTGATGGAGGAGAAGAACATCCTGGCGGAGCAGCTGCAGGCGGAGACCGAGCTGTTTGCCGAGGCGGAGGAGATGAGAGCTCGATTGGTGGCGAAGAAGCAGGAGCTGGAGGAGATCCTACACGACCTGGAGTCTCGCGTGGAGGAGGAGGAGGAGCGCAACCAGACACTGCAGAACGAGAAGAAGAAGATGCAGTCGCACATACAGGTCAGGGGGGAGGGGGGGGGTCGAAAAGTCTGTGGAGGTCAAATGTCATAACGGGTTAATGAAATAAATCAATTACCACTATTAGCTAATTAATTAATTTAATTTAAATATTAATGAGTTGTTGATTGCCAGGTGTAGAAATGCTATGATTATTATTACATATGAAAACATAGTGATAGATAAAATAAAAAAAAAGAGTAAAATTGTGTGTGTGTGTGTGTGTGTGTGTGTGTGTGTGTGTGTAGGATCTAGAGGAGCAGCTGGATGAAGAAGAAGCTGCTCGCCAGAAGCTGCAGCTGGAGAAAGTAACAGCTGAGGCCAAAATAAAAAAAATGGAGGAGGATCTGCTGCTGCTAGAGGACCAAAACTCCAAATTCCTAAAGGTGTGTGAAATAATGCAGAAAGAACTTCTGTTCTCAGTCTGACCAATCAACAGTCAGTATTTTATCATGTGACCCTGTGGAGGTGACCACTAATCATCCTGATTATTTTACCACAATCCTCATAAATCTATAAAATATCAAATTTATTCCATACATGATATAAAAGTGCACTTGTGCATGAGCTACTCAGTGAGATTTATTAATTAATCAGGAACAGATCAAAGGGATAAAGTGGTGCTGGGTCATAATTGTGTGTTTTATCTACGTGATCTGAATTCTGGACCCGGTTTGACCCGAAACACTCAGGCTGGAGTTTAAAAAAACTCACACTTGACTGTGTGTGTGTGTGTGTGTGTGTGTGTGTGTGTGTGTGCAGGAGAAGAAGCTGTTAGAGGAGCGGGTGAGTGAGATGACGTCTTTATTAACTGAGGAAGAAGAGAAGGCGAAGAACCTCGGCAAGGTGAAGAACAAGCAGGAGATGATGATGGTCGACCTGGAAGGTAAAAAAAAAAACAAGTTAACTTCACATCACAGGTTTATTTAAATCTCCTTCTCTCTTACATCCTCTTTTATTCTCAAATTCAGATTTAATTGATCTCCTACACAATCGTACACACACACACACACACACACACTGAAACACTCTGCTGTCTCTGTAGCAACTGATACGTGATATGATATGTTTAACAGTTAATATTCAAAATAAATTAATATCGTTTTAAAATATTTAGTTTAAAAACACGCTGTTACGTCACCTCCTAGAGTTGATTGTGTGTGTGTGTGTGTGTATAGCCAGGTCTGCGTAAGCCTTCATATTAAGTGTGTGTGACCTACAGAGCGTCTGAAGAAGGAGGAGAAGACCCGTCAGGAGCTGGAGAAGGCCAAGAGGAAGCTGGACGGAGAAACCACAGACCTGCAGGAGCAAATTGCTGAACTTCAGGCTCAGATCGACGAGCTCAAAGTCCAGCTGGCCAAAAAAGAGGAGGAGCTACAGGCTGTGCTGGCCAGGTAACCAACACACACACACACACATTAATGTTGTATCTCAGAATAAACCCATCCTTGCAGTCAGTGTTCTCATCTTTCTTTTCTTTATTTATTTGTGTGTGTGTGTGTGTGTGTAAAATGAAGAGGAGATGAGGAAGTGGCCCAGAAGAACAATGCTCTGAAGCAGGTGAGGGAGCTCCAGGCTCAGCTGGCCGAGCTTCAGGAGGATCTGGAGTCGGAGAAAGCCTTTCGGAATAAAGCGGAGAAGCTGAAGCGGGATCTGAGTGAGGAGCTGGAGGCGCTGAAGACCGAGCTGGAGGACACGCTGGACACCACGGCCGCTCAGCAGGAGCTCAGGTACTGCACGGACCTTAACACTGGGTCAGAACCAGACACCGAGTCTCAGAGGAGTTGGAGCTCGTGGTACAGAGAACTCTGGTTCTGTTAAACACCACCAGGTTAGGACAGAACCGTGACTCTGGAGGAACAGAGCTTTAAGATCAGAAGTCTGGGGTGAAGTCACCAAGTTCCTCCTTCAGCCTGCTCACACACAGCAGAGTCCTGAACACACCATGGGTTTAGTTTAAAAACCCACTCAATCAACTGTTGGTCCAGAGCAGTGAGAATAGGTTGTGGTTTAAAGGTTAGACGAGTCAGCTGACTGTGTGTGTGTGTGTGTGTGTGTGTGTGTGTGTGTGTGTGTGTGTGTGTGTGTGTGTGTTAATGATGTTTCTGGTGTTTTTAAGGACTAAGAGAGAGCAGGAAGTGTCTGAGCTGAAGAACTCGATAGATGAAGAAGCACGAAATCACGAGTCTCAGATTCAGGAGATGAGACAGAGACACGGGACGGCTCTGGAGGAACTGTCTGAGCAACTGGAGCAGGCCAAGAGGGTCAGTCTCACACACACACACGCGCGCGCGCGCGCACACACACACACGCTCACACACAACTTTAGTTATCTGTTTCCATATATTGATTTTATAATTAAACAGTCCAGTATTAATGTGTGTGTGTGTGTGTGTGTGTGCAGTTTAAGCTGAACCTGGAGAAGAGTAAGCAGACTCTGGAGGGTGATAATAAGGAGCTGAGCAGTGAGGTGAAGGTGCTGCAGCAGGCCAAGGTGGAGTCTGAGCACAAACGCAAAAAACTGGAGGCGCAGCTGCAGGAGGTTCTCGCTCGCGTGACTGAGGGGGAGAGGAGCAGGGGGGAGCTGACTGAGCGCGCTCACAAACTACAGGTACAGGCCTGGCTAAGTCTCGTCTCGGTTAGAAAGTGCTAGAAGAAATATTTCAACACTGTTCTATTAACACCGGTTTATCCTATTATTGATTATAATGATTTAATTCTATTAGTATTATATTGGTATCTGTGTCTGTTGGACAAAAATTATACACAGCATGAAAATAAATACACAAACAACAACAGGTTTAACAAAAATCAGTTTTTATTTCAGTTGTATTTGGTGTTTGAAGTGGTTATGACAGAGAGGTGTGTGTGTGTGTGTGTGTGTGTGTGTGTAGACGGAGTTGGAGACGGTGTCTGCTCTTTTGGAGGATGCTGAAAAAAAGGGGATCAAACTGGCTAAAGATGCATCAAGTCTCGAGAGTCAGCTACAGGACACACAGGTAACACTGTACACACGGGGTGTGTGTGTGTGTGTGTGTGTGTGTGTCATTCTTCCAGCATGTCACATTTACAGTAAGTCACCTTTATGAAGAATAGTGTGTGTGTGTGTGTGTGTGTGTGCTCCTGCATTCATCAGGTTTGTCTGAGCTGGCTTTAACACAAACATTTTTGC
>JAQMYJ010000037.1:37378723-37391295 GCA_030014305.1 Clarias laeviceps
AGGGGGTAGGGGTGCGTTGAGGGGGTGTTGAGGGGGTAGGGGTGTGTTGAGGGGTATGGGTGTGTTGAGGGGGTAGGGGTGTGTTGAGGGGGTGTTGAGGGGGTAGGGGTGTGTTGAGGGGGTGTTGAGGGGGTAGGGGTGCGTTGAGGGGGTGTTGAGGGGGTAGGGGTGTGTTGAGGGTGTGTTGAGGGGGTAGGGGTGTGTTGAGGGGGTAGGGGTGTGTTGAGGGGGTGTGTTGAGGGTGAAGGAGTGAGTTTTAAGAAGTGATGGATTTGAGTTTACCTGAGTTTTTCCCTGATTAAGGCCTGGAGGTGATGAATCTGATGATGAAGTTGAAGGTCAGAGTGTGTGAGCAGGTGATGAACATGACGTCACAGCTGCAGGCTGGAGCTCCAGGTCCTCAGGACATGTCTTCAGGTGTCCACATGTGGAGCTGAAGGTTATAAACTGCTCACTCTGAGGGAACTGAAGCCGGGTACATGACGCGTACGGAGCTAAAGCTAACGGCTAACACGCGCTAAACTTAGACACACACAGGATTCGAGTCGAGCACAAACTCTCGCTTCTCACCCACTCTGATCCTAAACCGCTCTTTAAATAAAAATATAAAGTTTATAATGTAAACGCTGCCTGAATCAGAGCTCCCATTCTCTCTCTCAACTGCGTTCAAGTCTCCACACCCGCACTGCGCATGCGCAAATATTCACGCAAGCCTCCTAGGCATCCGCTATGCGCATGCGCACCTGGCTCCCCGCGGAGGCGTCAGGTCTGTAGCCGGTTTCGGCCGGATTTCTCCAGCTGAAGCGATCCGACGCCACACATCTAACCCGCGCGCGCCGCCTGCCGGAGAATCGCCGCAGGCACGCGCACAGCACAGTGGAATGTGACGCGCCCTTCAACGCACCAATCAGGACGAGGCAGGAGATGGTAACGTGACCAATGGCTGCGTTCTATTAGCAGCTAAGTGTAAAAACATGCATCTAAAATCGGCTTCAAAAAGACCAAGTAAACCGATAACATCTGCTATATAAAGGATGAGATTATATGCTTTTAGAGATCATAAACTCATCCTTTTCAGTTTTACAAAGCTTGGAGTTAAATTTCCACAAGCTGCAATTTATACTTAAACATAAGGTAATATGCTAATTTATTTGTATCACATTTAGTAATCAGATTTTAAATCTACTGTACAATCCAGAGCCCAATGACTAAAATGGCACTAAGTTTTAAGGGCTGTGTGTAATATATATATAGTAAACTACTACAAAGTAGACGTTATAAAATTTTATACAAAAGTATGATTAAAGGTAGCCCATAAGAACCCAGTTCCAGGGGTCACATACCATTTAAAGGTCCTGAAAGTTCCGCTTCATTCAATTCTATCCTCAACTTTAACTCATTAAGCCCATAAGTGACATTAAAGGAGCACATGAATGTATGTATGGACTCTTGACATTTTCAAAATGATGTCACGTGCCCAAGTAGTGCATGTGACAGAACTAGCCAATTTAAAAGCTTGTTTTTTGTTACTTGTTTTTGTAAGTCAGTTTCATTCTAATTAACAATTTTATATTTAATGTGACTTCTGACAGCGTTTCATGAACAATTTGATTAATTAAGAAACCATCTTGGGCTTAGAACCCTAAAATTGTCAGAGGAAAATGCCATGCAATGTCTTTCAAAACATGGTCACACAATGTGTTTGGTCTGTTATACACCTGACAACGTCCCTTTAAAGGAGAAATAAATCTGCGCTCTTAAGGGTTAATCACATGCTACTGAGAGCGAGCTTTAGAGATTTTTTTACTGATTTCAAAGCCACAAGGACCAAAAAGGAGACACTGCACATGTTGCTGTTTCACGGAAAATTTTTATTGTGATATAAAAATGCAAAAGGCTGCAAAAGGTACAAAAAGTGCCATTAAAAAAAAATATATATCTTTGACACATGGAGCTGGACGGAGTCACAGGAGCTGGTGTCAGGAATGAGCACAAGATCTCTCTACAGTCGAGAGCTGACAAATCAAGACTCGCATATAAAGGACAGACGGGAGAGTGAACGCCTTGTCCGTGAATCTCTTGGGTGGGTTTTAGCAAAATTTATAACAATACAGCAGAACCCGAGTGTAAATCAAAAAAAAAATAATCAAAAGCAGAGCATTTTAATGTAAAGGGATACACACGTGCTAAGTGTTAACATACAACAGCATGAACAGTTTCACATGAAATCTGGCAACCCAGTGTAACAAAATGACTAACGGAGTGATTTTATTCTGCAACCCTCTGTTCCTCAACCCAGGAGCTTACAGTAAACCGTATGCAGGGTGGATCTCCGTCTGATCAAAGTTAGTAACTTACTCCATTTATTAATAACTAAATGAACACAAGATAAATAATCAAGTGCAATGCTATATTGGTGAGTAAAAGTGATTCTCCTGTGAAAATGTAAATACACTATTAGAGCAAAATGAAAAAAATAATAATTTGTGCCATGAATAAAATGGTGTGGATAAAGATAAATGTGAAACTAGACCACGGTCTGCACCAGTACGGGTGGTTTTTAAAGAAGTGCGAAAGTCACTACACAGCTGGACTCTACACTCTGACATAAGTGTTTAAAGGGTCATTAAGCTAATTGGGGGGTATTAAATGATCTGGCAACTCTGTTCTGACCCTGTGAAAAGGAGGACTGAAGCAGGAATAAAGGCAACACCAGTCATACTGGTCCGGAGCGATTTGATTGGCTGTTGGCTCTGGGAGTTACTCGGGTGTGGTCTCGGACGCCTCGCTGGACACGTCCATGTCCTCCTCGCTGTCCAAGCCTCCACGGACCACACGGCGAACGTTGATGGGGAAATCACCGCCGCGCCTGCGAGTGTGTTACAGACACCACACACAATTACACCCTCACTGCTTACTCAAGATCAGTTCTGTGTGTGTGTGTGTGTGTGTGTGTGTGTGTGTGTGTGTGTGTGTGTGTGTGTGTGGTGTACGCACCTGAGTTTGCTCTTCAGTGTGCTGACTTCACGATTCATGGCGTCACTAGCCTCCGTGGCTTCCTCCAGCTCTCGCTGTAACTTCCTGCGGGAGGCGTTAGCGCGTGTCGCTTCTTCCTCCGCCTCCTCCAACTGACGCTTCAGCTGCTTCATACGAGAGTTGGCCTTCTCCATCTACACACACAAGAAACGAGTGAATATGTATGTTCAGAAAGAAAGGAAGGAACCAGTTAAGAGGAAAAAAGTGAGACTCCGCCCATCTCATTAAACAGCGGTGTGATTAATCCAGCACACTGATTAGTGATGTACAGCTGGTTCTGGTCTCACCTGGTCTTTAAACTGATCACTGTTCCGTCTCTCCTCCTCCACCTGCAGCAGAACCTCCTTTACCTTCTTCTCCATACGACGCACTGACTTCGCAGTCTGCTGCTTATCCCTGACACACACACACACACACACAATCAGTTCTATATTACATTAATACGCATCTAAAACACCGGAGATCACTGACAATAATTGTGAATGTGTGAGAATTGTACTTGGACTCCTGTTCCAGCTGTTCATCCAGCTGCAGGATTTTGGCCTCCAGGGCGGCGATAGTGGACTTGAACTTGGACTTGACTGAGCCTTCGAGCTCCTGCAGTTTTGCCTTCAGGTCCTTATTCTGTCTCTCCAGCTGCTGTCGAGCCGTCTCGCTCTTCTGAGCCGTGCTGCGCTCACCTGCTAGCTCTGTGCTCAGAGTGTCCACCTGTGTACGTACACACACACACACACACACACACGTACACACACTTTTACTAGCAGCAGGTTCAAACAGATGATACATTCAACAAAACCCTAAATCAGTGCAGGATAAGTTATAAAAGCCCAGACTAACAGACCGGTGTGTGTGTGTGTGTGTGTGCGCACACCTGTGCATTTGCTTTCTTCAGTTGCTCATTAACGAGATCGATGCTGCTCTGCTCCTCCTCCAGTTCTTCCTCCAGCTGAGCGATGCGAGCCTCCAACCTCCGCTTCTCATCCATCAGCCCAGACCTTACACACACACACACACAGTTTAAAATTATTCTCTTTTACTTATTTCCTTTTCTTTTATTCCTTTGATCAAAAAAAAAAGAAAAGAAAGTGCCAGATAAAACAGGAGAGCGGAAAAATTACAATATTAAAAATAAAAAAAATCTTCAATTTCAAAGAGACTAAAGAACGAGATTTACATCTTGGAGTTAGAGCTGGTGACTTCATCATGCATCTCGTCTCTCTCCTGCTGGATCTGCTTCTTACTGCGATCAGCTGCAGACAGGTCCTGGGGACAAAGAGGGACAGGGACGAACAAGAGACAGACAGTAATGAGAGGGAGACGGATGGTGACATGATCATGAGGTGAAGTGGGAGACAGAGGGGAGGACAAAGATAGGGACAGAAAGATTCCAAACACACACCTCATGTAGCTGCATGTTTTCAGCCTCCAGACTCTTGAGTTTGCGTTCGTTCTCTTTTGCGGAGTTCAGTGCTGCGTCTCTCGCCGCTCGGAGCTCGTCCACGTCCCGCAACTGATCCTTTACCTGAGCCTACACACACACACACACAGTCTTATAACCATAGCCTGGTGTGATCCACACTTCTTGACGTGTGTGTGTGTGTGTGTAACCTGTAGCTTCTTCAGCTGTCTGAGCGCTTCATCGCGAGCCTTATTGGCCTGGTCGATCTGAGTCTCCAGGTCAGACAGGTCGAGCTCCAGCTTCTTCTTCGCTGCTACGGCAACAGCCCTCTGCTTCCTCTCGTCCTCAAGCTCCGCCTCCATCTCACGTGCCTACACACACGATTTCATGAACACGCGCTAGATCAGACGCTTCGGGTAGATCACATGACAAATGATCAGACAGACGGGTCACCTGTTTCATCAGCTGTTTCCTCTTCTCCTCCCCGAGCTCGTCTCGTCCCTGCAGGTCTCGCTCGAACTGAGCCTTCATGGCCTGCAGGTTGACCTCCAGACGGAGCTTCGCGTCTTCAGTCAGCTGCAGTTCGTCCTCCAGCTCCTCCACCTGCAGCTTCATCTCCTCCAGCTGCTGCTCCATCGCTCGCTTAGCACGCTCCAGCTCGTGGACCTACACACACACACACACACACACACTAAATTAAATGTAAATCCCTTGTTTTAGAAAAGATCAGACTGAGTTTGTTATGATCTGAGAATAACGCTGGATTTTCAGACAGGGATTAACAGAATTACAATTTGATCAATACATGAGACGTCACTTGACTACCATTAATGTAAACATGTAATCACTATAAATATTTAATTTTCTAATGCCTTAATTATTTAAAGAACCTCACAGCCAACCTGCAGTACCTTCATGCCCCACCAGGGACCACCACTTTGGGAAGCACCGATCTAGAGTTTTATTACGTACGCTCTTGCCGACGTCGTCTTTAGAAGACACGAGGTCCTCCATCTCGGTTTTGAGGAGTTTGTTGGCTCGCTCCAGTTCGTTACGCTGCTCCTGCAGAGCCTCGAGCTCCCGAGCCAGAGTCAGAGCCTTGGTCTCCTTCTCACGCGCCTCGGCCTCCGCCCGGTCTCGCTCCTCGCTGTAACGAGCCGAAACGCTCTTCTCCTCCGCCAGCATCTACACACAGACACGAGAACCTGATTCACACTGCTGGAGACGGAGAGGAAACTCCATGAGCTAAAAGGACTCCGCGTACCTGGTCGAACTTCTTCTGCTTCCTCTCGAGCTCCTGGACGACCTGCCGCAGTTGATCCTGAGCCACCAGCAGGTCGTCAAGCTCCCGCTGCAGACGCACCTTGGTCTTCTCCAGCTTGTCGTAGGCGGAGCACTTCTCCTCCAGACTCTGGTTCAGGTTCTCCACCTCTCTCTGCAGCTTCCTCTTCCCTTCCTCTAAAGTCTCCTGGTTCGCCGCTTCCTGCTCCATTTTCTTCTTGATCTCGGATAACTATAGGATGATAAAACAGGGCGTGGCTCAATGGGGCGGGGCGCAGGAGTTAAAGGGACGTGTGATCGGAGGCGGGATGGGACGGAACGTTACCTGTGCCTGAGAGGAGTGAAGCTGTTTCTCCACACTCTTCTTCCCCTCCTCTTCCTCCTCCAGCAGCTCCTTCAGGCGGTTCTGTTCGTCCTCGAGCTGACGCAGCCGCGTGTTCAGCGCCAACTTCTGACGCGTCTCCTCCTGCAGCAGACCCTGAACACACACACACCTCGCGTGAGCCTTTTATTCCCTGGTGAACTGCAGCAAGTCGCCGTTAGTCCATCACACACGTTTTAGAATAACACTAACAATCAGACTATTTCAGTTTTAAAATGTTCCAGTGTGTGTGTGTGTGTGTGTGTGTGTGTGTGTGTGTGTGTGTGTGTGTGTGTGTGTGTGTGTGTGTGCGCGCGTTACCTGTGTGTCCTGTAGCTGAGACTCCACAGATGAGCAGTCTTTAGTTGCTTTGATGGACTTGCTCTCCATTTCAGACAGAGTACTGCTCAAACTCTCCAGCTCCACCTGAACACACACAGAGGTGAGTCTCACACACACACACACACACACACACAGGTGAGTCTCTCACACACACACACACTGAGGCGGAGTTAGCGAGAGCGGTCGTTATGTGTAACGACCTGCATTTTGCTCATTTTCTCAGCCATGTCCTTGCGCTGTTTCTCGCCCTCGCCGTGTTTGAGCTGGACCTCCTGCAGCTGAGCCTCTGCCTTCTTCCTGCGGTGTTCAGAATCGTTCCTGCTCTGAGTGACGGACTGGAGCTCGATCTGTAGCTCACCGCGCTCACTCTCCAGGGCCTGCTTGGTCTTCTCCACCGACGCCTTGGTCTGAGGGACAAGATGGAAGAAAGAGAGAAGGGTATTTTATTCTTCACTTACTGTGCACGCGTGTGTGTGTGTGTGTGTGTGTGTGTGTGTGTCCACGCTCCTTTACCTTCTTGGCCTGTTCCAGCTGTTCATTAAGCTCTTCAAAAGCCTGTGTGTGTTTCTGCCGCATTTCGGTCAGGAGCTGCTCGTGACTCTGAGCTTCTTCCTCCAGAGTTTTCTTTAACTGAGCCACTTCCGTCTCCCGTTTAGCTCTGCGTCACACACACACACACACACACACATTATGTTTTTAATCCTACAGTGTTTGCAGTATCTCTAAAGCTGCAGACTCGCTCAGTCCTGTGTGTGCATGATGTTCTAGAGACTCCGTGATTAGCGTCGCTGTACCTGAGCTCCTGCTGCGCGGCGGTCGAGTCCAGCGTGTCCTCCAGCTCGCTCTTCAGCGCCTCCAGCTCCTCACTCAGGTCCCGTCTCTGTTTCTCCGTCTTGCTCCTCGCCGCTCTCTCCAGCTCCAGATCCTCCTGAAGCTCCGTCACCTGGGCCTCCAGCTCCCTCACGCGCTTCTGTGCTGCATTTTTCAGGGACGTTTCCTGCTCTATCCTGTAGGGGGCGACACATGATAAAACTCTTCAGCTAACCACCAGAGGAAGGAGTGAAACTAACTCAGGAGGACAATTCCAGTAGTTTAAACAAGGAATAACAGACATGAAATCCCAGACGTCAGGGAGAAAATAATCACTGTGACTGAAACCAGCCAATCAGGAGTGAGTGTACCTGGCCAGTGCAGCCTGTAGCTCCTCCTCCTTTTTGGCGAGCTGTGCCCGGAGTTCAGCGATCTGAGCCTGGAGATCCGCGAGGTGATCGTTCAGCTCGGTGGTGTCACCCTCCAACTTCCTCCGGTTCTTCTCCAGCTCCATTCGAGTCTTTTCTTCCTTCTTCAGACGGTCTGCAGACAGAGAGACAGGTAAATGATGTCCTCAGTGACCCCTCTGCAGTGAGACAGGTGATCAGGGGCGGTGGTTCTCACCCTCCAGGTCTGTGATCATGGCCTCATGTTTGTTTTTGAGTTTCTGTAAACTCTTAGATTTCTCCTCTTCCTCAGCCAGGTTAGAGCTGAACTCGGAGATCCTCTCCTCCAGCTGCTTCTTCTCCTACACACACACACACACACACACACACACACACACACACTGTATTTGCAGCTGTCACTCTAAAAGCTTTGACCTGTGCACTGGTGTGTGTTTAATCCCGTGTGTTGTGCGTGTGCTTGAGATCTTTGAGAACCTTGGAGAGCTTGGTGTTCTGGTCGTCCAGGACCATGATGTCCTCGTCCAGCTTCTTCAGTTTGGCGTCAGTGGTCACTTTCTCCAGCTGCAGTTTCTGCCGTGCTGCTTCCTCCTCATCCAGCTGCTGCTCCAGATCCTGACACACACACACACACACACCTCGTGATCATCCCTCACCATCACAGCACCATCACTCCCATCATCACAGATCTCCAGCTCACCGCGATGTTCTGCTGCATCTTCTTCTTCTCACTCTGCAGATGAGTGACGCGCTCCTCCTCCTCCTCCACACGGTTCTCCAGGTCGTGTAGGATCTCCTCCAGCTCCTGCTGCCGAGCCGCCAGGCGAGATCTCATCTCCTCCGCCTCGGCGCACAGCTCCGTCTCCGCCTGCAGCTGCTCCTGTAGAGCCTGCTTCTCCGTGTTCAACTGAGGGACACAAGGACGCAACACACCACGGGAACGGGTCACGGGTTTAACTCGTACCTCACACTCTTATCCCTGAACCCGTGAGAGAATTTGTTTTACCTGCTGCTGTTTGGTCTCGTAGTCGTGCATCTGTTGTTCAAACTGCTGCTGTTTCTCCTTCACGATCTGCAGCTCCTCCTCCTTCGCCTGCATCTCCTCCGCCTGGCGCGTCACCTGGAGCAGAGGCTTCACCTGCGCACACACAATTAGTGACGCTCTAGCAGTCCAGGGACACGAGTGTGTGTGTGTGTGTGTGTGTGTGGGGAAAGCTGACCTTAGTGAAGAGTCGCCACCACTGCCAGTTCCTGAGCTTCAGATAAGCAGCACAGTTCCTCTGGATCACTCGCATCGCCGTGAGCTGCTGCTGACGCTTAGCAAACGCCCTACACACACACACACACACACACACACACTTTTAACCTGTCCACAAATATCCAAGTAATTGAATCAATGTATTAATCAATCACACACTCCTGTCTCTTACTTGCGAGCCACGTAGCCGCGACACCAGGCCTGGAACTTGAGGATGACGTCAGTGATCTTGAGGTCGCGCTCCTCCTCCAGGTGAGCCAGAACCCCGGCACGGAAAAACACTTTGCTCTGTCCGATCCGGTACAGATTAGGGTCCAACTCCAGAGCTTTAATCTGAGGACAAACAGGAAGTGAATGAGTGACTGATGAATCCACTCGGAGCTGAAGGTCAGCGCTCACACTGACGTGGGAACAGTACGAGTCTCGTTAATGATGAAACCCACCATCAACACACACGCCTGTTTACCGTCCATGAAGCCTTTAGGGATGGCGTTGGGAGTGAGCAGCTCGTACCTGGGAGAAGAGGAGCGTTAATACAACCATAGAGGACAGGAGCTGAACATGTGCACGTCTAGACGGAATAAACACACAGTTTACATGTACAACATGCCAAAGACCTAGTAAGTTTTGTGTGTGTGTGTATGTATACACACACACACCTCTGTCTGAACTCCTGGAAGATGATGCGGTTGGGGAAGCCCTGTCTGCAGATCCTGATTCCCTCCAGAACACCGTTACACTTCAGCTGATCCAGGACCAGGTGAGGCTCCAGTTTCCCCGCCTGAGTGAGCAAGGGGGGGGAGGGGGGGGTTAAGAGATGATCAGATATTTCCAACACTAAAAAGATCCTTCATAGGGCTCTGAACTCCTCAAACTACAGCACTGAGACATCAAACTGAAGGTCACAATAACTACTAATTGTTAAAATTAAGATGTTTTTAATCATTTAAATTCTAATGTTTTGCACAATTTCTACAAAAGGTGAGTAAAATCTGGCAACCCTAGTTTAGTATTTTATTACTGTTTGCCCGTGTTGGAGACTCGTACCTTCTTCTCGTGGTTGGGGATGATGCAGCGGACGAAGTTGGGGTTGGTGTTCCTCAGCGTGGTCATCAGGTTGGAGAGCTGCTCTTTATAAAGCTGGCCCACCGTCCGGAACATTCCCTTACGGGTTTTAAACGCCCCGTGTGCCGAGTCCGCCATTCCTGCAACTTTATCCAGTCCCACGATCCGGTCCACTGAGAGGACGAGAAGGAAGGACGAGTGAGCTCGACTTGACTCCTTCACTCATGCAGCAATGTGAGGGACGTTAAACCAGAGTGAAGCGTTAGACAGAAATACAGGAAGTAATCGGTCTCACCGTCCTGCCAGAGTTCAGACACAAACTTGTCTGAGGACTGATTGAGCATCGTTGTTACGTTATCATTCAGAGGATCCATGTTCTTCATCAGCCACTCTACTGCCTTATAGTCCACCTGGGAGAGAGAGAGAGAACCATCTATCCAGCCATCACTTCACTCCTACCCATTCTATTCATCCATCAAACATTTCCAATCCCTCCATCTTCACCTTGCCAGCATAGTGGATGATACAGAAGTCAGAGTCGTCCTTCAGCTTCTTTGGTTTCTGGAATTTGGGATGGTTCCCCTGCTCCTGCACCAGCTTGTCCACAAACGTCTTATCTGTGGCTTTGGGGAACCAGCACTCCTCGTCCAGCAGCGCCAGGATCCCTGGAGGACCGGCCTGAAGAACAGAGGTCAGAAATATCGCTTAAAGTGTCACAAACCCTCAAAGTTCAGCACGTCATCAGTTCTCCATGGAAATAAAGTCCTGGTCCTGCACTCACGGGCCTCTCGATGAGGTCGATGCAGGGCTGCAGGTCGAGTCCGAAGTCGATGAAGCTCCACTCGATGCCCTCGCGCTGATACTCCTCCTGCTCCAGGATGAACATGGTGTGGTTGAAGAGCTGCTGCAGCTTCTCGTTAGTGTAATTAATACACAGCTGCTCAAATGAGTTTAACTACAGAGAGAGAGAGAGAGAGAGAGAGAGAGAGAGAGAGAGAGAGAGAGCGCGAGCGTTACATTCATTCCTGCATCAGAATCTGAAGTCATCATTAAGATGATGGTATAAATAACGACATCGTGGTGTAAGCACGCTGAACGAGACGCGCGGTACAGGACCACCGTTACCTCAAAGATCTCGAAGCCGGCGATGTCCAGGATGCCGATGAACGAAGCCCCCTGGCGTTTGGTTTTGTCCAGAGCTTTATTAATGCGAATCACGAGCCAGCGGAAGAGACGCTCATACATGGCCTTGGCTAAAGCTTCCACCGCGAACTCTGCCTGTTCCTGCGTCTGCGCTTTCTGCACGAAATCACGGCCCACTTTGATCCGCGGAGAGAGGATGGCACGCACAAAGTCAGTCACGTTCATGCCCAGCAGGTGGCAGACTTTCTGTGCAGCTGAGAGACAAAGTGGAGACGTGGGTCAGTAATCTGACGCAAGGACACGTGAACCGTGGGAGAGGGAGGAGGTGTGTGTGTGTGTGTGTGTGTGTGTGTGTGTGTGTGTGTGTGTGTGTGTGTGTGTGTTACCCGTGTCATCCGGCATGGAGGCCTGGTCAGAGTTACGCTCCTTCTTAAACATGATGTTTCCCAAATGAAGAACTGCAGACACCACCTTCAGCATACCTGAGAGAGAGAGAGAGAGACACACACGTCTCTCTCAGCTTCACCTCCACATACTCGCACATCCACTACAAATAAATGTGTGACACACACACACCCGTCTGCTCGTCTTCAGGGATGCTCATTATCCTGAAGGCATCCATAGTCTCACTGTAAAGGTCTTTGTCCTGCTGTCCTGCAATCGTCACCTTCCCATTGGACAGGAAGCGATATTTCCCAAAATCCTCCAGGCACAACTCCGCTAGGGACAGAAAAAAAAAAAAAAAAAAAAAAAACGCCCTCAGATTCATAAAGTTCACCTTTGGAACAGGAACTAAAGAAATACGGACAGATTAAATGTATTAAATGTCTGAAGAACAATTCTTTAGGTCTCCTGTGAAGACTAACGCGAGTGTGAAGCGGACTGACGCGCCTACAGTCTACTGAGGGTCAAAGCAGCCAGTTAATCGTCTGACGTAATGTGTGCAAACAGAAAATCAGGTCCAATTTACAGCTAAGGGTCATTAAAAAGGGATCAGATCACTGGACTAATGTGGGTCTGAAGTCCAAGAGGCCGATCTAAGGCATGTCCTACAGGGGTCTAATCTTGGGCACTAATGCACCGGATTAATGTCCTGAATGTGTGCAGAGAGCAACGGTGTCTAATCTAAGGTGGACAAGTTTAAAACTGAAGCAGACAAACAGCTTTACAGGCATCTGATCTAAGCTCAAGAACAGACAAGCATTAGAGAAGTGAGGGAGTGAGTGAGGGAGAGAGAGAGAGAGAGAGAGAGGAGTTACAGCGGCGTTTGTCTCCAGCTCCTGACAGCAGGTAGTAGAAGATGTGGAAGGCGCGCTCTTCTTTAGCCTGTCTGATAGCACGAGACTTCTCCAACAGGTCTGATTCACAAGTCAAGGACACAAACAGCATGAGAGAGACACAGAGGGGGGGGGGGCGGAGAGAGAGAGAGAGAGAGAGAGAGAGACAGAGAGTCTCTCCACATTACTGGTGTTA
>JAQMYJ010000037.1:37391659-37403480 GCA_030014305.1 Clarias laeviceps
GGGCGGAGAGAGAGAGAGAGAGAGAGAGACAGAGAGTCTCTCCACATTACTGGTGTTAATGAGCATCTGTGAGGAGGATACAGGTCTCGATGTTCGCTCCGACGATGTAGCCGTTCACGTCAAAGTTAATCCTGATGAACTTCCCCTGTGGAGAGACGCGTTATAAATACATGAGACACAGACAGACTTCCCCATGATGCCCCAAATCAGGAGGAACTTCCTCAGCAAGTCTACCACAGGTGTGAGATGAACGCTGTGGTGCCGAGTGGAACCCAGTGTTTAATGTAGAGGCAGTTCTGGGTCAGTTACAGTTAGGGCTCTGGGTTACTGATCAGAAGGTCGGGGGTTCAAACCCCATCACCTCCAAACGGACACTGTTGAGCCCTTGAGCAAAACCCTTTCTGCTCTAGGGGGCGCTGTATCCTGGCCGAGCCCACACCCTGAGCCCCGCCTCCTAACTGAGGTGTGTGAAGAAGAAAATCACTACACTGTGATGTAAAGTAGACGTGACTAATAACAGAACCTTAAACACAGTCACTGTGATGCGCAGGAACAGAAATCATCTACTCAGGGTTACGCAGTACTGCTTCAACACTATACCTGGGGTTAGGAGTGTGTGTGTGTGTGTGTGTGTGTGTGTGCGCACACTGATGACATTGCCATCGTATGTCACTAAGCACAGCTAATCTTCACCCAGCTGCTGATCTGCAGGTTTGTTTATTTTATCCAGTAACGTTTGCTTTAATCCCTGGACCTCACTGAGAGTAAAGTGTTGCGCGACTCTTACGAAGCGGGACGAGTTGTCGTTTTTCACGGTCTTGGCGTTCCCGAACGCCTCCAGGATGGGATTAGCCTGCAACAGCTGCTTCTCCAGCTCCCCCTAGTGGACAAAATAAAATGACTAAAAAAAAAACGATCTGAAGGATGAAGGGATAGAAATATGGACGAGAGAAGAAGGGAAGCTTACATGTGAAAAACTGATGCCGCTGCTCTGGAGAGAGAGAAAAAAAAAAAAATGAATAAACTCAGAACACAAGAAAACAGCGGATGAACCTAAACGTCACTCCTGCAGCAACACTTACTTGGTCTTTTTTGGTTTTGGTGGACGAGGCGACGTACGCCAGATACTGGATCACTTTCTTTGTGTTTTCAGTTTTTCCAGCTCCAGACTCGCCTCTGAGAAAAGGACAAAACAAAATAAATCAATAAACACAAGCTGATGATGCATTTATATTGTGTCAGTTCACATCAAACCATTTAAACATTTAATAAACGATTAAATCTAAGAAGCAGCGCCGCTCACGTGCACAGGATGGACTGATCCTCACGATCTACAGGAAGGACAGACGAACAAGAGACATGTTTTTACTAATAATCAATTTCATTGTACTCAGGTCTGCATGAGACATCACAGAATGCTGTAAATATAAATTTGCCGTCGTCATGGCGATAAACTGACGCTGATGTGGAACTGTGTGCGTCAGTGTCCAGTGTGTGTGTGTGTGTGTGTGTGTGTGTACACTTTACCCTGCATCATGCTCCGGTACGCAGTGTCTGTGATGGCGTAGATGTGCGGAGGCATCTCGTGTCTCTTCTTCCCCTTGTACATGTTGACGATGTCCTCCGAGTAGATGGGCAGGTTTTTATACGGGTTGATGACCACACAGAACAGCCCCGAGTACGTCTATACACACACACACACACACACACACACTCTTTAACAACAGTCTTTAAGTGTGTGTGTGCGCATGAGTGTGTGTGTGTGTGTGTGTGTGTGTGTGTGTGGACGGTATATTTACGTAGATGAGGCCGGAGTAGTATCTCTCTTTGAGGTTGTGGAGAACCGACGCCTCATTCAGGCAGGTGAGCTCGGCCATGTCCTCCACCTTGTTGAATTTGGGCGGGTTCATCTTCTGGATGTCGTCCTTGTTCACTTTGATCTTCTTGGCGGAGTCGGTGAGCTCCACGACGCACTCGTCTCCCTTCTCCTCCTTCACCGAGCCCGACTCGTACCCCAGCTTCTCGGACGGAACCCACACCAGCTTCTTGGAGGCCCAGTCGGCCTGAGCCAGGGGGTCGGTGATGGCGCTGCGGTCTCCATACAGGAAGCGCTCTGCGTCAGACATGATAGCTGGAGACACCAGGAGAGAACGAGACAGTCAGGCGATAGTCAGCTAGCTTAGCTAAAAGGCAAGCTCACAAAGCATTAAACAAATCCATCTTGAAATTGTTTAACCTTTATCCTGTACAGAGTTTTGCCTGGGGACACGATTAAACACACACACATGTGCCACACAGAATGGACAGGGACCACGGCCACGCCTCAAAGTTACATCACGTGTCACAGTGCAGCACCACGTCTGGGTGACCCTTAACCCTGTGGCATGTCGACGCTGCAGGACAGGGGATTTGGGACACGACCATAACGTCAGCCAAATTCTATACTGTTCACATCACAGCCTCAACACTCGCAACGGCTAATCTACACACCACGTCTTACACACACACAGGAGCGAGAGACCGTAAAGTATTTACTCTCAGGTGGAACATTCCAGAGCAAGTCCAGACAGAAAGTGAGGGGGGAACAAAAAAAAAAAAACCCTACTAATTGTACCCTGCACCCGGACACACCGCAGTTTCACATAGAACATTAAGATTATAAACATTCCCACGGGACGTGTACATGTGTGTGTTTTCTTCTCCACTAAACACTACCGACACGTCCCAGATACTTAAGTTTAACAAAAGTATTTCTATAAATATTTATTATGTTTAATTTATATTTAAGTGTTAAAGTATTTATAAATTATTTCCTCACCGTTTCTCAATAACAAGCTTGAAGTCTTTCTGCTCTTTCATGCGCAAGTGTTGCTAACTAAAAGATACCGCTAATTAGCCTGTTGGCTAATAATAAGATTAGAGGTTTGTGTGCTCATTACACATCTGACCACAAGGCATGATGGGTAATGTGCTGGAACAGTGTGTACGCGCACGCACGCAAGAGTGTTTGTAAGCGATTGTGACAGAGGAACACAATGAATTAGCGTTTGTGACAGGAGTAACTAAGAAGTCAAAAAAAACAGGAAGTTGCTTCATGGCATTTAAACAGATGTCCCACACGATTGCACTGTGTGTGTGTGTGTGTGTACATAACTGTTTCAAACTTCCTCTGATTTGGCTTCATCACAAAAAGCACAGAGGATAAAACAGTATAGAGCCATGTTAGCATTAGCATGTAGCCAAATCAAACAATAATGCTACTTCATGCTAATTTACTTGATTAACCAATTCCACTAGCATGCTAAGATTAGCACTTTACTCTCAAAACAGTAGCTGGACATCTTAAATGTGATCTTAACAGCTAGGCTAGCAAGGGTAGCATGCTAAGATTAGCATTTTATAAACATTTTATTCTCCAATCTTGGCCAAATTTCTACGAGGTACCCAGCTAGCAAACCCTGCAAACTCAGATTAGCATTCTGCAAGTGCTTTACCTGAAAAACAATATAAAAAGTGTGTGTGTGTGTGTGTGTGTGTGTGTGTGAGAGAGAGAGAAACATTTAGAGTTGAACACTACACAGGGGGCGCAGTTCTCCAGCGTAGGGAACAGGAAGAGATGAAGGAAACACTCACTTTTTATATTGTTTTTCAGTTAAAGTGAAAACATTTCTTTAAAGAAAGTTACTTGAGGTGAGGACAGGAGACAGGTTCGGTCCAGAGAGATCCGGGTTCGAGCTGAACGGGACACACAGGGTTAAACTGCCAATGAGCAAAAGAGGAAAAATCTGACTTTAAGGCATGGCCGTGTTCAGACACGCACGTGTGTGTGTGTGTGTGTGTGTGTGTTGAATGTGTATCCTGAGGGAGTTCAATCTCGGGGTGTGTCCTCTCCACATTGTCACACTCAGGGACTTTAAATGAGCTTTTAAACACAGAACAGTGATTAGTGCAGATTTGCGTCACTGCATGAACCTGAAGTTACACACAGGGTCATAAAACTAAACTCATTACTGCTTACAGGTTTAACATCAATTCGATCCTCAGCATTTTACAGCTCATTTCTCACTTATACACCATTTACTCAGATCACACACACACACACACACACACACACACACGACCTTGTTAAATCTAAAATATTAAAATCAATCTCTTACACCAAAAACTCTAATTTATTTTATCTATTATTTATTTACATGTTTGATTCCCCCCCCCAGGATCAACATATTCTTTATCATGTTTGCTTCCATTTTTTGTTGTTTATATTTTTATAATTCAAGTTTTTACACCTGAACCTCGTATATTAGTTTTATTCTTTCAATTTTGTAAATTTTCACCAAACCTATAATCCGCTTATGAACATTTATCATTAATATAAAACACTGCGTTAAACGCTGCACTGGTTACGTCATCTGATTAGCATATACCTGTCTGCACGCGCTGCGGGTTGGCTCCGCCCACTGCACATCTCTCAGTCTAAACAGAGCTGATTACAGACCGCAGGTGAGCCACAACACACACACACACACACACCTACACAAACCACCTCATTACGGGGAGAAACGCGCGCATGCGCAGAACACACACACACACACACACACAGAGCGCTGCATCAACACCGAACACCTCCACACACTCACACTGAGGCTTTACCTCATATCTCACACACACACACACACACACACACACACACACACACCTTACGGCGCATGCACTTAAACAGCCGGGCGCGCGCGCGCTCATCAATGATCTCAGGTGTGTGTTTGTGTTTAATAACTGATTAAAGACGAGCCGCTTTATACCTGCGCGCGCCCACACACACACACACACACACACAGTCAGTCATAACCTTTAACACGAGACAAACTGCTACTTATCAACTATATAACTTTACATTTATATCAACTTTTACCAGTAAACACGATAAGATTAAGATTTAACGCACAGTTTTATAAAGGTGTGTGTGTGCGTTATAAACTCACCTCTGCGTGTGTGTTCAGTGTCCCTTCTCTCCGAAGTGTGTGTGTGAGCTGAAGTTACACAGCAGACACTCCTCAGCAGCAGCGGTTCCCCTTCACTTCCTCTCTGTCTCTCTGCTGTCTGTCTCCCCTCACCGCTCATGGGCGGGGCTTAATAACACCTGGTCACGCCCACTAGTTCTCGCCACTGCCGTGGATCTGCGAATCTGATTGGCTGCTGGCTTTACCTGCGGGTTAATGAATTCAGGTTTGGATCCAGAGGCAGATTTTAACAACGCGCAGCTTTCCAGAAAATATCTAAACTCCATAAATTCCCTCCATAAATCAGTCCCTGCTATATGACATCATATCAATACATCATATAAATGTAACTTCACATCAGGAGAAATAAATGTGAGCCTGTACTGAGCTGGATATAACTCATTATGGAAAAAAAAAGTTCTAAAGCAATTACAACACGAATTCCAGGTACGTTTTAAAATTGAAAATAAAATAAAAACTAAAGACTTTGAAATCACCTGCGCCAATATTTCATTCACATAAGAAATGTTTAAACGGAGAAAAGTTACAATTTTTATCCACTGAATGAGCTTATTTCAAATTTGATGCTTGCTACACGTCTCAAAAGAGTTGGCACAAGGGCGACAAATGGCTGAAAAAGCAAAACATTTTGAAAAGATTGAGCTGGGAGAACATCTAGCATCAGGTCTGTAACATGATTAGCTATATAAGGGATGTCTTAGAGAGGCAGAGGCTCTCAGAAGTAAAGATGTGCAGAGGCTCTCCAATATGTGAGAGTGCATAAAAAGAATGTGTAATACTTTAAAAACAACGTTCCTTAATGTCAAATTGCAAAGGCTTTGCAAATCTCATCATCTACAGTGTGTAACATCATCAAACGATTCAGAGAAACTGGAGACATCTGTGAGCGTAAGAGACAAGGATGAAGACCTTTGTTGGAAGCCCGTGGTCTTCGGGCCCTCAGACGAACCTGCATCCATCATCGGCATCATTGTGTCACTGACATTATTAAATGGGCTCAGGAACACTTCCAGAAACCACTGTCGGTAAACACAATCCGCCGTGCCATCTGCAGATGCCATCTAAAGCTCTTGCATGCAAAAAGGAAGCCAAATGTGAACATGGTATAGAAGAAAGTCATATGAGAAAGTTCAAACTGGACATTCTTGTTGGGAATCACTGACACTGTGTCCTCTGGGCTAAAGATGAGGGAGACCTTCCAGCAGTATCAGAGTTCAGTTCCAAAGCCATCATCTCTGATTGTTTTTTGAGGGGGGCTGGCGTGAGTGGATACGGTATGGGCAGCTTGCATGTTTTTGAATGCTGAAAGGTTCAGGGAAGGCCTTGTGTATTTCAGCAGGACAATGCAAAACTTCATACTGCAGCTATTACCTGTAGAGAACATTTGGCGCGTCATTAAACGAAAAATACGTAAAAGACGACCACAAACTCTTCAGCAGCTGAAACCTATATCAGGCAAGAATGGGATCAAATTCCAAAACCAGAAACTCCAGAAACTCAGAACCTCAATGTCCAGACATCTCCAGACTATTTTGAAAATAAGAGGAGATCCTACACGATGGTAAACAGCTCTGTAACAACTATTATTAGACCTGTAGCAGGCATCAAATTTGAAAAGAGCTCATAAAATATTTGAAAAAAAATAGACTTTTAGTTTTCATTTTATTCAAATAAATAAAAAAAACGTCCCTACTTTTCCGGAATTTGGGTTGTACCAAGTAACATGATACATAATTTACAATGATTTACATATTTATGACAATATACTAGGTGAACAGGTTTATTTAAAAAAACAGTATCATCAATATTTTTATTTTATTTTATCCCATAATTATTTTTTATTTCATTGAATTTTTTTTAATGTTAAATTGTAAAACAGGTTTAAAAATAACTTATGTTTTAGGGCGTTTTTCCAGTTCATGTTGTTTTTTTTAGGTTTATAAAGGAAACAGATGTTTTGTCTGATAAACTAAACACAAACACACACTGTCATGTACAGTACAGTGTATCAGCATTGCAGTCTTGTGATGTAATTGAGGGAGTGGGCGGGGCTTAATGCCCACATCAGAGGTGATACAGTTTACACAGTGTGGTGGAGAAAAACATTAAAGTACACATTTGTTGTTGAGTTTGTGATATTTAGGTGAGTTTATGCAAATTATCAAACCACCTTTAAAAAAAAAGTATTGACATGAAAAACTAAACGTTAATGCAGGACACACTCATGAAAACTGTGTTTCTAAAGTCTACAGATTTCACTGTTCAGTTGTCTGTGTGTGTGTGTGTGTGTGTGTGTGTGTGTGTTATATATAAACCTGTCTGTACATAGGTATTTACTTAAATCTGACTTTTTGGTGTTTTGCAATCAGTGTTCACTATCAGCTCAGAGAAAGTGAAGAGAGTGTGTGTGTGTGTGTGTGTGTGTGTGCAAGACATAGACAGGAATGCAGTGATATGTCTGTACCTGTAGTCCTGCGGTGATTTTACAATAAGTAGATTTTTTTTCTTTTACCAATTTCAACACTCCAGCTGTTTTTTTATTTCATAATTAGTTTTTCTCCATCTCACTCCAAACTGACTTCTTATAAGAACATTTTAGTTTTAATAAAACATAAATTTTATTGATCTACTTTGAATCTTCATGTGATCTTCAGTATATTCCCTTCAGAAGAGACGCTCTGTGCTGATTAATTTCTGAGTAAAAAGGGTTTATTTCCTCCGGTTGTTTCTGCCCGAGGGTGCGAGTGATTCATTACACCGGACACAAAGCAGACGCGTGCGGGAATTTCTTACTGTAATTATTAAACGGGGCATTAGAAGTTAATTTTGCCTGCTTAAAAAGGAAAAGATTAAATGAAGAAGGCTTTAAGTAGGACAGGTAAGAGGTAAGGCCCAGAGGCTCCGCCCACTGCTCACACACCATCTGATGGATTTTGTACACTTTTCTGGTTCAGAATCATCAGAAGTCTGATTATCGGTTCTCCTCCAGTACCAGCTTGTCAATGTGTTTAATAACAGTACGTACCCGAGTCTCCAGCAAAAACTAATCTAGCGGCTCTCAGGACCTACGGAATCCTTTCCAAGTTTGATTCACCCTGAATAAATGTTCTCTAAAGAGAGCGAGTGTTCCCCCAGGTGCTGTCACTGGAACCCCTGTCCAAAATTACAGCACTAGCTCCATATCAGCCCATGAACCGCCCAGTGGAGCAGTTTCTGATGCTTTAGGATGTTTAATGTGAGTTTATGTCAGTGTCAAAGGTCATCAACATATTTAATAATGAGAGAAGCTCGATGGAGGAAGTGAGCAGGAGAAACAGTTCTGGTGTGTTTGTTTCCTTATAGGGTAAAATTATAACGAGACAGCAGAGGAGGAAGGGGGGGGGGGGAGGAGAGACTCGCGTCTCCAGAGGTGTCGAGTTTCTCCGTCTCCGAGATGAAGGACTGATAAAATGCCAGAGGCGTGTCTACACACGCTCACACACCTGAGTCAGACAGAGAGACGGGAGAACAGCTGTGTTCCTCTCATCCCCTCGTCCTCTCATCCCCACGTCCACGCCTCCCCTCGTCCACTCCTCCCCTCGTCCACTCCTTCCCTCGTCCTCTCATCCCCTTGTCCATCCATCACCTCGTCCATGCCTTCCCTCGTCCACTCATCCTCTCGTCCTTTCATCCCCTCGTTCACTCCTTCCCTCGTCCTCTCATCCCCTCGTTCACTCCTTCCCTCGTCCTCTCATCCCCTCGACCACTCATCCCTTTGTCCTCTCATCCCCTTGTCCACTCATCCCCTCGTCCATACATCCCGTTGTCCTCTCATCCCCTCGTCCACTCATCCCCTCGTCCATCCATCCTTTTGTCCTCTCATCCCCTCGTCCTCTCATCCCCTCGTCCACTCATCCCCTCGTCCACTCATCCCCTCGTCCATACATCCCTTTATCCTCTCATCCCATCATCTTCTCATCCCTTCGTCCTCTCATCCCCTCGTCCTCTCATCCCCTTGTCCACTCATCCCCTCGTCCATTCATCCCCTCGTCTATTCATCCCCTCGTCCACTTCTCCTTTCAGCCTTTACAATTTATAAATAAAGCTGCTTTAATTAATGTATAAGTTCATTTCACCTGTCTCCAGTTCCACCAGTTCCACCACTAGGAGGCAACACTACTATTATTAGTTATTAGTTATTATTAGTATTAATGCTATATAACTGAATGGCCACACTGTGTAAAATGTATTTATTTTTATATTCAACATTTACAAAACCATGTACTGTCGCTACATTACACATCATCAACATAAAAACAGTAACAGCACCTAACCTGAACAGTCTAAAGAAACATGAAACTGATCATTTCCATTATGCTAAACCACACACACGTGATGACGTCACAAAATATTTCCACATGTGGCACGTCAAAGCGAGGTGTTAAACCTGAACAACATTAAAATATATAAAAACACAAACAAGGAGTGACGTTACACACACACACACACACACACACACACAAATATAAAACTGCAGCTGGGTCTTTTATAGAAATATAAATATAATTCTTTTCCTGTGTATCTCTAAAGTAAATATTACATAAGTATGAAGTGTGTGTTCATTCCTAACCGTGTCAGATTTATCAAATTTTGCAGTTTTTACTATTTACATTACTCTAGTCTATTCTATCCTGTAAATTTTATGTATTATTATTATGATTAATTATGAAATTATAATAACTATCATTATATTGGCCTCTAATAGCACTGCGATGTTACACTAGCTGTGTAGTTTAATTTCCTCTTTATTACTTAACTAAATCTGTTGTTCTGAAAGTTATTTTTTTTTATAATAAATAAAATAAAAATATACAAATTTTTCACATTTTGATAGATTTTTACAGTTTAGTTTTACTTTAAATTGTAATTTTTATAAAACATATTTTTTTCATGTAATACACAGAGTGTGATTATCAGAGGTTTTTCAGTAGAATGAGCTTTTTATATGTTGATTTTATCATAATAAAACATCATATGCAGAATGTAATCTACTTTGTATTTGATATCAAAGTAGTTTTTAACATTTTGATTTATTTTATGATTAGCCATAACAGGAACACAAGAAAAGAAATTATTTTCAGAATTAATGTTTATTCTCTACAAAAAAATAGACTTTTTTTCTTACACATTTTATACTAATCTATTACGCAATCATTGCTACAAATTCTTATATTAATTGCTAATTATTCTTATATTAATAATTTTTTATGCAATATAAATTATATTTTTATTTAGTTTATTAAAAAAATCTTTAGTAGTTTTACTTTTTTTATTTACTTATTTTAGTTGTAACTAAAATAATTTTATTTTATTAGTTGTGCTTTAATTATTATTGTTTTTGACCACTTAGCTTACAATGACGCGACAGACCGAGAGTCACTTTTAGAGGGGTCAAAGGTCACGGTAACAGACGGAAACAGACGGAAAGGAATAAACACTAAGGATTAAATGTAACATGGAGAAAAATTATATAAATAAAAAATATGTACAGCGACTGTGACAGACAGCAGCTCTGGCCTGTTACAATCCGGTTTGTCATGATTCCCCATGTCCACTCCCACTGTCCACTCCCCCTTGGATGAGTCTTAATTTTAGTTCTATATTTGAGGGCTCATCTGAAATCTTGTGCTCTGTAGTACACTAGCCTACTTTTAGTGCACTAGCATGTTGACTCAGTGAGACTCAGTGAGATAAAGTGAGATAAAGTGCACTACTGATTCTATGAGTGTAAAGGTGAGGCGTGCTGGCATGCTGGAGGGGAGTCGCCTTGTAATTAATAACGATATGCATGAATATGATATGAGGAGGTGCGGACTGGGCGGGGCTATGTACAAGTAGAGTAACAGATGAGTGGAGGATTACACCGCACTAGTAAGGGGACGACGGGATTGGACGAGAACATCAGGAGGGGCGGAGAGTAAATAACGCTGATCATCATGTGACACCTGAGAACGAAGTGCCTGAAACCTACAGAGAGTAAGACAGGCGGAGAGAGAGAGAGAGAGAGAGAGACAGACAGACAGAGAGAGAGTTATAACATGTTTAAATCACTTATGGTCCGAGCTGAAATATTAAACAGCAGGAAGGAAAATGAGTTTGTTTCAATGGTCATGTGACTTTAAAAAGGGCAGGAAGGGGCAAGTGTTTGGTATCTGTTAGTGGGTTAACATAGTATTGTACGCTCACACCACACTCAGCCCCACCCACACGATACTTCGTCCCAGTGCAATACACTAAGTCCCACCCACATTACACTCATCCACACCCTCATGATGACACTTACGCTTAACATACTCAGCCCCACCCACTATACGCTCACCCAATTCACTCCAATAACCCCTACACTACACTCAAACCCTTTCACACTACACTCACCCCTAAAACACTATACTCACCCTCACTCACACTAAACCTGTCCCTAACACACTATACTCACTACTCACACACTATACTCACTACTCACACACTATACTTACTACTCACACACTATACTTACTACTCACACACTATACTTACTACTCACACACTATACTTACTACTCACACTTATACTCACCACTCACACACTACACTCACCACTCACACACTTATACTCACTACTCACACACTATACTCACCACTCACACACTTATACTCACTACTCACACACTACACTCACCACTCACACACTTATACTTACTACTCACACACTTATACTCACTACTCACACACTATACTCACCACTCACACACTTATACTCACTACTCACACACTTATACTCAC
>JAQMYJ010000038.1:104288-114773 GCA_030014305.1 Clarias laeviceps
TTACTTATTATTTATTACTTATTATTTACTTATTACTTCTTACTTATTATTTATTACTTCTTACTTATTATTTATTACTTCTTACTTATTATTTATTACTTATTATTTATTATTTATTACTTATTACTTATTACTTATTATTTATTATTTATTACTTATTATTTATTACTTATTATTTATTACTTATTACTTATTATTTATTACTTATTACTTATTATTTATTACTTATTACTTATTATTCATTACTTACTATTTATTACTTATTATTTATTATTTATTATTTATTACTTATTATTTATTACTTATTATTTATTAATTTTTATTTATTATTTATTACTTATTACTTATTATTTATTACTTATTATTTATTATTTATTACTTATTATTTATTATTTATTACTTATTACTTATTACTTATTATTTATTACTTATTACTTATTATTCATTACTTACTATTTATTACTTATTACTTATTATTTATTACTTATTACTTACTATTTATTACTTATTACTTATTATTTATTACTTATTATTTATTATTTATTACTTATTACTTATTATTTATTACTTATTTAGTACTTATTATTTATTATTTATTATTTATTATTTATTATTTACTTATTACTTATTACTTATTACTTATTATTTATTACTTATTATTTATTACTTATTACTTATTATTTACTTCTTACTTCTTACTTATTATTTATTACTTATTACTTATTTGTTATTTCCACAAAAAAACTCTGCTGCTATCTACAAGTAAATGTTTACTGTTTCTCATCCCACTACCTCAAATTATTACCACGGAGTGTTGAAGCGTATTATGTTGTTGTGTTGTTGTGTTGTGTTGTGTTGTGTTGTCGCTCTTGTTTGCACACTTGCACGTGCACTTTATGTTCTCTTTCCTGTATAGGCCTTAGATCGTTTCTGTTCATTTAATCTGGTTTGTCTCAGCAAGTCAGCTAATTAGATTTCTTAGTTAATTAGTTAGTTTTTTGTTCATTTATGTTGTAACTTCATGTCGTATGTAGCACTTTGGTCCTGGAGGAACGTTTTTTTTTTCACTGTGTACGAAACTGTATATGGTTGAAATGACAATAAAATCCGACTCGACTTGATTACATTACTAACCACTACATATTTGCACATTTGCACGTGACACATATGTTGCACATTGCTGGTTCTTATTTCCACATACAAGAGGACTAACTGTGCACTTTAGAACATGAACAAAAGCACTGCTGCTGTCACAAACACATCATCCCATTTCACACTGCGTGGTCACTCACACTGCTGCGCTCGTACTGTACCGACACGCCATAACTGTCTCTTTTAATGGTGTTTTTGCACATTTCATATAATGTATACAGTTTATACTTTTACATTTACATTTTATATATTTTTATTTTATATTTTATTTTATTGTAATTGTATATTGTACTGTATATTTGTAGATTTTATATCTTACATTCTTTTCTAGTGCAATTTGTCTCTTCTTACCTTCATATTCTATTTAATCTTTTCTTTTTTATGTCACAGGCAGTCGTATAAGCTTTTCACTGCATATCATACTGTGCAACGTCACGTATGTGACTAATAGAAATTAGAATTTTTGACATTTAACACACACTCGCATTAAATACACACTCACGTCTAACACACACTCACGTCTAACACACACTCACGTCTAACACACACTCACGTCTAACACACACTCACAACTAACACACACTCACGTCTAACACACACGTCTAACACACACGTCTAACACACACGTCTAACACACACTCACGTCTAACACACACTCACGTCTAACACACACTCACATCTAACACACACGTCTAACACACACTCATGTCTAACACACACTCACGTCTAACACACACGTCTAACACACACTAACATTTAAAACATACCGCACTGCAACACATCCAACATCAAATCTCTCTCTCTCTCCCTCTTCTCCCCCTCTCTCTCCCACCTGCTGCTCATCCTTACTCGCTTCTCCTGAAACATCTCCTCATCTCTCTCTCTCTCTCTCTCTCTCTCACTGCTGTGATGGAAATATCAATTCATTCCTCATGTGATGTCGTTTTCCTCTATCCCTCGTTTTCCCCGCAGATGCTCGATGTCAGCGTGTTATTCAGCATCCGTGCAACAGGTACAGCAGCGATGTTGTGTTTTTCTCTCTCTCTCATTAGCCGCGGTGCTAAAGTCGCTCAGGATGCAGCTCGGACTGTAAATGTAATTTGTTATCTAGAGATAAACGCCTGCTGCTCCTGCGACAGGGTCCGTGTCTGTGATCCTGATTAACTGAATATGGCTGATTAGCATTTTGACTTTTGTCGGTGTCAGACAGGGAAACGCTGTGACTTCAGAGAAGCCTGGAGCAACAGAGAAATATCAATCTTAAATAATGATATTCTTGTTTTTTATAGAAGACTATGACTGTTATACATTAATACAGCACTTATTAATACAGTCTCAGAAATCATTAAATATTATTAAAATTGGTGTTTTTGTCATAACTGACCACTGAATTTAGTGTTTTTCCTATTTAAGTCCCAACAGTCATGTGGCTGCCAGATGGAGAGAGAGAGAGAGAGAGAGAGAGAGACATAATGTTCGTTTCCTTTCCCGCTATATTGCAGTCGTGTCATCTCTAAAAAAAAAAAAAACAGGCTAAATGGTGGACTAGGACTGGATCATGGGACATGGAACTGGTTAAAAGCTGGGACTGGAGAAAGGCTGGGAATGAAACTGGTTAAAAGAGGAGACAGGGACTGGGACTAAGACAGAATCAGTTATAATCATGTTCCTTTTGACTTGCTAGTGATTGTAAGGATAATGTTTGCGGTTCCTCTCTTCTTCCTCCAGGAACTCCTTTGATTTTGAGCTCCTCGACATTCTCAGGATGAACTGTGGATGCGGTGATGATGTGTAGTGTGCATTATAACCACTCATTCGTGAGCGGGAGTGAGATGATGGTAAACACTCTGACTCTGGAACAGAAGACCGTGTTCGCCTTCGTCTTGATGCTGTTGGTCTTTCTTGCCCTGTTGATTGTCCGTTGTTTCCGGATCCTTCTGGACCCTTACAGCAGCATGCCCTCCTCGCATTGGGGAGACGGACTGGAGGGGCTTGAGAAAGGGACGTTTGAGTATGCCCTTACCTGAGGACATGTCCCTGTATCAGATCTCTTATCTTTCATCATGCCTATAAGTAAATACACACCCGTCCTGAAGTAATGCTTTTACCTGAGGCCACGTCCTGTGTGTGAGATCACACGCTTTTATGAGATTGTCCTCTATTGCACTTCCAACACTGAACTTAGAGGCCCCCCTTCCCCCATCCTGCACATCATAGTGTTTCCTTAGCACTTACACAACCCCACCATAACCAGGGCTATTATACCAGGAGTTATTACAGCTTCATCCATTACTTAAAGCAAATCTTAGATCATGCACCTACCTGACACCACACCCTCACCTGACACCACGCCCTCACCTGACACCACGCCCTCACCTGACACCACGCCCTCACCTGACACAAACCCTGACCTGACACCACGCCCTCCCCTGACACCACGCCCTCACCTGACACAAACACTTACCTGACACCTAACCCCTACCAGAAATCACATCCCTACCTAAAACCACACCCTCATCTGACACCATGCCCCTAACTGAGGCCACACCCTTGCCTAAGACCCAAGCCTTACCTGGGACCACACCATTAAAGGGGCCACGGCTTTATCTAAAGACTGTTAGCAGAAACTTCCTTATTTGAGAAGAGAATCTCACTAAAAGCCACGACTTGTCTACAGACATGGACACTTCTAAAGGCCACGCCCATATCTGGCACCACGCCTTTGATCTTTAGCTAATTTTACCACTCTGCTTTGGACTATACCTCTATCTGACACTGCCTTGCACTCATACCTGAACTCTCTATACTTTCATCTGAAACCACACACATGTCTAAATCTGTAGCAGTGTGAGAGATACAGAATGAAATAACAACCATCCACCCTGCCACACACACACACACACACACACACACACACCAGTTCCCCCCACCAGCCAGCCCCCTCCTATCACACGACAGCTACCAACAAGCCGAGGATTTTAAATGTACACTTCAATAAAAAATACACTTAACCAAATGAAATGTTGCGCCACAGGGGGGCGTAACACACTTTTAGCGATCTGCCCTGATCCACATACAGAACAGAGCTTATCTACGACCCTGCCTGTGGAACGATGATGTCTCCATGTGGCTATAACACAAACCTGTGGAAATAATGGACCTTCTGGAGTTTGTTGCTCTGGTTTTATTTTGTGTGGATGAGATCAGATATGAATACTAATGATTTAATGCTGTAGTGCATTAAAACCACCATAAACAGGGTATAAAGTTTAATATCGGTTCTGTGTGATCATACACTCACGTGTCAGATGGAGGACGGTGCGCAGGGGTTCCTCACATGTGCACATCAGACCTGATCTTTCTGACCACAGACAGTAAACGAGGTTTATTTACATCGGATTATTGCAGGAAGGAAAAAAGTCTCTGCAGTTCTGTCCTGTCCGCATTGGACATGTTTACATTAGGCCCAAAAACAACGAAGTGCGGAGACACGGAGCTGCGTCTCAGACTGTCCAGAGCTCTAAGTGTGTATCTGTAGTGTGTTCACACAAAACCAAAAGCATATTTTATTAGTGCTGTGTGTAGTTAATATTATAGTAATGTGTGTGTGTGTGTGTGTGTGTGTGTGTGTGTGTGTGTGACAGAGAGAGTTTCTGTCTGTCTACATGACAGTGATGAGAAGTTTTAATCCTCTAACCTTCATGTAGACGTGACAGAGATGGAGAGAAACGTCTCCGTCCCTAATGCTAGAGCTCATGACTCGATATAACAAAACAAACAAACAAAAAAATCCAGAAAACACACACTTTGTTCTTGTTGGTGATTTGAAGCTGAAGTGTTCATACACAGTGTGTGACGGAGTGTGTTTATTGCATATGGTTATTTAGGCGACTCTTCTTCATTTATCTTTTATGAAGCGCCGGCATTTGGGACACAGCCAGCTGTTTTCTTTGCACTTTATCACTGTGTGTGCTTTAGTGCTGTCACTGTCAGATTCTGTGCCTTCATGCAGTGATGTACAGCACCTTTTACAGATCTCTGTGTGTGTGTGTGTGTGTGTGTGTGTGTGTGTGTGTGTGTTATACTGTGGGTTTGTATTTGTTTTGTGGAATAAAATCACTTTGTGTTTGTGATTAGATGTCAGAGTGCACTTTACACTAATGGGATCTCAGGCCTCACACACACACACACACACACACACGTTAACTTTCGATCAGTGAAGATACACAGATTCTGTATTGACTCTGGTCGTCTCCGAGCCCAGCTGCTGATTAACGATGATTTTCTCATTCTGTAGCTTGATCGGGAAATGACAAAATTTCGAGTTGAAACTTTCCTCTTTTGAGTTAAGATCACTGGAACACACACACAATCTATTGTAAAACCGCTCAATAATAATTCTCTCTGTTTCTCCTTTCGAGCAGCATTATAGCGTTATAAACAGAGTGGTGAGTCCCTGCAGGATAAACACACCGTGACTGTGACAGAGTAAAAGTGATGATGCAGTGTAACTCGAGCAGTTCAGCAGTTTAGCGATTCAGAAAGTGCACACGTGTGTGTCTAGTCTTAATAGATATTAATGTTCTTAAACGCAGAGGGAAAAGCATCGTATCGATTCACATTACTGCACTAAAGTCGTGATCACTCAGGTGTCACTGCAGACGATGACTATTTCCCAGGTTTGTTCTCGCTGTAATGAAGATGAGAGAGCGGCTGAAGCGCTTTATTTGAAATCCTCCAGATGACACCAGTTTACAGCTCTAAAACGTGACGCTTCAGTTTTCTGATTGTCACAGTGAAGTGCAAAGATACAGATCTCAGCCAATCAGAACACACCGCGCTGCTCTCAGCCAATCAGAACACACCGCGCTGCTCTCGGCCAATCAGACCACGCTGCTCTCGGCCAATCAGAACAAATCGTGCTGCTCTCAGCCAATCAGAACACACCGCGCTGCTCTCGGCCAATCAGACCACGCTGCTCTCATCCAATCAGAACAAATCGTGCTGCTCTCAGCCAATCAGAACACACCGCGCTGCTCTCAGCCAATCAGAACACACCGCGCTGCTCTCAGCCAATCAGAACACATCACGCTGCTCTCGGCCAGTGAGAACAAATCTCACTGCTCTCGGCCAATCAGAACACACCGCGCTGCTCTCAGCCAATCCGAACACACCACGCTGCTCTCGGCCAATCAGCACACACCGCTTGTCTCAGCCAATCAGAACACACCGTGCTGGTCTCGGCCAATCAGAACACATCACGGTGCTCTCGGCCAGTCAGAACAAATCTCACTGCTCTCGGCCAATCAGAACACACCGCGCTGCTCTCGGCCAATCAGAACACACCGTGCTGCTCTCAGCCAATCAGAACATAATTTTTATGTGACAAAAAAAGGTGAATTGTCTCCCCCTTTTGGATCTGTATAAAACTACACCTGTAGGTCATGAGATGGATGTAACCATGGCAACTACAGCTCCAGCAGCAATAATAGACTTAAAATAATGAAAACAAATCACATAAAAAGATTGAAAGAATAAAGTCAACATTCTCTGAATTATTAAGTGTGCCTAGGCGGACTTATTACTCTTTCCCCAGAAATCCATTGCGAAATCCATTTATTATTCTTCCGCCTAAAAGTTTGCAGCATTTCTCGTCCCGCAGTTTTGAGAAAACCCTCACGTATGTTACACCGTTTCGTGCGGCTCGATCGGGAATGGTGTGCTATGACTTTTGGTGGGGGGGTCATCGCGCGGTGTTCCCAAAATCCCCAAAAAACCCGCCCCGAAAAGTCCCATAGACTTAACATTGGGGCCGGCCTCAGCTGTGACATCGCTGCTGTGACTATGATGCACCGGAAGACTCCACCACGCACTGGATGGTGGTATCCACGCACATTAGAACTGACCCGGCCGTCGCAGAGGCACAATTAAAATTTCTTCAGAAATTTTCGCTCTCTAGTTAAGTGTGCCTAGGCGCACTTATTACTCTTCTCCCCTAGAAATCATTGCGCAATCGGTTTATTATATCCCTAAAACTTTGCAGCGTTTCTGGTCCCGCAGTTTCGGGACGACCCACACGTATGTTACACCGTTCCGTGCGACTTGCTCGGGAATGGTGTGCTATGACTTTTGGTGGGGGGCCGTCGGGCGGTGCTTCCAAAATCCCCCAAAAACCGGCCCCAAAAAGTCCCATAGACTTAACATTGAGGCTGGCCTCTGCTGTGACGTCACTGCTGTGACTGTGATGCATCGAGAGGCTCAACCATGCACTGGATGGTGTCCACGCACATTAGCAGTGACCCGGCCGTCCCAGAGGCACACATATAATTGTTATTATTATTATTATTATTAATGGTTTGTGTGTGTGTGTGTGTATGAAAGAGAGAGTGTGTAAACTGATTTGCAAAAAGATTTGCATTGTTTGATTAGATTATGTTGTTGGTCTTTCGGCTGCTCCCGACAAGGGGTCGCCACAGCGGAATATCCACTCCGCACCACAACTTGGCACAGGTTTTACGCCGGATGCCCTTCCTGACGCAACCCTCCCATTTTATCCGGGCCTGGGACCGGCACTGCATCCAGCGGCTGGGGTTTGGGCACTGGCTGGGAATCGAACTCAGGCCTAATTTATAATATTGTAAAATGTGATAATCTTTCTGTTAACTTCCTCAAGGTCACATGAAAGACAGCCATCAGTTCTCAGAATTCCTTCCTCAGGAACAACAATAAGGAAGTGTGTGTGTGTGTACAGGCACCCACAGCATGTTCTCCTTATTAGTGGCTTCACATTAACTCACACACACACACATGAATCTGTGGAAGGTTTCACATGATTTCATGATTTTCGTCTCAACACCTTGCTGTACCAAGGACACGCCCACATTCAGGACCATTAACTTTCACCAAGAAGGATGTGCGCACACACACACACACACACACACACACTTTCATAATATTGCCTTCTGACATTAACAATCAATCCTAAAATTACTGGAAAAGAAAACTAGGAAAAGTTCAGATACATTTAGAAGATCTTAGACACAGTATCTCACACAGGTGTAGAAGATCTCAGACATATAGAAGATCTTGCTCCTCTCCTCCAGCCCAGTTGAATAGTTTTATTTTCCCAGGTTTTAGCAGGTGGTCCTCATCTTCTTGTCCCAGGTTTAAGTCCACAGATTGTGCTATAATTTTGTGTCATGTGCATTACAGGACTTTATCTTGTTAAAAGCTCAGTCCACAGCCAGGTTTAAACCTCCTGGTAGAGGCATCTGGTGTGAGACCTAAAATATCCCCTTAGGTTACAGACTCCAGTCCCTCAGCCTGACGCCACACAGGATATCAGGATAACGACCTTCAGTCTGAAATAAATTTTTAATGACAATCATCAGATTTCTGACATTTTTATCTGAAGATCAAATTGAACATGTGAGAGATGTAACGTGCTCTTACATGCCTCTTTTCTTCTTAGGAAGTTCATACATGGGTCATAGCCGCGATGCTTTTATAATCCTAATAGAACATTAATAGAACATTAACAGAACATTAATAGAACTGTAAAAGGCAGAGAATCATAAAACATTGTGCATTTTGTCACAAGCACTGTATCACTAATAATCAATGATCCTGTCCTCAACTCACTGCATTATTATCTTTCTGTTGGTTTTTATGACCTGGTTAAAGTTTAAACACACACCCCTGTCCTCTCCAACAGAACAGGGATGTGTTCATGCCCCTTGCTCAAGCATTTTTTGGGTTTAAGGGTAAAAAAAACACCGTTTGAGCCAATAGTATGTGAGAGGGAGTGATATGGATCCTATATATAATGTGCTGTGAGTGAGCAGAGATCAGCGAACTGCCGCATCCAGGAGCCTTCACACAGCTGGGTGATAGATGTGAGAAGAACCATTTTAGCTCCAAAGTGATTAGTTTTGGTACGTCTGAAGTCCTAAAGAGTTTTAGAACATTTCTGTGAAACTAATCACAGATGGAGAATCTAGGGTTTGAGAAGTCCAAAGACGATCCTCCGCTGTACGAGGAGACCTCGTTTTCTGGTAACGGCTATGGAAACATGGAGCATCGCTCCATCAGGCCGTCAGTGGTGAGCGCGTTCGGACACAACACCCTGGACCGAGTGCCCCATCTCGACTTTTACCGCAACGCGGGGAGTGTGAGCGGACAGCGAGCCATCAGACCGTCCCTGCAGGAGCTTCACCAGGTCTTCCAGAAGGTCAGTGATAACACACTCTCTACACGTCTCTCCATTTCACAGCTTTATCAGGGGCAGTGAAAGCTGAGTGCGTGAGGCAGAAGCTCCTAAGTTTAAATTGCTGTGCTGGGGTCCATGATCGAGGACCAGTAGCCTCCTGAGACCCTCGCACCAGGACATCTCAGTTTCTCTACACCATGTGTGTGTGTGTCTGTGTGTGTGTGTGTGTGTGTGTGTCCTTGTAAGAGAATCACATGAGGAACACTGATTAAGTTCAACAGCTCTCAGGTGATAATCAATAGAAATGAAGAACAGACCTGAGCAGGTCTTTAGGAGGTGAACGCTCACCTGCTCAGGGGTTTCAGACAGATACATATCGTGTTTGACCTTAACATAGCTTCATCCGATCGACTCCACCTTTCGGAATTTTATCTCTCTGGAAACTTTATAGAAAAACTCATTACTGCGTGTTTTACAGCCGAACACACTGAAGCTGGAGTTAATCTTAAACACACTCTGATAATCTGACACACAGCTTTTACAGCTCCATCAAATAGCAAATTATCCTTAACACGAAGTCTACCAGGTTAGGGGGCGGGGCGTAGATAGGCTTGGAGTGTTCCTAATTTGCATATTCATCAAATTGACATGATTATGTGCTGACTCCTGCGTGTGCACACACATACACACTCACACACACACACACTATTTAATGCTAATGAGGCCAGACACTGCTGCTGAGTCACTGTGTGTGTGTGTGTTTATTCCAAAACATTACAACAAAACCAGATTTTTTCTTTTTATTTATTTATGGATTTTTATCCAAAAAAATCCAAAAAAAAACCAATAAGAATGTTAATTGTTCTGGTTTGTTTTTTTCTGTCAAAAATAAATCTCCTAAAACCTCCCTGAGTTCCTGCAGACGGACGACTGGAGACCCTAATTAACATTAGAGGGTGTGTGGGAATATAATTCAGATTTTAGGAGTTTAAAAAGCTGTTTAAAAAGAAGTTTAATGTACACTAGCGTTCAAAAGTTTGGGGTCAGTTGCAAATGTCTTTGTTTTTGTTTAGTGATTTATTTTCTACATTCTACAACAATACTGTGGATTTCAAAACTATAAA
>JAQMYJ010000038.1:146725-161886 GCA_030014305.1 Clarias laeviceps
CCCCCCCCCCCCCCCCCCCCCCCCCCCCCCCCCCCCCCCCCCCCCCCCCCCCCCCCCCCCCCCCCCCCCCCCACAGGAGAAAGATACTGAGTGGTATTTTCGAGGCTTGTTTTTCTGTCCTGTAGGTTTTTGTATATTTTGCACCTTAGTTAGGATACAGCTGGGGAAATAACTACAGATATTTAAAAAATGAAGGTCTCTATATATAAATGCTTTGGGTTTCTTCTAATGAAACAATAAATAGATTTCACTCTGGACATTTTATATATCATAAATGTAAATTCTTGTAATTTACTCAATAAAATATTTAAACAAATTCTTCATTAAGCTTCTTATTTTTGTTACAGTGCATGTTCTTTTCTTTCTCACCTCTTACACTTTAAAGCAGCATAAGTGTAACAGTAATACACACTCTGTCACAAGATCAAAGAGAACAGCCGGGAAGCAGGATGGATGATGGATATATTCCAGTTCCAGGATTTATTTTGAATGTTAAACTCTAAATTAACCAATGAAGTCTCGATTCGACTGCAACCCTTCTGGTCTAAGTTTTCCATTCAGTGCTTGATTGATTGATTGATTGATTGATAGATAGATAGATAGATAGATAGATAGATAGATAGATAGATAGATAGAACTTTATTGGCATTCCACAGTACAGACACTCAGCAGTGAAATGCAGGTTAGTATCTACCAAAAGTGCAAATAGTAGTTCATATACTCACCTATATACAGGATATATCACTTAGTATATATACTAATATATACAGTATCTCACAAAAGTGAAGACATATATGCCATTAATACAGGTAACGAGTGGAGGACAGAGGAGCCTCTTAAAGAAGAAGTTACAGGTCTGTGAGAGCCAGAAATCTTGCTTGTTTGTAGTTGAACAAATACTTATTTTACCGAGGAATTTACCAATTAATTCATTAAAAATCCTACAATGTGATTTTCTGGATTTTTTTTTCTTATCCGTGTTAGGACGCGTCCTGTACCATAAGTCCAGTCGTGAAATTCTATCACTTCTAAATTCAAGATTCAAGATTTTTATTGTCATATATATATCTAGGTACAATGAAATTCTTATTTTGTTTTAGCCTCTTGAGGATAAGGAGATAGAATGGCAGTGAACAATAAAATTACAGTAAAAGGTAAAATAAATAAATAAATAAAATAATAATAAAAAAATAAGTAGAATATAATTTTTAATTTACAGTATAAAGAACCTGTAATATGGTTTAACAACTGTTTCCTAGTACACTGTGGTACAAGTAAACAATTAAAATGACAAAGTGGAGGTAAAATAAGATGAGTGAAGGTAAAGTGACAAGTGGACAATAACTTCATATTAACATCAATCAACATCACCTGTTATACTGAACTTCCAGCCTCCTAACACACTATATGAGTGCAGATCAATTCCTGCTCTCTGTTCACCCAGATGGTGATGGGTTCCCTGTTGAGTCTGGTTCCTCTCAAGGTTTCTTCCTACTACCATCTCAGGGAGTTTTTGGCACTTACGGTCCTCACAGAGTCCACAGTCACCTGTTAGTGGTATTATAACAAAAAGGAAGCGATTGGGAGCGACAGCAACTCAGCCACGGGGTGTAACAGAGCCACATGAAGTCACAGAGCCGCATAAAGTCACGGAGCCACATGAAGTCACAGAGACGGTCAGCAGATGTGTGTCAGAATAATCGCATTTTGATTTTTTTATCAAATCGTGCAGCAATAATACAAACAAACCACATTGAATCTTATAAGCACAGTATGTGTACAATCTAACTATACACACAATAAAAAAAAAACACTGAGGCAAATTCAGTTGTAATTTTGTTGTAAATTATTTAATTTTCCCACTCTTTTATTTTCTCAAGTTACAATGTGCTTCTGTAAATAGCGTGTTTACACACTAGTTATGTGTGTAATCAGTTTGTCAGTGCGCAAAGTATATATACTGTATATATATATATATATATATAGAGAGAGAGAGAGAGAGAGTTTGTGTTTTCGGTGTTTCGCGGTGTGTTGGCCCCTGTCGGCCACTGTAGGCAGCAGTGCCGCGCATGCGCCTTTCAGTCTGAAGTCAGCAGCAGAGCCCTGCGCAGCTTCAGTGTATAATTATTGTAACCCGCAGAGCCGTGTGTGAGAGGAAAGCGCCGGCTTTCTGTCTGCAGGACACACCGAGGGAACATGTGCGGATGGGTTTAATCGGCATGTTGCGTTTCTGTGTGAAGTCTGTGCTGTACAGCGGACACAGGCTAGCGTTAGCACCGAGGAGATGCTGCTCTTCACTCAGAAACGGTATCTCACATTTTATATCTCACAGATTAATATCCGAGACCAATGTCTGTTTATAATATAAATAACGCGGAGTGTTAAGTCTGGAAGACCTGTTGTTAATGTACACTATTTATGTAACATCTTTCAATCGTGAAATATCTGCGTAGAAACGGCTGTGTGCGCGCAGCTCTCTGATTGGACAGGATGAGGGGCGGGGCTTAACATCGTCGCTTATCATTGGTTAAGAAAACGCGGGGAGGTGGGGCGCGCGCCCTTTAAATTCAGGTCAAACTGTTGGCGGGAGATTTTTGGCGCCGGCGGTGTGAGGAGATTTACCTCAGAGACATCAGTGTTCTCCATTTCTGTCAGTTTTTCCGAGTTTGTTCGGTATTTCCTCGTTTTAAGCCGCAGTGCTCGTGTTTCAGGCAGAATGCCGTGCTCAGGAGCGACAGACGGAGCCGCAGTGTCTCCTGTGAAGAAGAGCAGGACTGAGGAGGTGAATGGAGGCATCGTGCTAAAGTTCGCTAAACTGTCCGAGCATGCTACTGCCCCGAGCCGAGGCTCTGCTAAAGCCGCGGGGTACGACCTGTACAGGTACGAGCAACACACACACACACACACACACACACTTTTAAAAAATATTATTTTATCGCCTTGTATTGTGCGTTATTAAAGGGTTATGAGGAAAATATTAAATGTTTCTGAAGTATTTTTGCTTTATCCCCCCCTAAGAGCTGGACTCTACTGTTGTGTACATTTACAATTTCTGCTGAATTTGTCTAATAATTTATCTAAGAACTGTAAAGTCAGTGTCCTCAACCAGGAAGGTGTTTGGTAAAAGACTTGTACCGAACAGTCCTAATGAGTGTGGTACAGGGATGGATTTATAAATAACTGTATAAGGACAACAAAGTTATAATGAGGACATTTGGTTCTCAGGAGAATAAAACAAGATGTTGCTTAAATGTCGAGAGACGAAATTCACAACATTCCACAAAGCAAATGTGCCTAAAGTTCATCCTGTCCAACAATAACAAGGAAGTGAAGACTTTTATTCAGATCACTTTTTTATTTTATTTATTTTTTGCCTGTATTAGGTTAGAATACATATTGAAAAGTGTATGGTACTGTCGAGAGATGGTGGTGATGATCTTATGGTTTGTTCCTCTCTCAGTGCATATGATTACTCCATCGCCCCGATGGACAAGGCCATAGTTAAGACGGACATCCAGATCGCCGTTCCTGCAGGGTGTTACGGCCGAGTGGGTATGGACACACCACGTCTCCACTTTTGTCACTTATGTCTATGTACAGCTTTTAGTTGTTTTCGCCATCAACATGCGGCTTCACACACCCACACACACCCGGTGTCTAGATTTATTTATATGTGAATACAGAGAGGTTATGATCTTTATTTTATTTTTTTGTGATTGTTGCTCTTCAGCTCCTCGGTCTGGTCTGGCGGCGAAGCACTTTATCGATGTTGGAGGTGAGTGATTTGGTCTGACTCGGTCAGTATAGTGTTACTGAGTGCATGTCAGTGATTATAGGTGTTATAGATATCACTGACCCTGGTACTGTCTGACCTCCTGCTAACCGCATGCTTTCCTGTTTAGCGGGCGTGGTCGATGAAGACTACAGAGGAAACGTCGGGGTCGTCCTCTTCAACTTTGGCAAGGACACGTTTGAAGGTGCGGAGAGGTCGAAGTCGGTGCAGAGAGAGAGAGAGAGAGAGACTTGATGTATATTTGTGTAATAAACGTGTTGTGTTTGATTTGCAGTGAAGAAAGGAGACCGAGTGGCTCAGCTAGTGTGTGAGAGGATCTGCTACCCTGACCTGCAGGAGCTGGTGGTAAAGACACACACAGTCCGAGACATTTATAATCATCTAAAGAGTTTACACACAAACACAAGCAGTTTATATACATTGTATTCTCTCTCGCCCCCTTTATTTTATTATTTTTTTTTATATATATATATATATATATATATATATATATATATATATACACACACATCACACACACACCACAACTCTGGGTGCTAGGTATTGGCCATGTTCACACACTCGTGTAATCCTCTCTTCCTGATCAAATCAGGTGTCTCCCAGTGCTTTAAATACAGTGTACACTCAATTATAGGCTGTATTTGCCGGGAGGGACGATAAAATTGTGGTAACTGGTGTTTTTGTTTTCAGACGCTGGATGAGACGGAGAGAGGCGCTGGGGGATTCGGCTCCACTGGGCGGAGCTGAAAATGTCGATTTTATTTAAGTAAATGTTTGTTTTTTTTTTAAATAGCTTTGTGTTCCAGATGTTAACTAGCTGAGTTTGTTGTGCTGATGTAATAATGTAGTACTGTGTTGGACTACCAACTGGTGCTATTACATTCATTCAGTTACTGTAATGTTAATGATTTCAGTTTTTCTGTTCAGGTTCTAATGAACGTTTCCAGAATAAAACTTGGTGTTTATAAGTTAGACTGAGAACTATGTACTTCTGTTGGTCTTGTTACTGTTACTCAGGACAGGAAGGTAAGTTTTGTAAGGGAGAGGTCACTTTCACCAAAATGTGTTTCTGTCCCCAAGATTGGGTCTAAAAATGACCCCTACTTTCAGTTTTGTAGTAAAATTAGTCAAATTTTGTGGTGAAACTATTTACTTCCTGTAGCTGTAAACATTTTGTCTTTCCTGAAGTTAATGATGATAATGTTGAGTCATGTGACTGAGAAACGGCAAAGCAGCGTAAACTCCTCTGGCCTGAAGATGTTCCAGCTTTACCTCTGACTGTTACACAGAGCTCACACTGGAGACTCCTTACACTCATGTCACGCACACCTTACAGACAACTTTGTAAAAATTATGATTTTTAAAGTCTGTTTATAAGGGAGTCTGCAGTGTGTGTGAACGGTTACTGTTGTAGAGAATGAATCACCTGCTCAATCAGAAGGCAGCAGCAGAAGTGCCATAATTATAAATGAAGGACGGACTCGTGCACTCTTAAAACCAAAACGTTCTTTTATTGTGAATGTACACCTAATCTTCTCACAGATGTGAACACTGGATGCCGGTGATGTCTCGTTAAAGGCACTGACTATGATGCGAGTGTGTGTTTTTGGCCTGAGTGGCCTCAGTGCATTAATCTCCTTCTCTCTTACTTTTTCTTCCTCTGAAAGGTGAAATGTACAGTTATACAAAATGAGAATAAAAAAAAGTAGTTGGTCTTTATAATGAGCACCATTGTGAGCCCTTCGGTCCAGGGCACTATACATGTGTTTATAACAGATCCCCGGATTAAACATGGCGTGGTTACAGTAATACACACACGTACTGCGCAGAGTAGCGAAAGGCATTAAGTGGCGTCAGTCTGACATTTTGCAGTGCGTTCATAAACCTAATGATGTTATTAGCACCAGTAAATATAATTAAAACACTGAGCTATGATAGATGGCGCAGAAACGACAGAAGCAGCGTCCTTTATAACCACAATGGTTGAAAAAAAAAAAAAAACATCTGTTCAGGTGAAAATAAATCACACAATTTCCCCTTTAGCCTAAATGTGTAAAATCTGTGAGAAGTTTGCACTGGTATTAAACTGGAGGCTTCCCGTCACCTGCACTCATATCACATATGACAAGTCTCTGGTGGGCGTGGCCTGTCCTGGGCTTATTCATTCCAATAAGGAACATTCTTTCGAACGATGTGGTTTACATTAGTTTTATTTTTTGTACTTTTCCCTGGCTCACAAAAAGCCATTCTTATTTTAATTCTGGTGTTCATACTTCAAGCTTTATCAGGTAGAAAATATTGGAAAGTCTGTCATATTGTTATGACATCAAGTGTGTGGTATACGTTTGGGAATTCTGAATAACATTTCCTTTTAGAACACTGGGCAGATGTCTCATTACACTGAGTACATCTGAGTAGGTGAGGGTTAAGGGCCTCACTCAAGGGCCCAACAGGGGCAGCTTTGCAGTTCTGCATAACTGCTAAGTTGTTGAGTTCTAAATTTAGAGACATGACTGAAGAACCTTCAGTCCACATTCCCTGTAAGATCTGTCCAAGTTGAGAAAATCTACTGAATTGTTGCTGTTCCTGATATCGCAGAAAATGAGCCACCGCCTGTCACTGTGCTGATGTGAGTGTAGCGTTAGTGTGTTAGCTGCTGTAGCCTCCAAGCTCCAGTGCAAAATTAACAAAGCAAAGAAAACCATGCATTAAAATACATTACAGGATAAAGAGGACATTGTGGTCATTTATTTTTCACCAAAATACAACTTTAAAACTTTTAAAGCTTACAATTTAAAGTGGTCAAAAAAACACAGACTTGGTCAGATGAGTGATTTAATAAGTGATATTACTGTCCAGGTCCCTGCTCGAACATTCAGACAACGTTTATTCAACCCTATTAGCTTTATCACTGTTTCAATACTGTTTTTATCTGCCCTCGAGCACTTCTCCTGGTCCCCTTAGATATCTAAGATGCGCTAGATGATTGAGATACATATTGTGTAACTGCTATAAACACAGAAAGCTGTCCAGTTGGATGGATTGACTAACCATGTTCAACCATATTATTTATTTAAAGCCAGCTAGTCAGCCTGGTTTATTCTGCTAGCTAGATAGCATGACAGCCGATAAGCCATTCAGTTGCCATCATTAGCTAGCTCACACTAGCTAGCTGTTCAGCTTTCTTCTGCATTTTAATAATATAATTAGCTTATAACCATGACTGTACACGTTGCGAAGGAAGCAAGTGACTCAAAGAAAACTGCTAGAGCAAGTGCGCACTTACTCGACGGGGAAGTGGACAAGGGCACAGGACAAACAAAGCTGTAATTCAGTATGTGTGCTGGATCAGATGAAACACGTTTACGCTGCAGCTTTGAGTCCTATCAAATGTAGATGCGTGCTGTTATTACTGTTAGGATTATTTCTGAGACACGATGTGGAGAGACAGTATCTCTGAAGTGGAGATCTTTTGCTGTAATGAATAAGAGTCCTCCTGGATCGTTACTTTGGTAGAAAGCTAATGCAAATCAATTTGTAGTTTAATGTGTAGCGTTTCTCCCAGTTCTCCACTGAGGTAGTCTTTATCGTTCTCATCTTCTAGTGTCTCCAGCTCCTTCTTACCGTACCTGGGAACGCCACTGATTTGTAAGTAATAAACTCCAGGCAGAAGGTTGTGCCGCTTGTTTTTGGACACATGCAGGAAGCTCACTCCATCCCTCCGGTTGAGTTTGAAAAGTCCGGCGTCATTCCCGAAGTCGATCGCATACCGCACGTGGTTATTGAGCGTGGAGAGAGCAGGCAGGAACTCCATGATGTGATCTTTAGCACTCAGCTCGCCAATGGTCAGGTTAAAACGAATGATGTCATCAACATCCACACTGGCTGAAGTAATCACTTCCTGATTGACCTGGAAGTAGAAGAGATTAAACACTGGTAATAAAAATATAATTATAGTAGTATATATATGTTCGTCATGTGGAGTTCATGATGGATTTGCAATGATAACACAACCCCTCTGAATGCATAACACCAAAACCCAAATTCGTAACTCAAACCCATCCCAGTACATTACACACATCGGGACATCCCCATACCAAAACAGCTGCATCACTGTCTGGTTTGGGAATTGTGCCATCTCGGACCACAGCACCCTACAGCGGATAGTGAGGACAGAAGATTATCGGTCTCTCTCTCTTCCCTCTATCGAAGACATCTTCACCACACGCTGCATCCACAAAGCCACCAGCATTGTGGCTGATTGGACACACCCCTCACACACACTTCACCCTCCTGCCATCTGGACTATGCAACAGCTTCTTCCCACAAGCCATTCGTCTCCTCATCAAAAAGGGACTGAACTGATGCACACACTCACCCACTCATCTTATTCCTCCATCTATCCATCAAACCTTCTGCCCATTCATCCATCCGTCCATCATTTTAAGCATCCAGTCCTGTATCTCTCCTGTTCTATCATCCCTCCAGTTATCCCGCTATACTGTATATCTGTTCATCTTTTTAAGCAAGCAGGTTTTCATCTGTCATTTACTACTTTCATCTGTTCATGCCATCCATCCATCCATTCTTTCAAGGACACAGGTCTCTATACACAGATCAGCCATAACACTAACACATTATTACTAATTATCAGTTACACCCTTTTAAACTGGTGACAGGATCAGGGGCACCTGAGGCTCACCATGCTTGCAGGGACCAAAGTCCAGTCCAATCCCGCAGAAATGCCAACGCAGCACAACCCAAATCCTAGGTGCTTTTAATGCTATGACTGTTGGTGTATGACTGACTGACAATCCATCTATTCCCTATGTTGTGTACTTGAACCCCAGTGTGTTGTGTACCAGTGTGTTGTGTACCTGTGTGTTGTGTACCTGTGTGTCGTCCTCCTCTGTAGTGTTGCTGCTGCGTCGTTGTCGTCCTTTCCTCGGATAGCCATTAATCTTACACTCATAACATGCTTCAGGTGAGAGAGCGTTCTCCTCATCTACTGGAGGTGGACTACTGCTGCTAAAGCCCATTCCTGATACACAATGCCTACACAAACACAGAGTATAATCATAAGCTTTTCAATCCTGTGTAGTACCTTTGGTATTTGTACAGTTTTTATAATGTAATTGTTCTAAATAACAATAACGAAGGTGTGTTTGTCTTTGTGTGTTTATGTGTGTGTCTCACCCCTGTCCAGCCCTGAAGTATCCGGGTGGACACACACACACAAATCCCCCGTCGGTGTTGGAGCAGCCGTAATTGCATGGGTTTTGTGAAGACGAGCACTCGTTGACGTCCTCACACCCACCGCTGGTCTGACCGAACATGAACCCGCTTGGACACACACAACGGAAACTGCCCAGGGTGTTGTGACATGATGCGCTACCACACACCTGCCCACTCTGACACTCATTCTCATCTAGACACAAACACACAGCTCTGAGTACCACCGTGTTTGTGTGTGTGTGTGTGTGTGAGAGAGATTAAGGAAGTTGCTGACTCCTCACCGACACACTGGTTCCACTGGTAGTGCTGCAGGTAGCCGTGGGGACAGCTACACCTGAATCCACCAATCAGATTCTGGCAGCCATGATTACATCGATGCTCTCCGTCACACTCATCAACATCTACACACACAGGTACACAATCTCATATAATTATTAATAAGTAATTAATGTCATTTCAAAACTGCATAAAAAAACTGTGCGTGTGTGTGTGTGTGTGTGTGTGAGTGACCTTCGCAGCGTTGCCCCCCCTGGTCGAGTGAGAACCCTCTCTGACACTCGCAGTTGAAGCTTCCAGGACTGTTCTGACACACTCCGTTAGGGCCGCAAAGACCCGGGTCTGACGTACACTCATTATTATCTACACACAAACAGGGAAGATGTGCAATGTATAAACATTAAACATTAATGTCTAAACATTAAATATAGGTTCAAGGCACAAAAGTATGTGCACCCATGACCGTCACTGCCGTATGTTTAAGCCACACAGTTGTACAGAACATCTGTTTCCTGCAGCATTACAGTTCCCATCGCTGAACCTAAGAGGGACTAACGACTTGAAGGCATGGTGTGTTAAGAGTGCATTGGAGTGGAAGAACTCGAGTCTCCCACACAGAGCCCTGACTGAACTTCCTGAACCATCAGCTTTGGGATGAACTGGGATTGGAACCTCCTTGACATCCCGAAATCAGCACCTGAGCTCACTAATGCTCCTATAAAGTGTGTGAATAAACACAAATCCACACACACGTTGGATGTGTACAGTAACATCTAGTGTACAGCCTTTACAGAAGAATGGAGCAAAAGGGGTACACATACTTTCGGCATTATATTGCACTTGGAAATGTCTTGTTACCGATGCAGGCTGTGTGATGTTGTGTGAATCCTGGGGGACACTTGCAGGTGAATCCACCGATGGTGTTGACACACAGGAACTGACAGTTGTGTTGTTTAGTGGCGCATTCATCCAGATCTACAGGAGAGAACATGGAGCAGAGCGAGAGGTGTGTGTGTGTGTCAGTGTATGGAAGGACACACTCTGGTTACTGGAGAAACGTGAATGAAGGATGGTGAAAGAGATCTACAGCACTCTCAGTGTGACGGTACAGACCCAGATGTGTGTGTGCGTTACCTTTGCAACTTTTGCGGTCTTCCTGCAGGATGTAACCCCGTGGACAGGAGCACACATATCCTCCCTCGATGTTCTTACAGATGAAGTTACACGGTTTAGGAGCCTGAGCACACTCGTCCACATCTGTCCAGAGAGACATACAGACGTTTCCTGTTCCACTCATACACTAACCCAGTCACTCAGATCTTAAATATCACCAAAACCCTAATAAAACCAGTTGATTTCACCTAAGCGTGAAGCCTGGGACCCACTTCCATGCTGTTGTTGTTGGTCTTTCGGCTGCTCCCAGCAAGGGGTCGCCACGGCGGACTATCCAGTCCGCACTACAACTCGGCACAGGTTTTATGCCGGATGCCCTTCCTGACGCAACCCTCCCATTTTTATCCGGGCTTGGGACCGGCACTGCATCCAGTGGCTGGGGTTTGGGCACTGGCTGGGAATCGAACCTGGGCCTTCTGCATGGCAGGCGAACCACCTACCACTGAGCCACCAGTGCCCATCCTGGGACCCACTTCCATGTTTTTTTTTTTTTTTTTTTACAAAATTTCAAAATTAGTTTTTTTTTTTACGATTTCAAAATCTGTCCTTGCCGTGGCTCCAGCAACCTTTAGCTAAAGGACATATAATTGTGTTCTGCAAAGTCATGGAAGTATGGCTTTATAACTGAGATCTGAGGGTCTACAGATCACTAACTGACGCAGTACTACGGGTTGAGTATACAGTATCTATACTTACCAGCTGCTTCATTAGGTACAACTGCGCATTAACAAGCTAATATCTGATCAGCCAATCACAGCAGATAGGCAGATGTGCTAAAGCTGCAGAAGACCACACTGGGTGCTGCTCCTGTCAGCTAAGAACAGGAGAACTGAGGCTACAGGTCACATGGGATCACCAAAGTTAAACAAAAGAAGATCAGAAAAACATCACCTGGTTCTGTTGAGACATTTGAGTAGTAATAAGCAGTTCACGCTGGTGGTGGTGGTATAATGGTGTGGAGGAGATACTGCTACTACTTGGCACACTTTGGGCCCCTTAGTACCAATTGAGCATGGTTCAAACACCACAGCCTACCTGAGTATTGTTCTAGACTGTGTTCCTGACGCGCATGTCACAAAGCTAAAATCATCTCACACTGGTTTCTTGAACATGACAGTGAAGTCACTGTACTGACAGGCCTCCACAGTCACCAGATTTCAGTCCTATAGAGCACCTTTGGGAAGCGGTGGAACGGGAGAGTCGCATCATGGTTGTGCATACGACAAATGTCAATATGGAGCAACATCTTTAAGGAGTCTTTCCAGCACTATGTTGAAGGTATGGCTTGAAGAATTCTCAGAGGAGTACCTTAAACCACCCTCTAAATAAGCTGTTCATCTGTTTAACCACGTTATAAAGGAAGAGGATGAACAGGATGGCATATGGAAGCTCTCGCTCACTCACTCACCCACACAGATGGTGTTTATGATGTCTGTGCTGTATCCAGGATTACAGATGCACTTGTAGGAGCCCACTGTGTTCACACACCGTCCGTTCTTACACAGGTCCCTCATCACCTTACACTCGTCAATATCTGCACAAAACACATGCAAGTCCTGTTCTGAGAAAGTGACAAGTTTGTGTGTGTCTGAATGGTTTTAAAAAGGCACGTTTCCCCCAAATGTGTGACATTATGTGGTGAGTAAGCAGTAAAGCACACCCTGATGGTCGGTGGTGTATCCGGGACCAAAGGGACACAATTTTTTGTACTGCATTGTTCCAGGATGTGGACAGTTCTCACAGCTTGACCCCCAACCACGTCCTCCGTTACAGCAGCACTCTGATTTCGTCACTTCCACTTGGCTGGAGGAGGATATCGGACACATCGTCTGCAGCACCTCAGTGAAGCAGAAACCCTGACGATTATCTGCAACACAATGCCACGAGTTAGCATCAGCACAGAGCACTAACACACACACTCACCGATACACACACTCACCGATACACTCTGTCAGTGTGGGGCTGAGTGTGAAGTCTACATCACATTTGCACTTGTAACTTCCCACGATGTTCACACAATGGCCATTCTCACACACTCTGGGCTTCGCTGTACACTCGTTAAGATCTACAAACAAGAATTACATCAAAAGTTCTCCATTGTTCCACAGGTCCACAGAATCTATGACAAGAAGTGTTGAAGCTCTTCTGGAAGCTCATGGTGGCTCAACACCTTACTAACACACTGCACGTTGTGTGTGTGAGAGTGTGTCTCACCTACACACGTCTCTCCTCCTGGTTTTCGTGTGTATCCCTCTGGACAGATACACATGTAAGTTCCGATCAGGTTCTTACAGGTCATTCCTTTAGACGTGCAATCGTCCAGACCTTCTGCACACTCGTCCTGGTCTGTAACATACACCGCATTCTTTTATCTGTCTTTCATTGTGTGTGTGTGTGTGTGTGTGTGTGTGTGTGTGTGTATACCTCTGCACATCCTTTGATCCTCTCTGAGCACATACCCTGCAGGACATTTACACTCGTAGGAGCCGTATGTGTTCATACAGCGAAAGGCACACAGCAAAGGATTCTGGGAACACTCATTCACATCTGCAGACACACACCAACATTAGCATATTAGAGTTTTGGGTTAAGCTTAAAATCAAAAATGTGTATGTACATGTGTGTGTACCTTCGCATGTCATCATGGGTCCAGGTTCAAATCCCTCCTCACACGCACACTCGAACCCTCCGATCACGTTAGTGCAGGTTCCGTTCCCACACGGGTTTCCCACTGTGCACTCGTCTATATCTGAGAAAGAGAATCATAATCCCTTGTCTCAGCATTAAACAAGTCTTCTGTTCCAGGGTCGATCCTTTATCATAGACATGTCAGCTTTTTCTATCAGGGTTAACTGTATCGGCTAATTACTGAGGACTGAGCCGCCACATGAAAGGCTTTTATAAAGGTTTTTTAAGTGCAAAAGCTCTTAGTGCTGCTAGATCAACGTATCTTTCCACTCTTAATAACTAAAACTAACAAAATAACAAAACTAACCCTAGACTACTATTCACTATGGTAGCAAAATTAACAGAATTAAAAAAAATCAGATAATAGTAGTAATAATAATAATAATAATACAGAAATCTCTGCATCAATAACATGCAGTAGCGAGAACTTATTTATTCTCAATAACAAAATTGTAAATATTAGGCAAAATAATTCAGGCATCAAAACCATAAAAGTAAATAAACATTGATGCAGATGATAAACTAACCATATCAGATCAGAACCTAGAATATTTTAAGAGACTGAAATCATTTCCCCTCATCTCTTCTGCAAAATCAGAGCTAGTGTACTAGATCCTATACGGCTCTCCCCGTTCAGAAAGCATGGACTTGGGTAAAAGTCGAGATATCACAGGTAAAATATTATACAAGTAGAAGTCCTTCATTTACTTTTCCACTTCAGGAAAAGTACAAAATATTTTACCTTCAAATCTACTTATATATTAAAAGTTCTGATTCCTGTTTCAAACCATACGCACCACTGTGGTTATGTAACACAACACCATGCAGAAATGTAGTGAAGTAAAGGTACTTTAGTGGAGTAAAACTAAAAAGAATCCTTTAATAAAACTACTCAGGTTAAGTACAGATATAATTAATTACAGTAACAAAGTAAATACACTCAGTTACTTCCCAACTCTGACCCCTTTTATACAACTAAATTATAAAGACTAACACTAATACTAATACTAAGTTCTTCTCTCAGCAGTGTGTCTGTGTGTGTGTGTGTGTGTTATTATGATCTGCTACCTGTGCAGTTTGCCCCTGACGAGTCCAGCGTGTATCCGATGTGACAGTCACAGCGGAACGAGCCATCAGTGTTGATACACTCAGCGTTATGGCAGATGTTTGGGTCTTTGCACTCGTCCGTGTCTGAGATTAAAATAATTATCACTCCATCATTAATTCACTCAGTTATTAAACAATCAGTCTCAACAATCAGGTGAGGAGCAGCTCACCTTCAGGTCCGTCGTCTGTCCCGTACGGCTGTCCTGTGCTGTAGCAGAGCATGCTGAAGTCATCTTAAACACACACACACACACACACACACACACACACCTACATTAGATTCTCCTGAAGTCTACAGTGATCCTGACCCAGCATAAACCTACAGCATGTTAGTCAAGTGTGTGTGTGTGTGTGTTCTCACCAGAGGTCCTGTTGGGACAGAGGTCACAGGGGTCTCCCCATCCTTGCCCAGGCATGGCGCTGCAGCAGCATTCTCCTTTAGTGGTGTTCAGAGGCTTTGGAGCTGAGCATCGTCCATTCTCAAACTTAGTGTAGCAAAAACTCACTCGTTTATCTGATGGAGGAAGAGAGAGAGAGACCAGACACACACGCACACACACGTCAGTTAGTAGGTGTACAGTGACTGTAAGTCAGTGGTTTACTCGCTCACCTAAATCAGAGGATCAGACACAGAACTGAGCAGAAATAATTTGGGTGGTGGTTTACTCCCTGTGCAGGAGTGATGCTGACGTGTGTGTGTGTGTGTGTGTGTGTGTGTGTGTGTGTGAGAGCGCACATTTGGACAAGTTACTGGTGTTCATGAATAGATGGCGAACACTCCATCATCTGTTTTGTATTACAGAGTAAAACCTCGTATACACACACACACACACACACACACACACACACACACACACACACACACACACACACACACACACACACACAC
>JAQMYJ010000038.1:458772-474770 GCA_030014305.1 Clarias laeviceps
TGTGTGTGTGTGTGCACTCATCAGAACGGTACTTTCCTTGGGGCTGAGGTTCGGGTTCCTGTAGCTGTGGATATAGAGCAACTGTATATATTCACACACACACACACACACACACACACACACACACACCTTTACACATAATTTCATGTAGATAGTAAAGTACCTAAAGCGTTGTTCTTCACTGTGTTCCTCTACTTCCTTTTCTGCACACAGACAGACAGATAGATGAAATGAAACAGTGTGTGTGTGTGTGTGTGTGTGTGTGTGTGGTGTGTAAGATGTGTAAGGTTTAGAGAGTTGAGTTCTAACCTCACTGTGATCAGAGACTCAGTAACTCAGTGGTGACGTAGCGACTCATCAGCGCTGCAGCTCTTAGTTATTGTTTTTATTGTTGTTGTTGTTATTGCAGATGTTACAGTCTGGTGTTTAATTACAAAACTAAACACATGATTATTACTGAGATGAAGAGTGTGTGAGTGAAGAGTGTGTGAGTGGAGCTGTGTCTGGTTTCTGTAAGTTCAAGAGAAAAACAACAGAAATGGAACAAAATGATAAATAAATTAACAAAAAACACTATTAATCAATAAATTAATCAATAAATTTTTTAAATTAAATGATTATTATTTTATTATGTATGTTTATCTATTTCTGAATCGTTCCTGTTCAATGTTATGACGATCGTACCTGGAATAACGTGCGCATAAATCACAGCTGTAAAACTCTCTCGCTGCTCTGTGATTGGACGAGCTGAGATGATGTCATGATTTAATTAGCCTCGTTTTTGTCTTGAGGTTTACGTGGAAGCTGATGACGCCTTTACAGGGTTTCATTTTTAATAAAAAGTTACGAATAATTATAAATAAAGAGTTTAAATTAACAACCGAAATATTTAACAGTATTGAGTTTTTTTAAATGCCTTTCTCTTGAACCTACAACTTTTTTTTTTTGGTCAATCATGTCATTAAGTGGGCGTGGCTTAGGGGGTGAAAAGTCATGTCACTCTGAATTTCAGATGATAAACAGACGTGCAGTTGTAGCCTGTCACACGGTCAGAGTGTGATTTGGAAAGGGTGCCAATATTTCTGGGTAAAAAGTTCCATGATTGCGTCGCTGTGTAACTGTAACGTGTGTCGGCTGGCTGTAGTGAGGCGACGGTGCACCGCGCGACGTGTTTCTGTGTCAGAGCTCCTCAGTAATATTCATTCCATAACACAGTAATAAACGTAATTATTTAAACGAGTTTATTAATCAGAACTGATGAAGCAGTTTTAAAGGCTTCAGTCTTAGAACTTTTACATTTCAAAAAACACAAATGTGTGTATGCACACACACACACACACACACACACACACACACAGTTGTGTTGTCTCTAAGCTGGATGTTCGATCTGTTCATACTGTTAGATCTTTTTATTTGATTTGTTTCTAAACATGTTGAGATAAATGTTAATAATATTAATAGAAATAAACGCCAAGCGTCAGCCATGTGCACAGAAAGTTTCATTTTTAGTGAAACCTGCGCGCGGCCTCTCAGGATTAAAGATGTCGAGTGTGTGAAACCTTCACATGTCTGCACTTTTACTGACTGTAAATATATAATCTATAAATATTATGGATGATATTTACATCCACAATCATTCATCATATTATAATCAGGACCGTTTCTCCCCAGAGTCATGTGACTACTGTTTATCACTTATTAATATTCAGATTACTTATTCATGCATATTAAATTAACGTTTCTGCATCATTATGACAAACTGTAAAGTCTTTAAAGTAAAAAATGAGATAAACATAAATTGAAGAAAATAATATATACATTGCGATTGTTAGATTAGAATCATAACTGACCTGGGCATTTCTGTACCATTATTATTATTATTTTTTTTTTATTTACAACAAAACATTTACAAATTTTTCATTTATAATACAATGTTTACACAAACAATTAATCTATATAATATTATTAGCTTCTGTTAATTTATCTTCAGTTTTGATTCATGTTTCATCTAACGTTTGTGTTTCATTAAATGAAATTAAATATTAAAAGTGAGTTTATGCTTCTAAAACAGTAAGTATGAATAAATGGATATTTCTGTATTATTACCTCCGGTTTCATCAATAAAACACAATATAAACTGATTATTATTACATTAATTGGTCGACCGTTATTGTGGCTTGTTATTACACGACTGAACTTTAAGTAAACGTGTCGAATTAAATGGATTCATTTTAATTATCATCCCCTATGTAGTGCACAAGTGTAGTGAGCAGAGTGTAGGGCACTAAACCCGTTAAACATCGACTTCCACTTACTGCTCAGAGCTTCCTCATAGAAATCAGCCACACACACGCATACACACACACGCGCACACATACACACACACGCGCACACATACACACACATGCACATCTCAGAAATGATCAAATAAATAATGAGCTGTAACATTGTAACACTTTATTTAGCAATATTTATTTAATATTTAATAATATTAAATATACAATTATTATACAATAATAATAAATATATAAATAATAATTTAGCTACTCATCTCTTTCTCCCTCAAGATTAATGATTGAAAGGTGTGTTTATTGTCGTGACAAATATTTACATTCGTATCACCAAAGCGCAGAAATAAGTCCAAAAAAATTAATAATAAATAAATATATTTAAAAAAGGGTACAGGCATTTAGCTCTGCAGGCAAAGATAAGAGTCTCTCTCACACACACACACACACACACACACAGAGAAAATGTTAACATTGAACATTGAATATTCATTACTGATTGAATAAGTTAATAATTAATGACTAATTACACAGCAGGTCTGTAATATTCTGGGTGATGTTTAGGTCTTTACAAAGAACTAAATAATAATAATAATAATAATAATAATAATGTAAATGATTTAAATGGTTAAATTTGCATTTTAATATAGTTACAGTTTGTTGTAATGATTTTGTTATAAATGTGCTGTGTGTAAGATAAAATACTATAGACGTGATTACAGACGTGTTGAGTTTGGTATAAACGTCTTTATATACGACTGTAGTAACAGTTTATAAATCTTCAGCTACACGTCCTTCAGATTCAACTAAATTATCTAAATAAAACAAATAAATAAATGAAAAACAGCAAAATCTGTGAATACCCTACACACACACACACACACTATAAATATACACACATACACATGGACTCATTTATTACAGATATCAATAAACAAGTTAAATACAAACAGTTATTTGTTTTATAACTGAATATTACAATAATAATAATAATAATAATAATAATAGTTATAATGATAAATGCTTATTTATTTGCCATTTTCACACAGAAAGCATTTTAAAGTGTTTGACACAAAAACAAATATAAAACAGACAGAATAAAAAAATTTAAAGATAGAACTGAATAAAAGAAAAGGTAAGTCATTAAATATTAATAATTAATAGCTATTTACAAAACAAAATGTAACTTAATCTTAAACACATTTTTTTCATTACATTCCATTTCTCTCTGAACTGTTGCACTCAATTTTCACCTGCACATTTATTTCGTATTTAATAACATTTGTGAGAAACACACACAGATAGACAGACAGATAATTCAGTGATGTCATGCTGACTCCGCCCACTACGCAGTAACTAACACTGTACTGCACACACACTCGGCTTTAAAAGAGAAATCAAACACAATGAACACGTGAGTGTGAGATTTTCTGTGCGAGTGCAGTGTGTTAGAGTCACGTCCCCTCTAATGCTCGGGTTAATGTGACTGTAATATATAATTAATAATTTACTGTGTGTGTGTGTGTGTGTGTGTGTGTGTGTGTGTGTTAAACAGGCGATCTGCTGCACGCTGGTGAATTGTACCTGCGACAGTTTCAGACCGGGGAAACTGAAACGTCGTCAGTGTGAGAACTGCAGGCACGGATGGGTCGCTCACGGTAACTAACTAACTAACTAACTAATAAACCAACTAATAAACCAACACATTCAAACTCTAACCGCATTTACACTTCCTGTGCTGAGAGGTGATGAAGTCGTTTATCATCATCATCATCATCATCAGAGAGAGAGAATTACAGCAGCATGAAACACAGTGAAATGGGCGGGGCTAGATTAAGAGATAGTGTAATATGCAAATATATGCAAATGCGCAAAGTGGGATTTACAAGTGTAAGGCTAAACATAGCTCCATAATTACATATAAACATAAATTGGACACCATTTTCAAATAAATCGTTTTAAAAACAAGAATTTTTTATTTCTTAAAATTTTTTTATTTTAAGAAATATTTAGTTTAGATCGCCTTATTTTATTTTATTAAAACCTGCAAATAACATTTTACACCAGCTAATTATTAAACATGGGTTATAATCATGGAACATTTTGACACTAATTAATGTTTTTGTAATTATTTAATATCTAATCAAATTATTTTAATCTCTTTTGTAAACTAGTGTTTATTAGCTAATTAAAAGCTAATGTATTAATTGCTTAGTTTTAGCTCATTTATTTTTCTCTAAACAGCAGTTTATTCATTGAATTAGAAGTGAGTGTGTTAGTGTTTCCGCTCTGCGTGTGCTTTAACAATAATTATGGAAATTTCTAAATGTGACTCTTATTTAAAAATGTATAATTAATCAGATAATTAATTTATAATGTTCCTGAAACACAACATTAGCCCATTATTAGACTAGCATGCTTACGTTGTGTGTGTGTGTGTGTGTGTGTAAAGCTCTGAGCAAGCTGAAGATGCAGCATGTGTATGACGGCGGTCAGGTGGAGATCGTTCACTCCAACGTGGTGTTTGATATCTGCAGCCTGATGCTGTACGGGACGCAGGCCGTCCCCGTGCGCCTGAAGATCCTCCTCGACCGCCTCTTCAGCGTCCTCAAGCAGGACGAGGTCATCAAAATCCTCAACGCACTCGACTGGACGCTACAGGACTATATACGGGGTTACGTCCTGCAGGTACGCGCGCACACACACACACACACACACACACACACACACTGTATGATGGTGTAATATTTATGATTCATGTTTTTATTGTGGATATATAAAATATACATATATATAAAAATAATAATTTATTTTATCCTAATAATAGTATCCTAGGTGCGTAAGTATGTACACCCTTTAACTAATAGCGAAATTAAGCAGGTTTGGATTGTGAGACAACACCTTAGCAGCTCCATTCTGTGATTTCATTCCACTCTTTCTTCATCCATGCCCCAGATCTATCATGGTGTAAAAGCCTCTCTTTCTTCTTCTCCTTTTTCTTCTCCTTCTTCTGGAGTCATTACGTTGTTAACTTTACTGTGTTTGTTCCTCATCTGGTCATGGTGTTGGAAGGTGAATTTTCTCTTCACCTTTATGCTGAAACAGATTCCTTCCCCCTACTCTGACCAGAGCTATAGTTCCAGCTGAAGCTCCACCATGTGATGTTCGAATCCGTCTTGTTTCTGCACCAAACGTGAAGCCTTTTTAGACATATGTCTCCCATAAGCTCAGAACACACATGGTTGAGTGATTTAGCGATTGGTTGCTGTTATGAACATGTCTGCTGGTACTCCTGCAGCCCCAGTAATGTTGCTGTAGGTCCCTCATCCTGCTCCATTTTCTCCAGTTGTTGGTTGTGAGCGTCACACTGATATGTATCCATGATGTGTGTAATGCTTGGTTTTGAGACTCTTTCACATCCCTACCCCTGATGGATACCTTTGAGGTCTGGTACATGGTTTTTAAGCTCTTTGAGGAGCAGGGTGAAACCAACCAGATGTAAAGTTGGTCCTACAGAATCAGATAACCTTCAACTTGCCTGATGATGATTGCACGCCAATTCATTTCAAACTTGAGCTTGACAGTTATGGGCCAATCAGGTACAAGATTACATGGACAGTTTAATGAGCAGAACCTGTTACTAGCTAATGTATATAATGCTACCTGGTGGTTGTCATGGTAGCATTGTTTTTGTTGTCCTTGTGTTACGACAGTTGGCATCTAAAAAGTTGAATTACAGCCACCTGTAATTCTCTTTTATCAAATACTTCATCTTTCTCCATTTCCTAAAATACTTGTCATTTTCTATATTTTCTAAAATACTTTTACTCATCTTTCCAAATTCCCATTTCTCCTCCCCTCAAATGTTGCCATGACAACTATTACTGGTAACATCGTATTCCACAGGGTTACTTATCAGGTCAGTTTGTGATGTCACAAAATCAGCTTTATCGGTTTGTAGTAATTGTGCGTCTGTGATGAGAGTGACTCGTGATGACACCAGGAAGGAACCTGTGCGCTACGGAAGCTAGCTAAGAAGCACATTCGTCACACACATATGTTGGTTGTCATGGCAGCTTTATAGCTTATATTTTGAAGAACCAGATGAGGAAATCTGATATTAAAATAAAATTGTGATTGATGTGAGCTGCTTTGTAAGAAGTTTGATAAATGGCTTGCCAATATTACGGTGATTTACAGATAATTTGCATATTCACATACTGTATATTTACTGCTCTTAGTGTTTGTAATGAAGGTGAGGATGTAGAGACGTTCCTCAAACCGGTTTTGTCGTCTCTTGGACAGTATAATAAAGGATTATTATTCGACGCTGATGGTTTAACATGCGTTTATTGGGGTAATACTTTCAGAAAATAAGAGCACGCCGGTTGGATTTATATTGGAGATATGTCATCGACCAGTTCTTGGTAGAATACTTTTGTAGCTCCGAGACTCGTAGACTCCCTCCAGCTCTCATTACCTCTGTGATCACAGTGAATCATGTAAATACAATTTTGTCACGTTTTTTTCCCCCCTGCTCAAAACTCCAGTAGTGGAAGAGCTGCTCAATTTGCTGCTCGTTAAGTATTCAGGTGGTTGCGTGTGATCCTAGTTAGCTCATCTGACAGCAGAAGTAAAGTCAAATCCTCCACAGGCATATAAATGAATGCTGTATGATGAAATATTTATCTTGGTTATGGCATGAAGCTGCTGAATGACTTTGAAGGACTGCTAGCACTCATGTGTAATTACAGCCAGACTCACTGCCCAACCCTGTACCTCCACCCAACTACCCCCGCCAACCCCTGCCAACCCCCACCAGGGACAAACCCAATCATCAGAATGAAGAGAAACGATATTACAGATGCACTGCAGTAATTAGGGCTTTCATGTCTTGCTGTATTAGATGTAGGAACAACTCTTTATCTCATCGCGCTGTCAGATTGTCAGAGATATCGAAGTCCCAAGTGCTTCAGTTTTTCATTCATAATGCAAATGAAATTCCTTCGGTGTGTGTGTGTGTGTGTTTGTATAGGATGTGGCTGGCAAAGTGCTGGACCGCTGGGCCATCATGACCTTCGAGGAGGAAATTGCAACGCTGCAGCAGTTCCTCCGCTTTGGAGAGACGAAGTCCATCGTTGAGCTGATGGCACTGCAGGACAAAGAAGGGCAGGCGGTCATCGTGCCGACAGTTCGAGCAAACTCGGACATCCGTAGCTTCATAGAGAGCAGCATGCAGCGTCCGTCAGTGCCACCCACGGCCGAGCCTCTGAGCAGAAACAACGGCCACCACTTTGAGAGTTTGGTCAACAACATGACCTTCATGCTGCCTTTGCAGTTGCTCAACTCTGTTCCTGCACCGCTGCTCAGGTCCAGAGCAGATTCCCGCCAGCAGGAGACACCGGCACGGCAGGAAATTTCAGATTCAATTCCAGACACCTCCTCTCACTTTGCCTCTGATGCCGAAAGAGAAGATGTACCCATGGAGAGATCAAGCACCAATATAGAGTCGGATGACTTCACACTGAGCGATACATATTCCTCACCCTCGACACCTTGCCCACCCTCGATCAGCTCGGATATGGCCCAAGCGTCGCCAGAGTCCAAAATCCGTTCAGGAATTGGGATGAAAAAGGGCCGTGTTTTCTGCAGTGCCTGTGAAAAGACCTTTTATGACAAAGGAACCCTGAAGATTCACTACAATGCTGTTCACCTCAAGATCAAGCACAAGTGCACTATCGAGGGATGCAACATGGTCTTCAGCTCTCTGAGAAGCCGCAACCGGCACAGTGCCAACCCGAACCCGCGCCTGCACATGCCCATGAACCGAAACAATCGGGACAGGGATGTGAGGGATGGACTCGGGGACGAGGCCGAGAAGCGGGACCTAAGCAGGTCCGTCTCCAACTACATAAGCAACTCCGAGCCCAAACTCCACAGCTCTTTTTCAAGCCTCAGCCACAGTGGGATCGTCTTCCCGAACCTGAAGACAGTTCAGCCGGTGCTGCCTTTCTACCGCAGCCTGGTGACGCCTGCTGAGCTCGCCAACACACCCGGGAACCTGCCCTCCCTGCCTCTATTGTCCTCTTCGTCCGTGCCTGTAAGCATAGGAGACATGGAGAGCAACACTGAGCCCGTGCCCAAGAAGAAATCCCGTAAATCCAGCATGCCCATAAAGATAGAGAAAGATGAGCTGGAAGAGCGCAGCAGCTCCAACGATGATGAAGATGATAATGATCCTCCTGCAAGTATGGAATCTGCGATGGACTGTGTAGTGAAGACAGAATGTGATGAGAATGGTTTTGTTCATCCTTCATTCCATCCCTCTGTCCTCACCAATTCTTCTCATACAGAAGAGCCACAAACGGAGGACAAACACCAAGCCCAGGGGTGCAGTCTCACCCACTCCCCGTCTTCCTTCAGCAACATACAAAGAGACTTAATTGATTTTGGGGAACAAACCCGCAGTCATGACTTGGATCTCCGTCCCGCGGCTGACGTGGCACTGAGCAGCACGCCCTGCGAGTCAGAGGTCCGCGCAGACGCCGATGGTGACCTACAGATCGTATGTGCAGATGATGAAGACGAGCTTCTGCATCACTGCGACAGTTGCAATAAAACCTTTAAAAACTCCTACAGCGCCAAAATGCATTACCGCAGCGTCCACTTGAAGGAGATGCACGTGTGCACCGTAGCAGGCTGCAACGCTGCATTCCCGTCCCGCAGGAGCCGAGACAGGTGAGTCCAATGAGGTCCAACACAGCCAAGGTTTAGGAACCACTGCATCAAGGCTCTCTGAGGGTTTTTATGAGTTCTGCAGAATGGTGCAGAATTTCCAGGACCTCTGTTTGTAAAGATAAAAAGATGGTCATATGACTGCTAACTATACAGGTACATTTGTTCCCCACAGTAAAGCAATATACAGTAAATAAGCATATAGGTATTACTTGGCCCAGGTAAACACGGATCTTGATGTTGATATTTTTTTAAATCTACTCTTCTGATTGTGTTGTTTGTTTGATTTTTTCTCTTCAGGCACAGTGCAAATCTGAATTTACACCACAAGCTGTTGACCAAAGATCACTACGTCTTCACTCCGTCCTGCAAAGACATCACCACTGATTCTCACCCCGAGTTCCCTCCTAAAGATCATCTGAGCCAGACGTCTGTCATCTTCAAGGGTACAAACTGTACGGGCCTCGTGTTTCCCATGAGTAAATCCTCTGAGATCGTCGAGGATCCAGTGGAGGCCGTGTTGGACCTAAGCACCAGAGGAAGCGGTCACTCTTCTTCCTGGGACTCGGACGCAGGGAGCGAGGAGGAGCTCCCCCTAGAGGACAGCGACGAGAATGAGAGCTGTGACGGGCTAAACTCCAGTGCGGTGGGTCTCGGGCAGCAGGTCCATAATTCTTCTTCACCTATCACCTGTCACGTCTGCCAGAAGGTTTACAGCAACAAGGGCACATTCCGGGCGCACTACAAAACCGTGCACCTTCGGCTTCTGCACAAGTGCAAGGTACCAGGGTGCGACACCACGTTCTCGTCAGTCAGGAGCCGCAACCGGCACAGCCAGAACCCGAATTTACACCGGAATCTTCTGAGAAACAACAGCACCGTCAGTCAGGAGTAAGGGTGAACTCTGATTTTGAGATGAACCCTAATCATGAGCACTTGTGTGTAAGTGGAAAAAAAGCACAGGCCTTCATAGATTCTACCTAAAATGCACAATGATGAACTGTTCCATGGGGGGGTGTTTTTTCATCTTATGCGTATTATAGACAGCACTGTGTGGTGTTTTACCACAAAGCGCAAACCTTCAAGTAGCCAAGTTTTCATTAAATTCAGATATATAATGTGAATAGTGCTCTGTATAACAGAACAGATCATCAAGACGTGGTTAACACCGGGCAAAGCGCTCATATTAGACAAAACACTTCAGCCTGTGATTAACAGCACAGGAAACGGCTTAAGTGGCATTAATGCGAATGTCGAAGCTATGACATTCCCTAAACCCTAAACCCTAAACCCTAAAGCCTGGAAACAGAAAAACCACATCGGAGAGGCTTGACAAAGTTCTATGACTTTATTTCATTTTCTTTGATGTTATTTATTCCACTGCAGTTTAATTCAGTAAAGAACGAGGTTCAGCTCAGACTTTTTATAAATATTTGTTGAATCCTTTTGCAATTAACCCTTTTATTTTTTTCTGAAAACACTTTTATGGAAATGTGACTCGTTCCAATGATACGTCGGGTAAAGTGGAGGATCGGAATCTTATCTAGACGTGAAGCAGAAGTGTGTGAGGTTAAAAGTCTAACTTTATTACTAAACACTACTGATCACTTAAACAGCTCGATTCCAACACTGTCAGTGTTTATTACAGAAAAGGTATTTCAAAATACAGCTGATTTAGCACATGATTTTATTGAATAAACCCCCGAGTACAAATAACCGAACTGCCGGAAATACTCAGTACTTAACTAGCACAAATTATTATTATTATTATTATTAGCGCAATCACAGCGGCATGACAATCATTACATTTATGGAAATGTTAACCAGAACAAAGTTTTAGTAGAACTTAAAGGGCAAGCAACAAAAACCTGGCAGTCAGGCTAACATGAAATGTATTTTTAGCAGTATTATTAGCAAGATAGAAATTACTGAAAAGAATGTCAGGGAGAGAAACTTACTTAAAAGGAAAAAAAGGGGGAAGGCTTTGTTTTCAGGTTAGCAGTACAGCTAAAAGTAAGGCGGGGGTGCAGAAGCTACACCTGATTCCACCTGCTTAATTAGCGTTTCTGGCTGTCAACAGACAATCAGGTGTGACGTCTACTTGGCTGGAATAAAAACCTACATACACACACACACACACACACGCTGGATAAGATTGGACCCGTACAGTAAGGCTAGCATTGGTTAAAGGCTACAGTTAGCAAAGTACAGCAATACGATTAGCATGAAACCTCCGTGTGACGCTTGTAACACGCTAGAGAGATTTTATAACTGATTTCACATCATTAAAGCTGATTTGATTTAGTGAATAATTCAGTGTAATTCCTAAACGCTCCAGCGTTATTATTATTATTTTAAATTGTCATGAAAACATCTTTGATCATGTGACTGAATATTTTCTAATATGTGCCAAATCTTTTTTTTTTTTCTTTCCTGAAACGAGCTCCAACTTTAAGTTTCTGTGAGAATGAGGACGTGAGCGTCCGCAACCTGCTGCACTTAAATACATACAGTAAATCACTGGATAGTTCACAAATTAGAAACTATTAAATCATTCTTGAAAATGTGAAAACGATAACACCGTGCGTTCCTCCAGTCCGCGACCGACTGCAGTACATGTGCCAGATAATCAGATTATCACTGTAGCCTGTGTGAAATCCCAGACAGCGACACCATGCATAAAAGCGTTGACGATGAGGTCATCAATGGATTTTCACCTAAAGTCCACCAAACGGATTTACTTACTGTTTTTTTTTTTCATGAATATAAGACAAAAATAACAATTTTCTTCTCTTTAGCATGTGCTGTGTGTATGTGTTAGCATTTCCGCATTAATGTGATTGTAACACTTTGGAACATCACTTTGGATTTTATTTTTATTTTATTTATTTTATTTTTTGCAGTTGTCATGGTATCATGTACCACATACATAGTATGGAAATTTGGCGTCATGCGTTACACTAATTTGCAAATATTTTTACATTTACAAACGTCTACAGGTTTATAACATCCATGATTTGTGAGACAGAATTAGAGGCTTCTTTGATATTATTTACAGACCGTCCATCTAACGAGAGGGCGGAGCTTAAAAAGGAATTTGGTTCATTTCAATGGGTAACACTTTGTGAACAGAATGAACACCTTCGTCATCTCTGGAATTCTAATAACAGAAAGTATTTGCCCCCTTTGCAGAAGTGGGTGGGACATTTGAATGTTTAATAAGTTTATTTCCTGACACACACACACACACACACACACACACACACTGGAGTTAAACGCCAGAGACATTTTGAGTACGGTACAGTCCACAGGAAGTCGAGAGCCTTGTGCAGGAGGTGCTACAGATTTATCCAGAGTTTCATATCATTCTTAAACCAAAAGACTTTTAAAAGATTTAAAAATGAATGATAAACACAATGCTTTATAATTCCCGACAGTATTTTGTTTTTACTCGTCGTGAAAATATTTTAAACTTTGTACATAATCACACACACCTGCTCTGGAAAACCACGCCCTTGTCTTCATTATATTTTCCCTCTAATTCCCGGTCATGTGATTGATCACGATGCTTGATTTGAATTAAACTGTACCTTGTGAGTTATGTGTGTGTCTGTGTGTGTGTGTGTGTGTGTGTGTGTGTGTTCAGTTGAAGGTGCAGGATTCACCTGGTGTCTGATGTTCAGTCCTGTAACATGTTGATGTTTCCTCATGATTGTTGTTTTATGGTTTTGCGCAAGGCGTTCCGCGGACATTCCGTTGTGTTGCTGTTGTGTAAATTATTCTACAGTGTTGTGTTTTATTATGTTTCTTTCTTATGTGTTCCTGTAAACACTAAAGCTGACCAAAGATTCTTCTTCATAAGCGAGCAGTATTATTAATAACAATAATAATTACTCCAGTCATAACTGAACCTTTTTAAAAATGCAGTGTGTGTGTGTGTGTGTGTATTTGGCTCATGTGAGATGTGTTACAATCAGGAAAAACAAACAGTACTGTTTACTGTTGTGTAGCTGGGCATATGTTACACAATCTTTAGCCTGAACTTTATCCCTAGTTTATCAATTTAATGCTAACAAACGTTACCTGCCTTGTTAGTGTAATTTATTAGATTCTAAAAACAATACAGACAGAATGATCTAACTATGTTTTCTTTAGCTTCCGAACATCTTTAACCTGCTAAATATTTATCATGTGTTTAAACACCACATAAAGCTAATAATAGCAAAAATTCAACACAACTGAAGAAAAATCCGTTCAGATTTTATTTAAACTTCTCCTCATCACACTAAACAATCTAAGCTAAGCTAAGCTAAGCTAGCACAACACTACAGTAAGGTTAGCTAACTAACTACTCAGTTTAGCTTAGCAGTAGGTGTAATCAATCATTTATAATCACTTATTTGTCAACATACACAATATAATAATTTTAAAATTTAAGCTAGGCTAGGTAGCCGCGCAAACACAGTAACATGATCGGATTATTTATCCAGCAGGGTGTTTAGCTATCAGACCCAAGCTAGCTAGCGCTATGCACATGTGTTTATGTACAACTAGCATACGCCCAGTTACACATGTATGAACAGAAATGTAAAATCTCTCTCTCACACACACACACACACACTTTTACAGTATTGTCGTTGTCATGTCACAGTTATGCCGTGTCTACTCATGAACAATTTAAAAATCTTCATGTTTTTATTCTTGGTTCATTGTGACAATAATAAAAAGCCATGATTTCAGACACAAGAGTCGAGTGTATTGTTTCACACACACACACACACACACCAGTTTAGTTTATCACACATAAGTGTAAAGCTTTACACTTTTTCATTGTGTGATAATTAATTCATTAATTAATGGTAATAATGCAAACTGATAAATCTGTGCACATTAACAACAATAATAAACTATAATAAATAAATTGACACATAATAAAGGACATGAGTAAATTATCATGATGCATCATGATGTACAGATATGGTGCAGGATAGTGATAATGTAGCAGGGAAGTAGATTAAATGTAGAGATCAAAAACATTATCTATATCTATAATAAACACATGCGACTGCTTTATGACCACAAATGAAGCTCATTTTGGAGCTCAGCATTTTAATTGACCTTCAAGTGATCATTGCGATGGCCCCGCCCACTTCTTTACAGCAAAAGTGTCATTACTTACCGGATCCCGGTGCCAAAACCCACATTCACAACCAGTCAGAGAAGCACTTTCAGCAAGAACACACATCTGATAGCGTTATGTCGTCTTAAACAACACGCCGTCTCTGCACTCATCACTTCTAAGTTGTTCTGTTCACGGCTAATGCTTAGCTACAAAGCTAGCACAACACAAGGCTGAATCCCAAATCCCTCTCTAACCCCTGATCAAGGGCACTACTTGGTGTGTGGAACAAGGGATTGTACACCCTACATAGTGCACTAGCTTTTCATTTAACGCTATTTCAACCCCAGAACAGTTAGTTAGCTATTAATTAGAAAGCTTGTAATGTCAGTATTATTTAATGTTACACATGCACATCATTTATGAAGCGTATTGCGTATTCCGTAGCATCGTCTAATTTGCAACAGAAGCACTGAATAAGCTAACGCTAATGCTAACACTATGACTATTCAATTCAATTCAATTCAATTTTATTTGTATAATCTATTACAAATGACTAATTGCTACTTTAAAATTGTAATTTGATTACATTACTGATTATTACATGTTAAAGTAATCAGATTACTAATTACGTTACTTTCAAGTTACTTTGAAAACATCTGTCACGTTACATTACTGCATTATAAGGAAAAGTAATTAGATTCCAGTAACATGTTACACAGTAACACATTATACCCAACGCTGGTAATCATGTAATCATCATAAAACAATGAAACACATTTGTTTTTGTTTTTTCACCAAAATACACCTTCAATGTAATTATTGATGAAACTTTGGTTGGTTAAGGTGCTTCTGCAGTCCACTGTGTGACTGACATCATGGGAGCCACATGACTGCAGCTCAGTAAAATTGTGTTGTTTGTTCTGGGCGATCTTCTCTGAAGCTCTGAGGTTTCATGGGATGAAAGCTAAAGCTATCAGCCTGAGGGGAGGAGCGCGATATTCTCTTAAAACTGGAGAACAAACCCAACAGAACAGTTATGATGTTAGAGTGAGTGAAACACTTGATTTTAAATGTGTGTGTTTGAGCAGTTTGCGCCACCAAACACCACTGATAAAACACATTCAGATCCATAACGTATAGAGAGATACTGGATTTATAGACTTACAGAAACCTATAAAACTAATACTAATACATTACTGTATATCTGCAGCGTAATTATAGTAAACTGGATCAATAAATCTTTATTGGTTACTGATAAATAAACAAAGCTAAAAGTGTGATAGATACAGTAGATCTGCTGTGGCAAGAAAAAGTAAGTCAACCTCTTCTGATGAACTGCTTTCCTGCATTCATTTGCCGTTACATGTGATCTGATCTTCATCTAAGTCAGGACTACAGACAAACACAATGCGCTTAAGCTGATACACACAAAACTATTACAATAAACCATGTCTTTATTGGACACACACATTAAACATTCACAGTGCAGGAGTTAGTAGCTGATAAAACCTTCTTCGGCAGCAGTGACTGTCGGTCATGGGATCAGACCTGTGCAACGTTCAGGAGGACATTTGAACACTTTTGTTTCATCAGTCCAAAATCATGTTTCAGGTTTCCCAAGGTCCTCATTGGCACAGATCAGCTACTCTGATCATTTCAGAGATCTCCATGGTCCACATCAGCAGATGTTACTTATGAACAGCAAACATAAAACATTTGAATATCTTTATTGATCATTCAGTGTCGCTCTAAGCCACACCTCCAAATATATTTATATTTTTAAGTAACCCTTAAAACCCAGAGCATTTTAGCCATTTTTTTGTTTTGCTGTTTTTTTTTTTTTTTAATAAACA
>JAQMYJ010000038.1:719497-721997 GCA_030014305.1 Clarias laeviceps
TTCATAAATTATTAAAAAGAAAAGATGTATTTCAATGTACAGACAGTAAGTTATACAGTTTAAAATAAATGTTTTGAATGATGCTTCTTCAAATCATAGTTTCAACACAGTTGCCTCAACTATGCATTGTTTCAACACAGTTGCATTTATTATAGTTTATTATTTATTTTTTAAGGTCACTGGCGGTCGTATAAGCATTTCACTGCATTTCGTACTGTGTATGTGACAAAATTTGAATTTGATTTGATTTGCTACATAAAGTACAACATGCTACATGTATTTATTGCTGTAACTGTAGGTTCAAACGGACCAAACACCAGTTTAGAAAGTTATAATAAATGATCAATTCACCACTCAAATTGTAAAGACAATAGTCAGTCACATGCTGTTGTTACTACGCTGAGTGTTTGTATTGTTTCATTTGAAAATGAAAAACTGTGACAAACATGTAATGAGGGTGAAGTGTTTATAAAGATGATAAACTGGTTAACGGTGTTATTTTTGGTGAAGTTTATTAATGAAACGTTATGAAATAAAGTAATAACTTAGACCTGCATCCTGTTCATGGTTTGAGTCGGTAAAACTTCATTTCCGTTATAATTAACTCAGACTGCACTAAAGGTGTGTAAAGCTGAGCTACTCGAGCGCTTTGATCCTGGAGGGCTGTGATTGGTCGAATGGTGAGGTCACATGTGATTGGCTAAAAAGTACGAGTGACCCACGTTGGTGCCAGCAAAGTCTCAAAAATACACACACACACACATCCAGGGATATTCACACACATGAAAGACGATTTTCACACACACATGATACACTTGTGAATTTTAAACATTCAAAATTTCTGTACGCAGTTGTACATCTGTGTTTTGCATTTGTGAAACGTATATTATGAATATATATATTTATTTTTGTGCACGTGAGTTTTTCACGTATGTGAATTGGGATACGCACGTGTGCATCGTGTCTTTTGTGTGAATTATTAATGAGACTGATTTGCTTCCATACATTAAAGGTTTTTGTTGATGTGGGAATATAAAGTGTTTTTGTTGTAGTATTTGTAAAATAAACATCTTGTATAAAAACCTGGAGTATGTGAGACGTTTGCACAGCCGCTGTCTGATAAACACTGATACACTGCCGGGTCTCTGTGTCCTCATGTAGACTTTATATTTGATGTTTGTCTTCACACTGCAGGATTACTTCATGTCCATGCTCGGACCGTCCAGCTTTAAGAAGGCCGTCGAGGAGGCGGAGAAACTCTCTGCGAGTCTGAAACTCAGGTACTCATCCCCTTATAATCACCACCTAATCACCTACACCCTACGTCCTACACCCTACGTCCTACACCCTACGTCCTACACCCCACGCCCCCAGTTCTAGCACTCCTCTCACCTGTCCTCACACGTCTCTCCTCTCGCAGGTATGAGGAGGTGGAGGTGAGGAAGAAGCTGGAGGAGAGAGAGAGGAGAGAGGAGAAGGAGAGACGAGAACAGAAAGCGGAAAAGGACAAAGAACGCTCCTCACCCAAAACCATTGAGGGCAGAAAGGACAGCAAAAAGGTACAAAAGGTCAAAGGTCAACATGTACTGACCCATGATTAATCACACCGGGCGTGGCCTGTGCTGAGTTTATATCCACTGTGTTTGTCTCACGCAGGCTAAAGAACAGAACGAGCTGAAGAGTGTGACCTCAGCAGGTCAGGAGAGAGTGTGTGTGAGTGTGTGTGTGTGTGTGTGTGTGTGTTTAAGGCAAAGCTTCATACATGTAACCTAATCTCCCTCTCTTCCTCTCTCTAGCGCCCCTGAGTGGAGGTGTTAGTGCTCAGCAGTTGTACACTATGATGAAGGACCCTAACCTGAGTGTGTTAGTGATGGACACTCGGAAACAAGCCGACTTCGAGAAGTCGCACATGACGGTGTCCAATCAAAAGTTAATCAGTGTTCCTGAGGAGGCCATCAGCCCCGGGTGTTTATATACACACACACACACACACACACACACACACACGCAAATATTACTGTCACAACATCTGGAAACGTCCACTACAACCTTATCCACTACAACCTTATCAACTCAACTAGTGAACTGTGTAACGCCTTATTAGTGGGCGGGGTTAGTGTTACTCTTTTAAAGTGCTTCATTTAGGTGTGTTTGTAAGTGACTGAGTGTCGCCTCACACTAACCCTGATGTGAACGTCTCTTCCTCAGTTACAGTCATTTAAACCTTCAGTCTTTAACACAAGCGGGCGAGTTAGATATTCAAAATCTTATATTAATTAAATACTACATTTTCTTATGAATCTACTAATCTTAATTTTAAGGTTATATTAAATAAATAAATCTTTTCATGTAATATGACATATTTTCCTGATTCTTTAAAGTTCTTTCAGTTTGTCAGTAATTATAAATGAATTCACCAGACAAACATGAGTATGTTGAATTAGAGAACCTGAAGCTGTGTGATCAGGGCGTGTGACTGACTAGAGGTTTACACTTGTAC
>JAQMYJ010000038.1:724497-732299 GCA_030014305.1 Clarias laeviceps
CTAATAAAGTGGCTAATGAGTGTACATTTGATTTTCCTAAAACCAGTAAACCATGCAAGCATAGCATGCACACACACACACACACACACACACACAGACTCTATGTGTTTCAGTCAGTGTGATTGATGATGTCATCACGAACATTCTTCTTCTTCTTCTTCTTCTTCAGTGAATTTCAGCTACCCGTGTCTGGAGGAGACTCCGCCCAAACCAGTAGAAGTGTGTGTGAGGGACGGTGCGGAAGACGTTCAGTCTAACGGCTCCATAGACGCGGATACAAACGACAAGTCCGCTGTCCCCGATACACACACTCACACACACACTCCCTCACCGAGCACACAGTCAACACCCGGGTCAGCACCAGGCGAGACCAGTGTGTCCAGTCCAAAGCAGCCTTCAGCTACGGCAAAGACAATACCACAGGTACATTCTCTCTCACACACACACACACACACACACACACACACTCAGGTAAATACCCTGCCCAGATTTACTGACGTACAATTTTTCGTGTGTGTGTGTATCTCCAGTTCGACCGATCGACCAAGCCGATGGTGAAACCCTCAGAAGGTGCAAAGCCCAGCCCCGAGGGTGCAGCCAAAGAGGGCGGGGCCAAAGACCCAAAGTCCAAAGAAGTCGTGGCTAAAGATGGGCCCGTTTCCACGGTAACCAACGGTCCAGTGATTCCGGATCGTTCGGGCAAGCCGAACCTGGAGGATAAGAAAGAGAAAGAAGAGGAGGAGAAACGACAGAGAGAGGAGGAGGAGGAGAAGAAGAAGAAGGAAGAGGAGGAGGAGAAGGAGAAGAAGAGGAAGCTGGAGCGCCAGAAGGCGGAGGAGAAGGAGGAGAAAGTGGAGGATGGAGACGAGAAGGGGAGGAGAGGAGCGAAGGATCAGGCGCTGGACGCTCAGCTCAAGAGCATGTCACTGGATTCTCCTAGACCCCATACCGCTGTCTCTGATGTGAAGGTGTGTGTGTGTGTGTGTGTGTGTGTGCGCGCGGATGCTGCAGAGTACACAGAACATTTGAGTTACGGATTTCCTCAAACGGACCGTAGTTCTACTCCTGGTTTTCCTCATAATTTAGGAAAATCCTCAGTGTTCACAGTCCAATACAGTGGAAAACAGCTCTGAGACAAAATGGGGCCTGGAATTCCCCTTGTGATTTAAAATCTCAGAGACAACACCGTTACATTTGACAATTTACTGTGAGATTAATTTCCTTAGGCGCGGTTAGATTTAGTCGAGTGGGTCGTTGTGCTTTACATCGTATATTTGTGTCAAAGGCATATAGGACTCACTTGGTCAGACTTGAGAACAAATCCGACTTATGAACGTGCTCCCAGAACTGAACTCGTTTGTAAGTGGGGGACGACCTGTACAGTGATGTATGGACCAGACGGAGTAACAATTGTATATTACTTATATCTGTGTGTGTGTGTGTGTGTGTGTGTGTTTTGCAGGGGGCGCCTCTGACCCGTACTCGGAGTGAGGATATAGGAAGGGCGGTGCCTGGTCTCCCTGAGGGCTGGACAAAGGTACGGAATTCACACATTGTCACCACCCTGACCTGATTCACACACGTTTGAGTCACTCTACCATTCGATTCACCTGAATCAATTCCACCCAGACCCAATCCTGTGTGTGTGTGTGTGTGTGTGTGTGTGTGTGTGTTTTCAGTTCCTGGACACGGTCACCGGGACGTATCGGTATTATCACTCCCCCACCAACCGTGTGCACCTTTACCCCCCTGAGGTCACGCCCCCGGCCACGCCTCCAGCCACACCCTCCAAGCCCAAAGCGCGTCCTGAGACATCAGAGAAGGAGAAGGAGAAAGAGAAGGAGCAGGAGAGGGAGAGGGAGAGAGAGCAGTCCAAACTGAAGCGCTCGTACTCCTCCCCTGATATCACACAGGACCTGAACGCAGAGGGAGCCAGAAAATCCACACACACACCCACAGTGAACAGAGAAACCAAGTATACACACACACACACACACACACACACGTGACATTATGTTTTTTTTTTTTATTCACCTGTTGTATAGCCCCGCCCACATTGTTTAAAGTTTGCGTTTGCGTGCGTCCTCAGACCCGTGACCGCCACTTCCTACGCTAAAGCCGAGATCGCTCGTCCGTCCGCCGCCAAGATCCGCACCATGAACCCTGTGTTTGGTGGACTGGGTCCGTGTCTCACGGGCCTCCGGAATTTAGGGAACACCTGCTACATGAACTCGATCCTGCAGTGTTTGTGTAACACCCCGTTCATGGCTGATTACTTCAACAGGAACCACTACCAGGACGACATCAACAGGTACGACAACACCTTTACTGTACAGTGGTTTGTCCAGAATAATCCAAAGCATCTGTTACAGATATAAACACTCAGGTTTGTCCTCCTTTACAGCTTTGGAGCTCATCCCGTGTTGATGTTTGTTACGTAATGAGATGAGTTATTATTTTTTTCTCTTCCTGATCAGGTCGAACATCCTGGGCCATAAGGGCGAGGTGGCCGAGGAGTTCGGTGCGATTATGAAGGCGCTGTGGTCGGGTCAGTTTAAGTACATCAGCCCTCGGGACTTCAAGATCACCATCGGTAAAATTAACGACCAGTTCTCTGGATACAAGCAGCAGGACTCTCAGGAGCTCATGCTGTTCCTGATGGACGGCTTACACGAGGATCTCAACAAGGTAACGATATCTGACTGAACATGAACGTGTATCAGGAGTGTGTGATCCACCCAGACTCGACTGTCTGATAGACAAATGACCGAGATTATTAACCACGCCGTAGGCGCCGCCTGACCTTTAACCCCTTGTTGGTTATTAATTAGTTACACAGGGTTTGATACTGGCTCTTCATCAGTCACCCAGTAATCACTAACAGACAGCACCTGATCCCAGTCACCCTACAGCTGGTTCCTGAAGTTACCCAGTAGGTTTGGTCTGATCTTATTAGTAGACAGTGTCTGATGGGATGGGAATCGCCAGGGATGACCCGATTCGGTACTATCACAATACCTGGGTGGAGATTTGATCTGTACTGCGATTCTATAAGTATCATATAGTTATAGTTATAGTGCACCCCCTGTAGGATTATAGAGGAACTGCACCATTTTTTTCCACCTCAAACGCGCAAACATTTAAATGAAAAAAGTCTGAACGGACACACAAAAGAATGGCGATAAATCACTGAGTCGATTTACTTTGTCTTCCGTCTCAAGTGTCTGGTTTCAGTTACCCAGCAGGCAGTGCTGCATCCTGATAACCCAGTAGACAAAACGTTATCTTGAATAACCAGTGATCCAGTAACCTGCGCCCCTCCTGCACCTCCTCCCAGACACCTCGATCATACCTGCCTCACCCCGTCACAACTTCCCTGATACAGTAGGCAGTGTTTAATCCCAGTTACCCAGAAGGCCACGCCCAGGAGGCCACGCCCAGGAGGCCACGCCCAGTCCTGATTTTTACAGTAGGCATTTTAATCTTCAGCACCTGGTCCAGATCTGAGAACCTGGTCATGTGTGTCTCTGTCCGATGACCAGCACCTGGTTCAGTTATAACAAGACAAGACGCTTTTCATGATGTCTGATCAATGAAAAGTATTTTTTCGATCACATTTATTATGGATTTTCTTCTTTTCCTTTCTTTCCTTTTCTGTTGGTTGTCATTGTGACGGCCTGTGTAGAGAGTAAGTATTCATAAACCGTGTGTGTGTGTGTGTGTGTGTGTGTGTGTTCCATCTTCCTGCGTTGGAGAATCTCTCACACACATTGTTCTTTTAGTTATGGTGTGTGTGTGTGTGTGTGTTTGTGCATGAACATTAGGATTGTTTTCAATGTGTGTGAGATTTTTTTTTCATTGTGACAATCCTGTCAGAACATCCATGCCCATTTTCAATGCATTAGCTCCGCCCATTCTGTCTCTCATGCTGATAAACAGTGTAACAGCACTGTTCTTATGCTGTGTGTGTGTGTGTGTGTGTGTGTGTGTGTGTGTGTGTGTGTGTAAGACACCCAACCTAACACTGTATGATTTTTTTTTTTACGGTGTGATTGCCCCTCCCCCCCCCCGTCAGGCGGACAACCGTAAGCGGTGGAAGGACGAGGCGTCTGATTCGATGGATGATGTCAGCGCGGCGGAGTGGGCGTGGCAGAAGCACAAGCTGCTGAATGAGTCCATCATCGTGTCTCTGTTCCAGGGTCAGTTCAAGTCCACACTGCAGTGTCTGAGCTGCCACCATCGCTCTCGCAACTTCGAGCCCTTCATGTACCTCTCACTGTCACTCGCCTCGTCCTACAAGTGCTCTCTGCAGGTGCACACACACACACACACACACACACACACACACACACACACACTGTATACTCTACATGGTTCTCTCTCTTCTACACATAGATCAATTCAGATACCTGCAACAGTACGGTCACTTAGTATTGTGTGTGTGTGTGTGTGTGTGTGTGTGTGTGTGTGAGTGTGTAGGAGTGTTTGAAGCTCTTCTCCAAGGAGGAGAAGTTGACGGATGGTGATAAGGTCTACTGCCCCCACTGTAAAGCTCAGAGGGAGTTCACCAAGAAGCTGGAGATCTGGAAGCTTCCGCCCATCCTGCTCGTTCACTTAAAGCGGTGAGGAAACAGAAGAAGAAGAAACATGTGTGCGATACTAAGTGCCCCCCTGATCCAACAGCTTGTAGCAGCAGTAACTTGAAGTCAAGGTTTCCTGCATCACCTCTGTAGACTCTCACATGGTTCTGGTTCGTTCTTCTCTACAGGTTTTTGGGCGTTTGCTCGTTGGGTTTAGTTGGATTTGAAATGTCTGAGCTTTGACTCGGTCATTCCAAAACCTGGATTCTTTTATTTTTCTGATGTAAAGCTACTGCTGTGCCTCAGATCATTGTCCTGTTTGTATGTCACAATTTCGACAGACGGCCTCACGTTTACTTCTAGAATATTCTGGTACTGTTGTATACTGGTAGTGCCCAGGTCCTGTGGATGCAAAAACCCAAATCCTCACCCCTCCCCCGCCATGCTTTACAGGTGCTACATACGACATAAATGTACAACATAAATTAACAAAAAACTAACTAAGAAATCTAATTAGCTGACTAAACCAGATTAACATTATAAATGAACAGAAACGTGCAAGTGTGTAAACAAGAGTCACAACACAACACAACAACACAACACGTTTTAACCCTCTGTGGTAATAATTTGAGGTAATGGGATGAGAAGCAGTTGTAGATAGCAGCAAGCATACCTGTAGATGGTTCTGGACATTAAGGCCAAACATCTCCACGTTTGGTTTCATCTGTCTATACAACGTTGTTCCAGAAGTCTTCATTCAGTTTTGTGAACCTCAGTCGTGCTTCTGTGACGCTTCCAAACAGACTGTACTTGTTCAGTCTTCTTCTAATTGTGCCGTCATGGACTGTAACACACTCAGTCTGTAGGGTCTGTGATGTAGATGTAGATGTTTTCTGGATGTCCACTCCTGAGAAGACTGGAAACTGTCCTGAAGTCTTTCCACTTGTGAATAATCTTTCTCACTGCAGGATGTTGAACCCCAAATAGTTTGGAAATGATTTTAGAACCCTTTTCCAGATTGATGTGCAGCAACAGTTGCTTCTCCAACACCATTGTTTATGTCTTTCCCTCTTGGTCTTGTGTTAAAACACACCTGGAGGCTCCAGAGCAGCAAACAGACAAAACTTCTGCCTTATTAGAGGTCTGTACACCTGCTGATGATCAGATAATGAAGGGCTGCAACTTTTACCCTCTTTTGGCTTAATTTTTGTTAAAAAAAAAAAAGTTTTTTTTTTAATATTCAGAGCAGCTATGATCAGATGATTTTTTTTAAACTATGTTTTTATACAAAAGCACAGTGTTAGCGCCCCGCATTTAATTCTATCACTTTGTGTGTGTGTGTGAAGGTTCTCGTATGAGGGCCAGTGGAAGCAGAAGCTCCAGACCTCGGTGGATTTCCCCCTGGAGAACCTGGACCTGTCCCAGTACGTCATCGGGCCGAAGACCAGCCTGAAGAGATACAACCTGTTCGGCGTGTCTGTGAGTATCAGCGCCACCTCCTGGTCCCTGAACAGCTGCACTACACTGGCCCTGCCAGTGAGCCGTTACCATGGAAACGACGCCCTCTCCGAGCGAGCGCATTAATGTGTCTGTGTCCGTCTCTGTGTAGAATCATTACGGAGGTCTGGACGGAGGTCACTACACGGCGTACTGCAGGAACACCATCCGGCAGAACTGGTATAAATTCGACGATCACGAGGTGTCCGAAATCTCCACGTCCTCGGTCAAGTCGTCCGCCGCCTACATCTTCTTCTACTCCTCTCTCTGAGGCCACGCCCACCCGGACCGCCACGCCCGAGTCCCGACTGACCCGAGAGCCCTCAAAGCTGCTGTGGGTGGAGCTTAAAGCCCCGGCCGATGAAGCTGATGAAGGGGGTTTTGATGAGAATGTGAAAGATGTGAAAGTCTCCCCGTCTCTCTCTCTCTCTCTCTCTCTCTCTGTCTCTCTGTAATGAAATCTCTGATCTCTGACTGGAAGGGGCGGAGCTTCCTCCCCGCCCGCTGTCGTTCTGCCTTTGGACACTGATGACGTTTGGGACACGACGTCCTGAGCGCAGTTTGATCTTCCGATTTCGAGAAAGAACTCACGATCTCATGTACATCCTGATTATAGAGACGCGTCCCGTCTCGCTTTGTTTGTTTTGTTTTTTTTCTTCTTTTGGAAATTTAAAGTGACCAATTCCTGTCCATGAGTGAACGAGTCGCCCGTCTGTCTCTCACCGCGGCGATTTCCATACGCTCTGTGCTCTTACTGTTGTCCCACGTCCTCCTCCAGGGGTTGTGACGGTAACAATACTAACCTTTATTATCCTATGCACTACATCTATAACCAGAAGCCGCTCTCATTACTCTATGTATCGATTAACCCTACACCCTATGTAGTGCACTATATGTCCCCGACAGAGTCGATTCCCCCCTCCCATAAGCTCCTCCCACCACCCACACATCACGCCTCATCTAAGATCCACCCGTCGTTTTGTTTTATACAAACAGCAGGTCTGCTGAGATAAATAAACCCCGCCCCCTGAGTCGGCGCCTCCCTGTTCCTCACCTTCACCTGTAGTTACTCTGAGCCACTCGTTGTTTTAGTTTATCATGTCTTATAGAGCTGAGCTCGTTATAACTCATTATCTTGGTATTTACATATTTGTCTGTCATTCATCTGTCTGTCTGTCTGTCTGTCTGTCTGCTTCATGTTTATAACCTAATGCAGTGATCTTTCTCTCTCTTTCTCTCTCTCACACACATGAATATGCTGTACATTATAACATTTATTTATATCTACACGCTAGTCTGGCTGTGCTAATCTCCACGTAGCTTAGCAAACTAATGAGCTCCACTAGCAGATATAGGAGGTGGATGAGTGGAGCGAACGCACGGTTGCGTCCTGAAGTTCAACCGCATTACTGACGACACGACACACATCATCACTACCACGTAAACCTGCGAGGAAGATAAAACCGAACAGAAACACAACTGGACCTGCAGTTTCCACTGTTTGGATTCTGATTGGCTCACGGCTAACCCCCCCCCCCCTCCCCTCCCCTCCCCCTTCCTCTCAATCGTGAGTTGAAATAGTTTTCCCTGAATTTTTTCCCCGTCCTTCTTTCTAAGGATCCTAACCGCCTTTCATTTTCTTTTTCCAATGTTTGCAGGTCCCTAGTTTTCTTCTCCCTATGTTTTGAGTGTTGCTAATTCACAGAGAGGGGTCCCCCCTGTGGG
>JAQMYJ010000038.1:809654-820369 GCA_030014305.1 Clarias laeviceps
AGCAGAAACATCTCAATATCAACTGTTCAAAGGAGATTATTGTGTGTTTTGGATAATAAACGCCTTCAGTGTTGTTTTATAGTGTAGAAAGAAATAAACATCAGGAACGAACATGCAGTTAGAAGGTCATCCTGAACTTTTAAACGGTCGTGTAGATGATAAACATCGTCTTGAAGCACATCAACTATTATTTCTTTTAAATACGTTCAAGTTACTTTAATACTATAGTTAAGGCCTTTTTTTTTTTTTTACAGCCCTCGTATATAACAATCAGTACGAATCTATCACAACTAATTATAATTAATAACTAACGCATGTAGTTTATTGTAGTCGGATCATTCATATTTACTTTAAATGTCTTTAATTCCGTCACGGACAGAAAGAGAGTTTTGGTGAAACCCGGGTTACAGAAATAGAACTGCGTCTAAAGTCTAAAGTCAATAACATTGAGATGGGTGTGTTATTGTGTGAATCATAAACTCTGCACACACACACACACACACACACACACACACAGCAGGTATTAAACACCAGTAGACCATTTTGCTAACATGGTGCTCAGTATAAAATTCTGCTCCATTATCAACACTGACACAGAAACTCTTTCAAGGAACTCAGAAACTCCTCAGGTCCAGAACTCTGGAAGATAAACACAGGAGAGGAACTCGGCCGCTCCCGAGAACTAGTAACCATGTGGAAATGAAAGGAAAGCATGTGATCGGGACACAGGAATGTAAGGATGAAGGAAAATAAAGAAGATCTAAAATCTAGAAACTGAGTCACTGGAGCAGCAGTGGAACGGAGAGACAAAGGGGGAATAATGAAGCGTCAGGACACCGAGAGAGGGACAGGAAACTCAGGCTGGTTAAACTCGGGACAGATGAAATGAAAGAATAAAGCCAAGCATCTGTAACCTAGAGACATGGAGCATGAGGACGAAACAAACAGAGGATCTGCAAATCAGAGAGACGGAAAAGTAGACGATTCAGTTAAACACACACACACACACACACACTTAAACAAAAACATGGAGTGGAGAAAAACTCAGGACGGGAAATAACGACTGTACGCAAGAGGAAGAACTGAAAAGTGCATTTAAAACTAAGTATATAAGAACAGAACAGCATTTACACAAGTCCACAAGTCCCGGTTTGACTTGAACGACCCTCTAAGTGATACGTTGCACCGTTTCTATCACATAAACCTCTAGTATTTACAAAAATATGATTATATTTGAAATTTTCTTGTTGTGTTCTTTGTCCTGTTTACACAAAAAGTGTAAAAAAAAAAAAGTTAAAAAAAAGTTTAAAAAAGTTTTTAAAAATCTTATATCAAAATGCAACTTTTTAAGAACATAAATAAACAGACCAGGTCATGAACCTAAAGCAGTTCACAGTGTTTACAGGAAAACATACACACACACACACACACACCTGCGAGAATGTGTTTGTGTGTTTAGCACAAAGGTGGCAACTGCACTGGAGTGTGATTGTCGTACAGGACGCTGACTTAGCCTTGTTCCAGCATTAGCACTGTCCACCACACACACACACACACACATACAGAGTTGCGTGAGTGTAGCGCAGGCTGTCCTGAAAAAAACAAACAAACAAAAAATTTAAAAAGAAAAGTCTCATGGAAAATTTTGAACCTACATATTTAATTCTGTTGCCTCACATACTGTAGCTGTTTGGCCTTTTCCAACATGCCCACACACACACACACACACACACACACACACAGTGTGTATCTCTTCTTCCAATGCGCAGACACGACTAAACTTCAACACACATTCTGATAATGTGTGTGTGTGTGTGTGTGTGTGTGTGTGTGTGTGTGTGTGAGAGACACTATCCGTGTCCTTGCGTGTGTTTTGTTGTCACTTAAAGCTCCCAGTGAAGGTTTATTTGGACTCTGTCGTGTGATTAGTGCTGATGGAGACCAACCTGATATCCCACTAAATAAAAACACCAGACTGTTAGAAGGTTACTGAGGTCTAAACACGTCTCTGCTGCGTTTCTCTCACGTGAGAACGATGCGAGTTTCTTCTAAATTTTCCCATTAAGAGCCTTTTTCAATTCATTTCAGTTCTGTTTTATTTATTTTGCACTTTTAACAATGAACACTGTCACAAAGCAGCTTTGGCAGAATCCAGATACAAAGGATCATTAAAGTTAAACTTAAACGTGTCCCTCATATTTATATGTACAATATCAGACTGATAGAACCAAAGTATGTTACGCTAAAGTGTCTTATAGCGTTACAGTGGCTTAGTGGTTATTACTGTCGCCTTGCACCTCCAAGATTGGGGTTCGGTTCCCAGCTCGGGATCTGTGTGTGTGTGGAGTTTTCATTTTCTCCCAGTACTTGGTGGGTTTCCTCCTGGTACTCCAGTTTCCTTCCAGTCCAAACACAAGCAGTGTGGGCTGGCTGGGGCTCCTAGTTTAGAGTTTCAGTTTAGACTTAGAGTTCAAAGGAGATTATTACAGATTTTGATCGCTTTCAGTATTATTTTACACTGTATAAAGAAATAAAAATCAGGAATTAGAAGAGGTGTACAAACTTTTAAGTGGGAGCATAATTTTAGACTTAAATCGCCAAATCTAAATAAAGCTCTATGTGAGGAACATATAAAGAGACAATCTAATCATTTTGATTCAAGTGTATTTGTCACATTTTATACAAATTTCCATTTATTTTTTTAATTGTGTAAAGCTGCTTTGCAACAATGACAACTGCTATACAAATAAAATTGTATTGAAATAAATAAAGAAATTGGAAAATTTAAAGATTAATGAATTCATGTGGCTCACAGGTAAGGAGTAAAGCAATAGATTTAATTATTAAGATTCAAAATTCAAAGGTGCTTTATTGGCATGACAAATACTTACATTTGTATTGCCAAAGCTTAGGAGTAACACGAAATGAAACAGGAGTAGAGAGTAAAAAAACAAACAAAACAAAACAGAATAGTATAGAAAGAGTAATAATATACTGTATGTGTATAAAATAAAAGAGTACAGACATTTAGTCAAAAATAAACATTATAAAAACATTATAAAAAGAGCATGTATACATATATGTAAATAATAATAATAATAATAATAATAAGAAGAAGAATAATAAGAAAACATTTCCTAATGTTTAATGCAAATAAAACCCATTTTAATTCATGATTCTTTTCCAACATCTAAAGTAAGTTGAAAGTGTGGAAAACTGATGCTACAGAGTTTGTATGAAGTGGCAGCTCAGGGCCTCATTAACAGAGTCTCTGTATGAATTCTGTCCCAGTCGACCCAGCGTACACTCTACACTGACCCTTCTGCCCTCTCAATTTCCATATATGGTCATTACTTCCTTCTGCTTTTTTTGGCACGCAACTTCTACTACCTTCACGTGGTACCATGAGTGAGAAGATCACATCTGGCATGCACACACACAGATACACACACGCACATACACCCACCCACACACACACACACACACACACACACGTCCTTCACGTTTCTCCACAAATGTCTCGCCTCTGTTTATACAGTTTTTTATAGCTTTTATGAATTTGACTCAGATTGTGTTTGGTCTGAGATCAGCAGCATGGTGTGTGTGTGTGTGTGTGTGTGCAGTCAGTGGACGGAGTGTTTTTCAGAATTTCAAGCTCAAAAACTGGGCTAAATTTCTCACTGCTGCCGCAGACCTCCTGTGGTAAAATGTTTCGAACACACACTCACGCACACACACACACACACACACACACACACACAACTTAAATGAACAAAAATGTTGAGAAAAAGAGCGTAAACAGACAAAGAGCATAAACAAGGCTGTAAAACCCCTTATAGCTCATGGGTTTTATTGCTGCTGTCTCAGTTTGGGTGCATTTTACTGACCGCCGTCACCACACACACACACACACACACACACACACACACACACACACAGTATGTTTGGGTATTGTCAGCGTCAGGACAAGTCTAATGGGAGAACAGGGAGGTGAAGATTCTTCACATAAACATCTAACGGGCGTCAAAAGAGTGTCGGTAACTCAGGCCTCTGCGCTGCTGCTGGTGGAGACGACGTTTATAACACTAACATATTCCTTCTGTTTCTATAAGAGTCGTACTGTGAGAAATCCATGACTTCTTTGTAGTATATACATGGTCAGTGTCGTACGTCAGTGTGGTGTGTGTCAGATGCGTCGCTTTGACTGTCGTTCTGTTTGTTTTCTATTCTTGTGTCGTCTTTTCTCTGCATGTGTCCTCATTACCTGTGTGAAAATTCCGTCTGCCAGTGTTTAATGGTTTAAATGTCCAAATTCCTCACACTTCCTCAATGTGATGCAGGGAGCGTCTGATCAGATGGAATCTAGAACTTGAACTTAAAGATGTAAAACAAACACAGTTCTGAGAACAGTTCTAGATTAAGGCCTGTTGGATTGAATCAGTTCTGTGATTATAAATCAGTTCTCAGAACTGTGTCCTTTACAGATCTAGTGTCCCCCCTGAGGCGGTTGCAGAGCTCGTTCAGAGCTGGTGCCTGATTTCAAACCAGTTTTTTGTTTTCAGGCAGCCAAAGCCCTCAGACAGAAACACTGGCTCCATGGCGGCACCAACACTTTGCTGGACTAGAACAAAGAACCATTTACACCAGGGGCTGTGGGGCGGGATTATCACAACATATGTGACCTCCATCTTTTAAAAATGGACTCAATATGCAATGGGCAGCTCAAATGCTTTTTAGTAATGATAAAGCCAGGAGAAGTGATGGACGACAGGCTTGTTCCCCCAACCATCACCCATCCATCGATTGTTAAAAAAATTATTTTTTTAATACGTAAAACACATATACTAATTATACTAGACATAATAATTATTGCTAACTAAAGGAATAATAAAAAAAAACAAAATACTGTGAAGTATAAAATACAGTATGTTAAATGAAGAAAAGAATAATGATGTTATAATGAGGCTAATTTATATCCACCTGCTATTTCGGTGAACTGACCTGTAACTTAAGTGTGAATATTATTCCTGCTGTCTCGATGTCATGGATATTAGAAAGCATTTTAATCAGAGAAAAGAAAAATGTCAGTGACTCTCTTTTCTAAAGGTGGTACAGTGTGTGTGTGAGAGTCTCACAAGCTCTCTCAAGTAAATACTTATATGTAGATAGATAAATATATAAATAAATAACTAGATTCTTTATTGATCCTGAAGGAAATTTCAGAATAGAATATATTATTAAAAAATAGAAATGAGAAAAAGGTAAAAACAAGCAGGTGAAACCAAAAGAAATGAAGGAAGACACACTGACGGAGCCACTGGATGGGCTGCCCCTCGCGTCGGCGCCCGGAAGCTTAATGTGAATCATTCCAGAGTGAAACCTCACTTAAAACTTTGTTTCTAGCAGACACACACACACACACACACACACTTGCATGTATTTGTTCTTGCTTAAATCCTCGCTCTTTCTGAATTTCTCTCTGATGAACTAAAAATACTGGAAAACGTTTCTTCTTCTTCTTTGGTGTTTAATGGCGGTTGGAATCCAGTAGGTTACATTACCGCCAACTGTACGTCTCACTCTCCCTCATCTTCCTGGCCTCTTAAAGACGATTTTACAGACCAGCCTTCCTTAAGACGTCTAATGGATCCTCCCCTGATCTTGTCTTGGCTTGTTCTGTATCTTGAACTCTCCGTCTGCTTTATCCGGCACTTCCACACACACTATCTTCTTGACACATTTCCTCTCAGCATCTAGTTGGAGTTCTGTAGGACGCATCACCGCCAACTCTAGATCTCCCTCTCCTCAGCTTCTCTGTCCTTTAAAGCAGACTTTCCAGTCCAGTCTTCCTCAGAAATTATTACGTGCTTCCCTGATCATTGGCTCCTCATTCTACAAGACTCTTAACACTACCTTCTAATCTCTAATCTCTCTAGTTCTTGGAGCTGTGTCTCTGAGGCTGAGGCATATCTCACCTCTCCTGAATAGATTTCCTGCAGAAGAGGAGAACATACTCGACAGTCTCACTTTTATGGCGTCAGGTGTTGGCGTCACGGAGTCCCGTCAGGTGTTTACTTGCTGTAAACAGAGTGCTATTAAAGTTGATGTGTCCAATTCTTAGTTTACTCATTAATACTTCCTCCTTATCACATCAACTTTATTCTGTATCAAACGCTAATGTCTCACTTATGGTTCATTATCAAACTTCTGCTGCCACTGTTGTTTGGTCTTTCTCCACACTATACCTTTCCCCTCTGGCTTTGATAATTTGATATTGAGCTCAACATCCACTTGTTTGGTTGCTTCTTTCTCCAGTTCGTTTGCTCTCTCGTTTTCCCGGATACCCGAGTGGGCGGGGACTCACATTTTTTCCTTGTCTAACTATTCTTAAGTTAGCTAACAAGATTTCAAACACAAGATCCTGGTGGCTTTAGTACACCTGCACTAATGTTCCTGCCCTCTAGAGGGATCGAACAGTCATGTGATTGCAATCAACCTATTGCATCACTCGATTTCAACTGGGACGTTCATAGTAAGGTTTTTAATCTTCATCGAGCCTTTATTTATTAACTATTGATTATTAAATTGAACGTTTTGCAGTTTAACAACCAACTGTTGTGTGGATGTTGTTCTTTTATTTCTTTGCAACGCTCTCACTGATGCACATTTCAATCATGTTCTTCTGACTTGTTTTTGCTGCGTTGATCTTTTAACTGCATGCGTTTTTCAGCTATAATAAGAAAGTACAAGAAGAAAGTACAGTAACTTTCCATTTCCCGGTGCAGCCTGTAATGTTTAAAACTGTTTCACGACCTGTAATAATCATCTAATTTCAGAATAGGATATATTATTAAAAAATAGAAATGATATACTTCAGAGAAACAATCACTACACCTGGTTTGCTCTGTTTTTTATTCTCTGTTTATATTTTTCCAGGCTGAAAGTTAGCTCCGCCCACAACGTGACTCCTTAAACTAAAAATATTCGGTTCAGAGCTGTGGACAGACTTCAAGATGTCTTCACACACTGTCGCACCCTGCCCACAAATAATTGAACCATCCAGTGTTATATAACCTTAAGTAGCCATAAAGGCAGCAACATGTGTGTGTGTGTGTGTGTATAAGTGAGTGTGTTTTCCAAAAAGGTCAGCACTGTGGCACTGGATGGCAAAACCACCTACAGTGTCTGAGGTTAAGGAGATGACCTAATTCCTGTTATGGAACACTAGGTGAAGCGCTCCGTGTGTGTGTGTGTGTGTGTGAATATTGAATATGTCTATGACTAAACCTAAATGGTGACCATTAAAAAGACATTTAAACACACACCTCGGTATCACAGGACAGTTTTTCCTTCTGGTCCTCCTGGAAATGAGTCACTTAAGGATCCCAAACACACTAATTACTGCGAGATATTTTAGGGTTTTTATTGCTGATGTATGAATGTGGTAAATCATCCACAGGGTATTTCCAACCCCGAATCTGTAACGATGGACATCATCAGTGGAACAAGTGAAAGACAGAGTCGTACGTCAAGTTTCTTTTAGCTTTGGATGTGAATGATTTAGATACGTGAAGAATAAAACACAGAGTGAGATGTGCAGTTACAGGAAAACAATCACATCTCTCTCTCTCTCTCTCACACACACACACACACACACACACAGCTGAAGGTTTGTTGTTGTTTCTCTTTTAAGGCCAAATTGTTAAACACAGACGATTCTTACGCCCTTGGATGGAAGGAAAGGCCAGACAGGTCTCTCTCTCTCTCTCTCTCTCTCCGTCTCTCTCTCTCTCATAAACACACAGAGAGTCCAAACCACTGACCAGAGGTGTTACATGACTAAGACAAAACTTCTTTATCAACAACCACACATCACACACACACACACACGTCCAGACCAGACTGAGTAGTTCCTACATTCCTGGCGGGTCCAAACACACACACACACACACATACACACATACACACATCTGTGTGGGAGTTTTTAAAGCCTGTTGGTTTTGGCCGGATATAAGGTTGGCAGTGAGAACAGGAATATATGTGTGTGTGTGTGTGTGTGTGTGTGTGTGTATAGACGCATTTGTGTTTGCAGGATGTCCAGCAGACAAATGAGACAAATCAAGTTATAGGAATATTTCAGTGCAGTGTGACACACACACACACACACACTGCATATATTCTCCTATTTTCTATAAAGCAATACTACTACTATTACTACTAATAATATAAATCTATTTAATTAAATATTTTAATTTCACATTTAAAACATTGCAGATGTTTCAAGTTAATATGAAAGTAAATCCAAGTCGAATATGTAAATGTTATGGGTTTTGGTATAAGAGTAATGTTATAGGGGTATAAAGGTTAGGGGTACAGTAGTTAGGGTATAGGGTATAGGGTATAGGGTTATAAGGGGGTAGGAGTAAGGGTATAGATCAGGGGTACTGAATCAATAAACTTTTCTCAGAGCCGAGGTCCGAATTTTCCTGTGTGTGTTAGGATTCAGATCTCTATACATGCACTCACTGTAAATCTATAAAAATACGCAGTTTAAAATCTCCATAATATTTAGTGTCAGTTTTCAGTAGCTACGTTAAACTTGTGAACAGTTTGATCTTTGATGGCCGTGTGTACTTCCTTGTATTTGTGTGGAATATAAAGAATAAGCTTTAATCAGTCTTTAGTGAATCTCCCTCTGCACAATACGCTGCTGGGCTGGTAATGAGTGTGTGAGTCTCTGGTTGCTCTGCGCTCTCAGTTCAGGTATTGTACAGTACACGCCCTCACCTCAGACTGATGAGGATGCGTTTGCTCTAACGACCCGTGTTTCATCATAAAGTGGTGCTTCACATACGATATCGGAACATTTGAGACAAATGGGTTTTAAACTTCCAGCAGGAAGAACGAACATACACTGTTCTGTCTATTCATTTTTGAAGGTTCAGTTTTTATACTCTACTTTTCTTTACTTGGAGTAAACCATGCTGTGTCACGCTTTCGATTATGTTTCTTCTGTGCTTTCTGTCTATCCACGGTAAACCATCACGTTGTTGGCTTTGTAAGTGATGTGTATAGCCACGCCCCCCTTGAGGGAAAAGATTACTGGAATATAAATTATTCTCATTTATCAGAAAAGCATCAAGATTCGGACAGAACTGTTACTTGTTCCGGATCCAAACTGCCATTTAGTGATGCACAGTATAGGGGCATTAGGGGTGGAGTACGGAGGTGAGGTTGTAGTTAGCTATTAGACATGTTTCAGGGATGTACACCTGCATGGACAGGGTTCAAATCTCATCTAGGTGTGAAGTCTCCAGGTTCACCTCCACATTTGGTGTAGAATGGTGATTCCAAATTGCCCATAGTGCACGATTATGTTTGCCGTACCCTGCCTTGTGCCCCGAGTTTCCTGAGTTCCCTGAGTTAGAGCTCCAGATCCCCCTGAGACCCTTCACAGGATAAGAGCTACAGCTGATGGACGGATAACGAGGGTTCAGGTTTAATTAATCCTAGATCTTGATGTTGAGCTCAAACTCAGGGTCAGATTTCAGTGTCCAGGCTGAGCGTTATTTCAAATATAAAACCAAAATCAGACTGTTCAGTTAAACTACTGTGACTATTGAAATTGTGTTATGTGTTATTGAAGTTTTTCACTACAATTTAACTTACAGATTGATTTAACAAAAGTATTTATCTGTTTGTGAGTGAGTGATATACTGTACACACACACCTACACACAGACTCACATCCAGATACGCAGGTACACACACAGGTATACACATATCTCATGCGGTGAGGTGCTGGTGGAGGCTGACGCAGGTGAAAGTGTCTGTAAATATTAGAGTAACACACACACACACACACACATTTTCCTAGGGGAAAAAAAACACCATGCCAACACATTGTGGTTGTTCCTGTCACCACTGTGGCACATAAATCATTGTTACTGACTCTGACCTGAGATGGAAAAGTACACACACACACACACACACACGGTCCAGTGCTGCCTCTTGAAGTCCACAGGGAGTATTGCAGTGATATAGAGGTTCATCACTTAGACTCAAACTCACATCATCAGGTTTCCTGCAGTTGTAGGAAAGTTATTAATGTTTATATATAAAACTCAGTCATATTAAAAGCTGTGATTATTATTACAGAATTACTTTATCTGTGTCACCCAGGAGGGGTTCGGTTCCTTTTTGAGTCACATTCCTCAAAAGTTTCTTCCTCATGTCGTCTCAGGGGGGGTTTGTCCTCTCCACCACGGCCACTCGGGTCCTCATTAGAGATTTAAATCTATATGCTAAATTAACTAAATTTAACAATAAACATGATGATAAAGCACAACACAGGGAAGTGTGAGGAGTGTCATGGTAACGGATAATGTAAATATAATGACTACGCATTTAGTGTTAGACACATAGAGACATTTGAATTTGAGAAGTAATGAAAAAAAAATAAAGCTTCAGGTTAATTCACAAACCTGATAACTTGCACTGGAACCAAAATTTGAAAACTGCACCTTCAGGTTTCCTTCATGGTAACACTGTGGCCTCATACGTCCATGGTTGATGGTTTGATTTCGACGTTGCATCAGTGTCGTCTGAGTGCATGTTCTCCCCATGCTTAGTGGGTTTTCTCCGGGTACTCCAGGTTCCACCGACAGTCTAAAGACATGCAGATTGTGCCTGAAGTCTCCTGTGATGGCTCCAAGC
>JAQMYJ010000038.1:1141016-1151156 GCA_030014305.1 Clarias laeviceps
AGGTGACATTTATGTTCAGTATTTCGTTTCTATTTAGAAACATGGGAATTAATTCCTGCTTACCTTTTCCACACGCCGCCAAACGTTTGTCTCCTCAAATATTTAAGGAACTGGGAGGAATTGATTTTTTTTATTAAAATGTGACTTTGAGATCAGCAAAATTCCTGTTAAATTATCTAGTTTTCACAAACAGATCCTTTCTTTCTGGAAAATGATATTTACACACAACTTCTCTCCCCACATGTCAACACTATGGAACAATAGAGTGATAACTGTTAACAGAAAGTCATTGTTTAATAGAAACTGGTTTGAGATGGTATTTTGTTTGTGCCTGACTTGTTGGACTCAGATGGTCTTCTGTTCGATTATGTATCTTTTTTGAAGAAATTTAATTTCGGTTGTCCGCAGAAAGTATACAGGACGGTTTGTCGTGCTGTCCCATTGGCTTTAAGGCAGATAATATGCAACACAATGTTATATACAGAAGTCAAACCAGTGTTGCCAAATTTAAAAATTGGTAATTGTAATCTAAACGATAGCAAATGTAACAATAAGGTTATTAGTGTGAACTTTACATTAATTCTTTTTCATGAGTTTGACTCCGGTAGGCATTTACAGGCTTTTCATGGGGATCAGTCACTCATGGAAAAGGAGTTTTCTGAATTTGTTAAGTGGCCCAAAAGTTAAAGAAACTCATTTCAAGATAATTAATAATATATACCCAGTGTCCGAATTTTTAAAGAGAAGGTTTAAGTTTGAGGTGGACCTGTGTTCCTTTTGTGATTCAGCCTGCGAAACGTTACAACACCTGTTTTTTCTATGTCCTGTGGCAGCTGATTTTTGGTCAGAAATACACAGCTGGTTATCACTCAAGATCAATGATATTCCACAGTTTGACGTATCTGATGTTATCTTCTATATGGATAACCTACACCCCTCTGTTTCTATTGCGATTAACATTATCATCCTTTTAGGTAAATACCATATTACATGGTACCATACCATCATTGTAGTAAGTGGAGAAATAGTAAACCGTCTTTCATATGGTTTTTAAATGACTTTAAACAATACTTCATGTTACTTAAGAAACTGAAATCAAGCAAATCAGTAAGGATCTGTGATGACATTTCTCATTTGTTACTGTTTTGATTCATGCCACCAGTATTGTGCTCTCTTTGTTATTTTGCACTCAATTTTTATTACTGTGAATCTTTTTAGCCCCCCTTTCGTTCCTTCCTTCTTTTGTTATTGTATTGTAGTAATTGAATGTTGATTTGTTTTATCCTCTGCGAGATTTTGTACTGTATTGTATTTTGTTTGTTCTTCAATAAAAAATTTTTTTTTTAAAGTTTGTCTTCTCAACAAACTGTTCTCTTCTCACGATATTTCCGGTTTTCATAGTGACAAGATCTCCTTGGTTTATCTCAACATGATTGAATCTAGTACATGTTAAGTTGTTGAATTTCATGCAAATACAACATAATTTATTCATGTTCATCTTGGAAACATGAAATTATTATGTACAAAACACATATTACATTTTAGTACATGTAACAGGTAGCCAGGTTCATTTTTTTGAGTGTGGGCTAGTTATCAGATCATTATTAGCAATGCTGACTCACTATTATCTATCTTGTCACTAGCTATAATTTGGCTAAATAGTTCCATTTAATATTCATTCTCCATCACTGAGCCCTGAGTGGACATTGGCTCCATTGGAATGGGGAAAAAACTCCATTTAATGGCTCATTTTCAAATGCAGACTCAAACTGATTACAATGTATGTAAAATAAATGAACTTGAAACCTAGACTACTCTGTCGCTATGAGCCAAGGAAGGGCAACATTATCAAATGCACTTGCTTTATAAAACATGATGGTGAATAAACTCCATTTTACACCATTACCTTGCATTGCTTCTCTTTGTTTTGCCCTTCCTTTTTCTGCACCACCAGGCTTTTGCTTCTCCATAAACTAGGCTACTCACTGACCTGAAAACTCAGGACAGTCATGCTTGAGAAAGTCACAGGGACGTTGTAGACAATGTAATTTTATGACTTATTAACCAGTCGCTCCTGATGGCCAGTCCTGTCCTGGTTCTGGTGCTTGCAGGAATCGTTCCAGGTGAAAGACTTTTACAAAAGCAGTATTCACTATTCCTTTATAGAGCCATTGTTTACAGTAAAGTCCAAAATGTGTTCTTTGGTTTATCCCTCTGGGGTTCTATAAGGAACCCATTAACAGGGTTCTAATAAGTTGTTTCCCTTTTTGTACATTGTCGCATGACTATGCATCTATAAAATCCTTCAGGAACTTTTCTTTTCAAAGTTCCATCTAGTACCGTAAAAGTATTGCTAGTGTATAATATCATCTAAAGTAAGAAGGATGTTGCTTGGTTTCCTGATGTTACTCTTAAAGGCTCTACATAGAACCCTGATAAATTGTTTTCTAGAAATATAGTAACATTTCTCCTTCACAGAGTCATTGAGAAGCCTTGCCTTAAAAGGGTTTCATGAAAAAAATGACCACAGAAATCCCTAAAACAGAGGGTTTGCTTTTGAAGAGGAGTCACTTTAAACATCTAGAACCATTAAACCACCCAAATCGCATAAGGAACTGTTTTATCAGACTTTACATCAATCAAGAAGTATCTTCACCCATGTACTGTACAATGCTTCATGTAGCATCTTGAAAGCATTGAAAGTTTAGCGATACTGTTACAGCATCTACTGTACATTAGCTCTTGAACCCCAAAGCTAGAAGATTAAAATGTTCTGTCTAGCAACTGAAATTGTTTTTTGGTTTCTCTTTGGGAGCTCCATTCAAAGGCTGTGTGTAGAACTCTACAGCTCATGGGTTGCCATTTGGAAAATTTTAGAAATAGAACTAGAACCATTATGGTTTTAAAAGACGAAGCTCATGTCTAAGCCCATATAATAACACATATTATACAACAGTTAGTTCCGACCGAGCAATCTGATGGGATGAGAGGCACTCCAACACTGGGACGGTTAACTATACGTATTACTTTGCAGTACAAAATAACCCACATACAATTCCAGTCATGGAAGCACTTTCAGCAAGAAAACACACCTGATAACGTTATATATATATATATATGATCTTAAACAACACTTTGTCTCCTTAGTAATTGCTTCTAAGTCCTTCGGAATTGCCTTTGAACTGTCTGTTTTGTTCTGTTTACAGCCAATGTGAGCTACAAAGCTAGCTTTTAACATAAAGCTGAATTCCAAATCCCTCTCTAAGCCCTGATCAAGGGCACGACTTGGTGTGTGGAACAAGGAATTCTAACTTGCACCCTACATAGCGCACAAGATTTCCATTCAATACTGTTTGGGATTTAACTTTGTTACACTTACTACACTACACTAACTGTCGGTCGCCAGTTCTGCCATTTGTGGTCGTACATGTGTGGGTGGAGCAAAAACAAACTGTAATTTGTTTATAATAAATGGTGGAACTGGTATACAAAAGCAATAGCACAACAGCATGACCTCGAGTTTGATATTGCCTATACTGTATATAATATAGCATGATATAAATCTAGCATTTTAATATGTTTTTGGTTTGTCTCTCTTGGATTATTTTTAAAAGTGCTTCTCCTTTCATAAAGTGTGACAAGTAAGACCTCTGCAGAAAGCTGGTGTGGTTTTAACGATGCTGTATGAGACACGGTGATCTAAATGTGGATGAAAAGTGAAAGACATCATAAAGTCCTGAAGCAGTTCTTCACCTCACTCCATTATGAGGCGTTCAGGAGCAAGAACTGTTAAAGAAAGCTGTGAAAAATGAAAAATGTAAAATTACCACCAATAAAATACAGTACACCTTTTGTACAGACTTACTTTTTTTGCACTTTGTCTTTCTGCATATCTATGTATCTTGATTAGATTTTATTAAGCATAAAAGTTAATATTTAATTGAATAACCTGTCATGAGAAAATAAGAGACAATGAACTGTATTAAAAGGGGTGAAACTGATCTGCAGTTCTTTTCTGGTTCTCTCCCACTCATTCTTTCTCACGTCTCTCGCTCTGGTACCGCTTCACTCCCTCGTTCCTTCCTGTGTTACAGTTTTGCAAATGCTAAAAATTATCTTCAGGTATCTTCTGTAGGATTTCTACTTCCTAAAGGATTTATGCATGGAGCTTTTTAAAGGAGAACCCTCTTTTCCAGGGTTCCACATAAACCCTTAAATTGGTGAATCCTCACAGCGACAAATTAACAAATGCTTTAGTGGTAGATTAAGTGCGTTTGTTTTTGTGTTTTCCTTGAATGGCCTAAATAATTCTTTCAAAATGTTCCAAGTTGAGCCCCTTTAGAAAGCTCTCCAATAATTGTACATTGTACAAAGATCTTTAGTCAAAGTCACATAGAGCCCTAAAATGCTGTTTTACAAAAAGATACAGACATCAACACATGTAGTAAAGTCTGTTAATTTGTGAGCGATCAAGAAGAATTCTGTAGGATTCTCCAAAAAGAAGCATTGACAATCCAAAGAACCCTTGAAAAACCATTTATCCCTCTAAAGCAAAACGTTTAAGTTTTATATCGAAACTTTGAAATGTACAACCCTACAAAAAGGTTCTATGTTTCACCCCTTTAGTAAACAGTAACATATTTTCAGGTTCAACCAAGTTTTTAAAATTACGCTGTTATCAAAAAATGTATAGGTCGCATAGTAAAAGATTTTTCATTTGGTGGAACCATTCAGCTCAGCAAATGGGGTCTGAGGCACATTTTTCTTTCATAAATGTTCTATACAGAATCTCTTTAGAAAGCTGGAAGTATTACATATCTGTAGAGCCCTAAAGAAACCCATTTTAATAGAGTAAACCACTGTGGAAAAAAATTATTGGGGATTGTATTTCAGCAAAAATCTTGGGTATAAAACTCTTTAAGTTATATATTTTTATAAAAATGTTGAAACTCTTTAGTTTGTCCATCTGAGGATCCTCAAAAGATGTTCATAATAAAAAATCTTTTAGAAACTTTAATTGTACAAGGAACCATTGATGATTCTCCTTATTCAATAATCTCTGTGTTTATATCTATTTTTTCACCTTTATTTTTGCATTCATCATTATGCATTTGTCCTTTCATGCATCTAGGTTTCTCTCTGCCTGGATGTACTATTGCTAACTTCTGTCCTTTCTTCCTCCAGGGCCTGAGACCTTCAACTCGAAGAACCTGGCCTTGCAGGCACAGAAGAAGATCCTAAGCAAGATGGCGACGATGGCGGTGGCCAACCTGCTGACGGACGACACAAGCAGCTCCATCCTCGACGAGCTGTACAAGGCAAGCCGAGAGTTCACCAAGAGTAAGAAAGAAGCGCACCGCATCATCCGTGATGTCATCAAGATCGCACTGAAAATTGGCGTACTCTACCGTAACCGCCGTTTCAGCCCAGACGAGCTCGAAGCAGTTGATCGCTTCCGCAAAAAGCTCAACCAGGCGGCCATGACAGCCGTGAGCTTCCACGAGGTTGAGTTCACCTTCGACCGTGGCATCCTGTCTCAGCTGCTTCTTGAGTGCAGGGATCTACTCCACGAGATTGTGGAGAACCACCTGACATCGCGCTCGCACGCGCGAATTGATCGCGTCTTTAACCACTTCTCCAACGTCCACTTCCTGGGCGAGCTGTACGGCCCTGGAGACGAGTACAGACTCTACCTGAGCAAAATCTGTGATGGAATCAACAAACTTCTGGATGATGGGATACTTTAGCGACACTTTACTCTTATGTTCTCTATGTTTCCCTTCTCTCTTCTGCTCTGCTCCTTTTTCTACCAGACTGCCAATTACTCTTCTCCATTTTTCTGTCCTGTCTCACTCTTCAACCATTTCACCAACACCGTTTCTCCATCCTGACTCTGCCCAAGTCATGTAATGACCATAATTCAGAGAAGCTCCTCCCAATGGCTTAATTGATGCTGATCTATACTGATGTATTGGCTAAAATCAACCACGTGGTCTTACAGGCTGTAGGTCCTGGCTCCAAGTATGATATATGATATATTGAACCGTACTGTTTATTGTTTAAACTACATGGATTGTTTTATTATTGTTATTACTAGCGCTATGGTAATTAAATTAATTATGACGTGAACCCCTAATGAATTGCCATTGTGGTGTTGCTAGAGTTAAACCCTTAGTGACTGGAAGGTGTGATGAAAAACAGTCCTAGAAGTTGCTTAAACACAGTGCCCCCTAGTGTCTATTCCACTGATATTGCAGCAATTATTCTGTTTAAGAATTATATGAATAAATTAAATCTCTATGTTACGTTACAGTGGAAACTGCAAAGAAACTCCACTGTCCAGAAGATGCTGCAAAACTTTCAAGTTACAGCTTCACCTCTCTGGCACTGGAGACCCCTTCCAAATTATAGCTACCACACTCTGTACCCGCCTCTGTGAATGAGCAGTTACTATGGAAACAATACATATCAGACTGAGAGAATGAATATACTGTAACTACTGTCAGAGCTGCTGTTATAGAGAATGAATCAAGTGAAGCAGGACATTACAGGATGCCGTAAGGTGTCGATGTAGATTTAAGGTTTGTTCAGTAAGTGAAACGAATTGTGACATCATTTACTACAATATCATTATTGTAGAATCGTAACGCCCCGCCTTAAAACTCCTCGACACTTGTTTTACCGCAGCATTTCTTCCTTTAATGGTCTTTGTTTTCCCTCCATCCTCTCATTCATCTTTTTTTCATTCTTTCTGCCACTTTTTTTTATTTTTTACAGACCCTCTGACTGACAGCGTAAACAATCGCCAGGATGATGGCGTGCTTTAGCCGCTCATTCCTCTCTGAGCTTTCCTGCCTTTCTGTCTCTCTGCCACGGTTTTGCACTCTTTGTCACGTTTATTACTGTTCCGTTTCCCTGTACAACTGCAGACTGGTGTTTCAGCTGACGTTTTTTAAAATAATTATTATTTTTGTTTCTCTTACTGCAGAAAAAAGACAGGATGTTCACAACGCTATGATGATGTTTATAATCTGTGTGTGTGTGTGTGTGTGTGTGTGTGTGTTCCAAGTTTCTGTTTTCATCACATGCACTGTGTGACATTTTGAGAAATTCACATGCAAAGAAAAGCGATGCGACACCGGAAAGTGGCTTTAGCTTGTGTGTATTGCATGTGTGTGTTATGTGTGTGTGTGTGTGTGTGAGGAGGGAGTGAAAATAAAAAATATTTGATTTAAAATAAAGAATCCAGTCTCTCTTATTTTCAGCACCCACACACACACACACACACACACACACACACACACTATGTCTACTGAATTGGAGGAGATTCTTTGAACACGGGTTCTTTGTCTGATTAAAGGTTCTTCACTTCTTTAAACAGCTCTGGTTTGAAAAAAAAAATTCTAACCTGTTTTTTTTAGGTTTCTACAGAGAACCTCTAGGATAAAACTTCTGCACCACCAAATGCTAAACTAAAAATAGGGTTTTAGATTCATTTTATGTTCCACTAACTTGACATCTGAATAAAACAGGAACAGAGACGACACTAACATATGATCATCCAGTTCAGTGGAGCTTTGGAAGCAAAAGTCAAAACCCAGAGCAGAACCTAACGCTGTATAATCAGGCAAATCAGCCTGCAATAACTGAGAGATTATCACCCTGTCATTGTTTTTCCAACAATTGTAATGTAAACCTACTGAGAAGGAAATAATATTCACTGTTTTATTTATAATATATAAATAAATGTTATAGCCAACTTTTACAAATATTGTGAAAATCCAACCGGCTCATGTACATATGCAATCACCCCGAACACTGAGTAATATTGGTGCTGATTTTATACAAAAAAAAACATTTATGTTATATATACAGTATAATACAGAAAGTGTGTGTGTGCCAAAGAAGCTACTTATGCAACACTGAAGTGACCAATCATCCATAAAAATGTCAAGTTGCTACAGTAACTTGCCGCTTTGGAGAGATTATTAAATATGTGTCCCAAAAATGGCCATTTTTCAAACAATAACTATTTAAAATGCAAATTATTTATATTTCTTTATGAGTATTGATTGGTTTAAGCTTCAGGAAGAATATGAACTGTAAAAAGTGTTGCTTAAATTGATCTTTGGTAAAAGCTTTAAAAGCAAAACTCCTGAATGATACACTTTTTTTAGATTCATGTCTTTTTTATGCAAATTCTAAAGTTTCATATGAATGACAATTGAGATCATTGAAAAGTTTTGAATTAAAAGAAGTTACAGACACTAAAACATAAAAGGACATGAAATTGTATTTAGCAAATGTGTTTCTTTTTATCTGATAAAACTATAAATGTGTATGAATATTTACAAAAAGTGAAGCATGGATCAGGAGATAAGAAGCATTAATTATTATTTTAAATGGATTTATACTGTATATCATATCTAAAAAAATAACTTTTTCACCCACGTAGGCGAGATAGCAATATATATATATAGAAGATAATAGAAGAAGAAAATAATTTATGAGCTGTGTTGAATTTGGACCCAGGTTTGTGATGGAATTTCTTGTGAATGACGGCATGAAACCAATTGTTTCCCGCCAAAAACAGCACAGCCACCCTCCCCCACCCTCCCCCACCCACCCTGTACCTTATTTCTGTTTGAGTGAGTTGGCAACGTCTTGTCTTACACAACGTTACAATGTTCTAAATACAGCCATGATGGGCTGCCCCGGACCAGCGGTGTCCAATATTCTTTATCAGAATGTGTGTGTGTGTGTGTGTGTGTGTGCAGGCTTTCATTTCAAACAAGCAGAAGCCACACCTGATGGTCCCCTGTGACTCAGTTTTTAACAAGATGGTTCTAGTGTGACTTCATTAACAGCTTATAGTTCTCAGTAAATTGTACATGGGTAAACTGTCTAAGTTTTTTTCTTTCTAAGTGCTCTAGATCATGTTCCACCAAATTAAGGGATGGGAACAGAAGCAGAATTATACCTCATGTCAGCGTTAAAGCAAAACAAGATGCAGTACAGTTTTAGGTTCTTCATATGATCTACAGTTACTGGAAAGTTTTAAGAAGCTTTAAGAATTTCAGTTGAGGAATCGAAAAGAGTTCTAGATTCTGCACTAAACAACCAAAAGCAGTCCAAATTGGACTCCAGTCCAAATGTTCCGGTTTATGTTCCACCGAGTCTGCAGCAGAATCAGAGCTGAGTGAAGATGCCATCATGGTTTAGCTTTTACATCAGACCTTTAAAGATTCTAGCTGGATGGAGAAACAAACCAAAGATTTAAATACTTCCATAAGAATTTTTCTTATTTGCTCAAAAAAAAAAAATCAGGAAGGAGGTTCACTTTGATTTCTTTTTTTTTTTAAAGTGTGTTTTCAATTATACAACCTGATGCAAAAGCACGAACACAACATCAAGACGAGTTCAGTTCAGTGACTGAAAAACAAAATACAATCAATTATTTCTGCTTCTGAAGGTTCTGGTGTTCCAGGCTCAAATTAAGCTGCTCTAAATATGTGTGTGTGTGTGTGTGTGTGTGTGTGTGTGTAATAAATGAAATCTTATGAACTTTAATCAAACATCTTTAATCTAACATTCTTTTTGAACTTTAGCGTCGTCTGCTCATGTGACCCGTCTTTGATTGCTGTAATTAGTGAGTCGCTGCGGTGACATGCGGCGTTAGCTTATGGCTAAAGTAATTAGCATGTAACATCATAAGCCAATCTCTACACTGACTTTAGAACTTCTGAAACACACACACACACACACACACACACACACAATTAATTACTGCAACATAGAAACTTGGTCCAGATCAGAACGGTCACAGAACACAGAACACAGAACACTGTCTAATACACGGCTTATTTTTGTCAGACTATAATATCGGCCCAAAGGAGTTGGATAAGTCGGATCACTATAACCAGGTTTAGGAAGCGGCAAAAGACTGGAAAACATGCCGATGTGATCCCCAGTGTCGTGGTCACTGAAGTGCTCACAAAATTCATGAAGCAACACAGAGATGCTATCAAGCAATATTGAGATATTAATCCTTTAAAAACAAGCGAGACTATCTCATCGAGAGCCTAACCCTTATCTCCAACCCCAACCTGACCCCTGTACCCCACCCTACCCTTATCTCCA
>JAQMYJ010000038.1:1218577-1228599 GCA_030014305.1 Clarias laeviceps
ACATGCATGGAAAACATTGTTTAAACCCTTTACAATGAAGATCTGTAAAGTTATTTGGATTTTTACAACATTATTGAAAAGGGACGTTTCTTTTTTTGCTGAGTTTGTATATGAGGCTGGTGTGTTGTTATAATGAGGCCCCTGACATTACTGAGGTGATCTTAGCTAACGTTAGACTTCATCTTACTGCACTGTAGGTGGACTGGGGTAATTTATTTATTTATTTATTTATTTAAAAGAGTGTTTATGAAAATGTGTTGTCTGGCTTTAGACACAATGCAACATGTATCTATTTTTGGGGTAACAGTAAACCTGCAGGTCATTTCTGTGACTGGAATAGAACATGACTCAGCACACGAGAGACACTCACACACTCAGCTCTCGCAAGTTTGAGTAAAAAACCCAGAAGTGTGAAGGAAAAAGACAAAAGCTGTGCAATTAGTTACTAAACTAAAGTTGCGGAGCCTAATTCGGGTTTGTTTACAGTGTAGATCTGAATCCGACTGAGACCCTGTGCGGTGATCTGAAACATAAGTCCAGTTCAGGACTGTTTCCTACAGTCTACATGAGCCTCCGATAACGAACTGGACTCTGCATTACCTGAAACACTTCCCCTGTGTAAACAAGCAAAAGTAATGGATATTAACTTCAGGAAAAACTTGCTCATATAGTTTAATACTAAATGTAACTTATATAACTTATATATTAATATATGTGATAATATTATATTATGAAGTGTGTGTGTGTTCTGTTAAAGCCTGCTCAGGTGACCTTTACCCTGCATGGCAGTGACGTCACTGTGACCTTTACCCTGCATGGCAGTGACGTCACTGTGACCTTCCCCCCACTAGCCTGTGTACAAAGACTTCTTTAGAATTACAGTCAGAAACTATAGAATTAAAGAGGAATAAAGATACTGGAGTGTGTGTGTGTGTGTGTGTGTGTGTGAGAGGAGCTCCAGTAAATCTTACCTGCAGCACATCTGTACTGGAACTGGTTTAATCCGGTACAGGAACCTGTTCACACACCTGGACACCAACATCATGGACTGATTTATACCGTCTGTCTGTCTCTGTGTGTGTGTGTGGAGTTAATACTGTATTGTGTTTCTGTGCGGAACCGAGCGCGCCAAGCAGTGTGTGTGTGTGTGTGTGTGTCAAAATAAGAGCTCTCTGCTCCTCCTATCGACTTTAAAGTCTTTGTACAAAATGTGTTGTTGTTTTTATTGTAATCTTATACAAAAAAAAATATAATATACGTTTTTAAGATTATTTTTATTGTGGAAAAAACAACAAACACCCGAATTCACTTTGATGTGTTGAAACAAAGTTGAAGAAAAGTGTTGTTTAGTAATAGCGCTGAAACATTGTAGCTCCTCAAATCCGCCACTAGAGGGCAGCACACCAGGAGGATCTCGGGGTTATTCTGGTCTTATGGAACTCATGGAAGTGTTCAAAATTAAATAAATAAATAGGACATGATTAAATAAATCACTCTATGAATAGATAAGACACAGATATGTAATAAAAGAATGATATTGTGAAATAATGGAACACATTTGGAAAAAAGCTTATTATTGTGAACTATATTGCTCTCTGCTATATAAATTTACTTATTATTATGAAAATATATTTCATGGTCATTATTTTTCCCAATAACAGAGATTATTGCAGAGGCATGTTTTTATTCCAAAATGTAATTTTACCAAAGTCAGTCTTTATTTCAAAATCCCGTTTTTCCCCGATGGCCTATTTATTTCATAATGTGACTTTTCAGGAGGAGGAAGGCGTGTTTATAGGCAATAAGAGAAGAGGAAAGGCAAGAGTTTAGAAGTAACATTAGGGACATTTGAATGTTTGGACTATGACAGGGAAGACAAGAGAGTTGGTTGACATGATTTAGAAAAGGAAGGTGGATATACTGTGTGTCCAGGAGACCAGGTGGGAAGGTAGCAAGGCAAGAAGCTTAGGATCAGGGTTCAAACTGTTTTACCATGGTGTGGATAGGAAAAGAAATGGAGTAGGAGTTATTCTGAAAGAGGAGTTTGTTAGGAATGTTCTAGTGGTGAAAAGAGTATCAGACAGGGTGATGAGTCTGAAGCTGGAAATTGATGGTGTGATGTGCAATGTTGTTAGTGGTTCTGACCCACAGATACAGGATGTGAGAAATTCTGGAGTGAGTTAGATGAAGAGGTGACTATTGTGGAGCAGGTAGTGGCAAAAATTAGTAAGAGTGAGATGAGGAGGGTGTTGAAGAGGACGAAGAGTAGAAAGGGAGTTGGTCCTGATGACATACCTGTGGAGGTGTGGAAGTGCTTAGGAGAGGTGGCATCGGAGTTGCTTACTAAATATCTTAGAAAGTCAGAGGAGGCCTGATGAGTGAAAACAAAGTGTTGCATTTCCAGTTTTTAAGAACAAGAGAGATATGCAAAGCTCCAGCAACTGGAGCCATAAAGCTGATTAGCTACTCCATGAAGAGTTTCTGACTAGTCTGTTTAACAAGATCTTGGAGAATGACAAAGAAGAAGAAGAAGTAGAAAAAAAGAAATGTTTTCTGGACAATACACTATAATCTGATACACAACAAATCATGGGCATCTACACACACTTACACTGGCTAAAATTGTAGTAAAATGGGTGGAACAATGGCGTAGTGGTTATCACTGTAGCACTGCACCTCCAGGGTCTGGGTTCGATTCCTGCCTTGAGGTCTGTGTGCGTTACTTTTGCTTGAATCGTGAGTCCAGCATCTGGACGTTCTCTCGTTCCATGTACAAATTACTGAAAACTGACTGTTTAATTTTACATGCTGTATGATCAGAGGTGGAGTTAGATAAGGGTGACATGGGCAGTCACACAGGGTGGCATTTTGCCAGTGGGTGACAGAGCACACAGAAAGAAAAGAAGAGTTCACAACGATAGTTACATTAGCATTTTTCCTGTCACCCTACTCCTAATAAAAAGCTGGGATGTGTGAAGAATAAAGAATTTCATTGTGCAGTATTTTTTATTCAACTAGTAAAGGTTTAACTTAACAAGTAAAATAGTTTTAGTGTAAGAGAATGAAAACACTTGGGCATGAGCTGTAAGTTTGATTTGATTTGCATCAGTCTGTATCACAGCACCTCCTCCTGCACTAACAACAGCAAGGTTAGGGTTCATTCCTTGCTTATTATCTCAGAGATAAATGAGAACGTCAGCATGTAAACAGTCTTGTCGAGTCTCCTTATCGTTTTTCTACCACATGACAGACACAGACAAGTCTACACACCCACGCGGTGGAATGGTTTAGTCTTAACTCCTGATTTGTGTGATGTCCTGATGGTCGTTGAATAAAAATAACTATGATCAAAGCCTAAGCTATACAGTAACACAAAAGTAACACAACTGTAAAGCTTTATTTTAGATGGTAACTGGTAATAGTAATACAGTACATAACTTTTACATCAAAGTAATAAGTAACAGTCATAGATTCCATTTACTGAAATGTAACTAGTAATAGTGGCTTATTAATGTTATTAATAACTAGCATGTCACTGGATTTAGATAAGGAGTGATGATGATGATGATGATTGTTGATCATGTAGGCCGGGGGTGACCATGCTTTCTAAAAAGTCAGTATACCTTCATGCCCTTAAGAGTTACCTCACATTACTAGAAGTGCCTCAAGCATCGTTTTATAAGCTTAAAATAGCTCTTACTGCTATATTTATCAAAGTACTGATCTCAGACATCCGTCTGCACAATTTAATGATGTTTTCTACTGTCATTCATCATGTTTTTATTCTCTATTCACGCTATACTGTATAACATTCGTTCCTACTGTACACACCTCCTGAACTCTTGTACAGTGTCACTCAAGACCTGCTCTTATGCTGATGTGTTGTATGTTGGATCTGGTGTTCGTAATGCACTTCATGTTTCTGTAAAACACTGCAGAAGGATTGAATGTTAAACTATAACCAGCAGCCTCATTTTATCTGCAGTGTAATGATTCTGGTGAACTGATATTTTTATCACTAACCCTGACAATGTATTCCATAGAATCAGATTTTCTGTCATTTACGATTGGGTGTCGTCTTGGTTCCTCAGAATGAATGCTTGGTTCTTCCACTGGCTTTATCTTTACAGTTTGTATGAACAGGTGACGTCTTAATTTCTCACAATGAATGATTGGTTTCTCAGGAACAGTATTGCGAAAATCTGATTTTGATGCCTTTGATCTTGAATAAACTCTATCTGGTATTACATATACAGCAAATGCGGATGTTTGATTGCTTGATGTGATTCCTTAGAGTTATTACTGTTATATCATGTTATGAGTTGGATATCATTTGTTTATACTTCTGTTTATAGTTTTCCACAGTAAAAGTTTGTGGGGAGTGAAAAGCGTGGCAAGAACAATACTCGAGGTAATAAGTTATGACTTTGATGTGGCTGAGATGCTGAAGAAAGCAGACTGTTTAGACTGTACAGGCTGTTTATAAAGGTTAGACTGAAAGGAGCTGTTTTATCTTTGTCTAAGTCTCTCTATCTCATGTTAGAGCTAATGGCTAATGCTTTAGCACACTTTCAACCTTGTCCAACTTTTAATAAACCTTTTATTTTTTATTGTTCTCTTTCAGCTGAGTTCCCAGACAAGTAATATAACATTAATATAACATTAATATAACATTAATATAACATTAATACAAAATTCATATAAAACTGTAATAATGTCAGAGCTGCTGTTAGAGAAAAAATAATAAAGACATTTTGGACAATCTGAATCCAGAATTTATCAGCACGTTGGTGTATCATTTGTACTCCCATCTTATGTAGAAATAAAAGAATAAGGAATAATAATAACACACACTAGTAACACAGCTACAGTGGGTAGAGAAAATAATCACCCCTTTTAAAATAATCACATTATGTTGCTTTTGTAGCCTGAAATGAGGATAGACACAGTTTTTGTTTTATCCAGCTGTATTTATTCAGTGCAACTTTTACCATCCAGATCAACAATATAACATCAACAGCAGGAAAAACAGAAGAAAATCAGAATCACTGAGAACAGAATCCCATCCTAAAAATGACTTGTAAACATTTAGATTTATGCATTTGGCCGACACTCTTATCCAGAGCGACTTACAAAAGTGCTTTAAATTTTCTGCCATTGGATAGATTCTTACACTGGGTTACTAACTATGTACTAGTGTTACTTTTGTCAGCTATTTAAATTTGAATCGTAATTAATCTTAGTCCCAGGAGAAATGTTCCTGTTAGTTTTTATCATATTTAGTCAATCTTGTCCGATTTTTGTTTTAGTCACGTTTTAGTTGACAAAATTCTGGCTATTTTAGTTTAGTTTTAGTCAGAGGAACCCTTAAGTATTTTAGTCTAGTTTTATTAAATGAAAAAGTAAATTTTAGCAATAAGATTATTATTTATTAACCCTACAGTCAATCTAGTCTTGCCAAAATCTGTTTTTTTTCACAAGATAACTAGTTAGCTGATGTTTTCAGCTAACTAGTAACTAGTAATAACTTATTTATTTTTAACCATCACAACAACTGCTGCATGTCCAATGTCCTCCCTTTTAAACTTTTTGAACTACTGTACAGTGTTTTGAAACTTTTTTTCTTTTTAAATATGAGTTTACACACTTGGACTGCTGTAGGGATCTCCTAGGGGTCATAATCATTTACTAGCCAATTAGCTTAATGGGTTAGGCAACGGTTTAACAATAGAACTAAATAAAATACACCACATATAACAACACATAATTACCACAACAAGGTTTTAAAACTACCTTGAGATTTTATGGTATCCCTTGATGCGTCTCTTCAGGTCTTCAGGTATGTTTTCCAGCAATTGTGTGCCCCCACTGTTTCCCCTTTGATATTACGACACATGGGCTTTTTCTCTCCGGTTCAGTATAACGAAAATGGGCCCAATATTGTCTCTTCTTTTTCACCCAAGTAATACGGCTGTGATGACGAAGAGTTAAAGATGACTGAACTCGTAACATCCTGCTACAGTGTGCGCAAACTACTCCTGATATGCTGTGCGACGTGACCTGTATCACAGCGGATTGTGATGAAAATTATATGTTGACGAAATAAACGCAGATGTTTTATTAGTTTAATTAGTGTTTTTATTTTTTTTTAAACCACAACTTAGTCTCTTTTTTTCGTCAACAACATTGAATGATGATTTCGTCACTGTCACTGTTCATTGATATTCGTGATATCTGTGTCATCGTCTCATCTTGATCATAGAATGCTGAGTACTGGAACAGGGGCGTTTATAGCCAGACTTTTGAGGATAATGTAGATAATGAGAGTAAATGTAACCAGGTGTTTTCACTTCAATACAACACGTCTCTTTATAAACTGTATAAATTTCTGTATTGTATTGCTCGAATATAAACGTCCCAGTCATCATTGTGACTTGAACTGGTTAATGATTTATTCTGCTAAATATAGTTATTGGAACATAAAACAATTAGCAATTATGTTTCAGCTTGATCACATTTTTATGTGATAAACCCCAGCCAATGAGAGTCAGAGTCCAGTCTGTGTATATAAACCTCATCACTCAGCCCTGATCTTCAAAGCAGCTCACTGATTCTTCTCTTCGCTCTCACTGTGCAGGTGAGTCTCACTGATTACACTTCACCATCAGCAAAGTAATACATGTAATGGGAAAAACCTTTAAATATATTCTTTAGAATTATGAATTAAAATTTTTGTAGCAGAACAATAATTGAAAATCTACATTAAAGCAATATTATACAACGGCACTGCTGAATTCTGATCAGTCAGAAGGTGTTGTATAGTTTTCTATAACAAAAGATCTGACAGTAGCACAGCTACAAACCACATAACTATTAATGCACTCTTTTTTAATGCACTTTAACACAATGGTTAGGTACAGGGGTACAGTATGGGAAGTCTTTAAAAGTAAGTGATGTTTCTGTAACTTCAGTGGAAGGAGTGTCGACTGTAATAGTCAGAGGTAAAGCTGTAATTTCTCACATGTTAAGGACAGAGGACCTTCTTTGTGGTTTCTCAGTAACATGACAAGCTACAATTTTATCTGTGAAAAATTTAAAATATATAAAAATATAGTATGAATATAAAATCTAAATATTGATTACTGGTCAGCATGTAGACAAAAACTTGTTTAGTGCAATTATCATTTTGTATATACAGTAATTCTCTGTCTTTCCTTTCCAGAACCATGAGCAGGAACTTCTTGTCCATGAATGATGAACTCCAGAAAGGAGACTATCTGTTATCCAACAACAAAGAGTACAAGGCAATCTTTCAGGTAGAATTAAAGCAAAACAAATAAAAACATCTTCTTTGCTTTTTCTTGATTTGATATTTGAAAAAAAAATACTTCAAACTCTTACTTCTTGTTTTTAGGAGGATGGGAACTTTGTGGTCTATGGCTGGAGACCCATGTGGGCATCCAACACTTGTGGCATTAATGATGCCCATCGCCTGATCATGCAAGAAGACTGCAACCTCGTCATATACACACCATGCAAACCCGTGTGGGCCAGCGGCCAAACCCGGTCCAATGTCAAAATGTGCCGTCTGACTTTGGGCAACGACGGCATTCTAGTGATTAACAATGACGGGGAAGGAGTGTGGAAATCTACCAAGAAAAATTAAAATCATTGAAGCAAACTCCTGAGCTCACTCAGAGCTTCCTACAGTATCTGTAACTGTCAGTTTATCAAGTTATCAATAAATCAGTAAAGCAAATCAACTGCATGTCTCTGCGTTTCAGTCTTTGAGTTATGAGCTGAAGTCCTTAAAACCTTTTAGTAGACCATTCATCAGCAGTTCATCAGAAGGTCTTGATTCATTTTGTATAACAGCAACTATAATATTTCTGTTGTTTCTGTAGGAACAGTTCATTCACATGTTCTGCTTAAACAGATTTTAAAAATGCTGTGTAAGAGGAATAAAACACTTGAAGTGTCATTATAGAAAATTAATCAACTTCTGGAATGTAATAACACATTACACCAACCTGTCATTGATTCTTTTCTTAGAACACCCAGGTGTTTTACTTTTTACTTATTAGGTGTGATAAATGTCTGATTACATCAGATCAGCTAATGCACTAATTACTGTTCTTATTAATGTTCTGGATAAAGCAGAACATTCATTCTTTTTGCTTCTCTAATTGTTGTTGTTTTTGTTGAATATCATAACAAAGGAAATTTCAGTTAGAATAGAACCAGTGGTGAACCCTGCCTTGTGCCCTAAGCCTCCTGGGATAGGAACCAGGTCCCTGTGACCCTAAATACAGGATGAAGCGGTACAGATGATGAGTAAGTGAGAGTGAGTAGAACCAGTGGTGAAATGTGTAGTTCATGCATTCCACCACCAGAGGGCAGCACAAGAACATTCAGAGATCCTCAGGGTTGGGCGAATCACAGTGCACCAGTTAGTACCTGTGGAACACAGCAACACTTTAAATTCTAATTTTATTTGTTATGCACAGATTGCCAGTCTGCAGATTTGTCTGTTCCCAGTGTCGGCTGCATGACTTGTTCTTCTGTATTATCATCTTTGAAATTTTAAGGATGGAAGCAACCTGACGCACAAATGGATGGTAATCACCAAGGACCTACCGCTATGATATTTTATACATAAGATTATGTTATTATTAGATTTGTATTGTGATTGTGTAAGTAAGTCCTACCACACATGGGGCATTTTACCACTTCAAATGCAAACATATATGTGTATGTCAGTGTGTAGATACGTGAATTTCTACACAAAAGAATTGTGATGTTACTGAATTGATTTTTCCCCTAATGCACACTGTATTTGTGAAGATGGAGGTCTATGGCTATACCATACCAGCACCAAAACACAACATATGCTGGTATAATTGCAGGTCACCAGCTATGCTGGTCTATGCTGTTTTTTTTCCACCAGCACCAGCAATGTGACCAGCATACCAGCACCAGCATCTATAACACAACATATGTTGGTATAATTGCTGGTCAAGCTGTTTTTTTTTCCTACCAGCACCAGCATCACAGTGTTATAATGCTGGTCGCCAGCACCAAAACACAGAACATGCTGGTAGTCAGCTGCTTAAAGCTAGTCCTGGTGACCAGCAACCTGGCACCAACATAATGCTGTTACTGTTATGCTGGTCACCCTGCTGATGCTGGTTACCAGCATACCAGCATCAAAACACAACATGTGCAGCCCATGCATCCCAGCATACCAACATTTAATGGTAGTCTGTTCACCACCCCATCAAATGTTGGTATGGTATAAATGCCAGAATACATGTAAATATTACAATGCTTCTTTTGCTTCAGGTATGTTAGTAAGACCCTAGTAACAAGACAAAATTAAGGTTTTACAAGATGGTCATTCAATAACTGTGTAAAATCTAAAACAGAATCAGTATAAAATACACAGTTCACACAGTTACTTTCACACCACAGTAGTGTAAATGAGTGAGCTTGGCCAGTGGAGGTTTTAGACATGGGCTAACAGGGCAGTTGCCCGGGGAGGCATTTTTTCATTTTTTTCACGTGGGGGGCTGCACACGAACTTGGATGAAAAAAATAATAATCTGTGCCGCTAAACGGTTTTCTATTATCTATGATACCTGAGCCGCCCCTGCTGCTGAAGGAGCCGCATAGAAGCTGAGCGAGCAGAGAGGAGAGGGGATGGGGGGGGGGGGGGGTTCACAGTGTACAGTTCACCTCTCCCAAATGAAGCGGACAAGGAGGGGGTTAAATTATGTCAGTGACACCTGACTTTCTTACAAATTACGCACATTTCATTCAAAATATTATAATCACAGACCAATAATTTGCACTTTTTAAATTATTTAATAATTATTAAATTATTACTTAATTGTGTGAAATGGCTAATAAAAATAGGTAATAAAAACTATTATGATGTGGAGGTGCATTGGTTTAGTCTTGACTTCTGGTCGTGAGTGACAGCGTTGGGGGAAATCTGTTGATTGTCGAATCGTCGATTACAA
>JAQMYJ010000038.1:1282415-1292830 GCA_030014305.1 Clarias laeviceps
TAAAGTCACATCTGACCGCTGCTGGTGCTGCCAGTGATTTTCAAAACGGCCAATAAAAAAACTAAACTGGGAAATAAGCTGTAAACTACCCGAAACAAATTTTATAAAATAAAACACCACTTACCGCGAATAGTCCATTAAGCTGAAAACAATACTAATTAATCTTCATTTCCGTAGTGCAGTTTGGTATCGTATGTTCGGTGGGGGTGGAGGTGGGTTTTTAAAATCACATGATTGCAACTCAGCGCAGCTAAATTGTGGGCTTGTGTTAACGTGTTCTTGAGAACAAAGCGCTATCTAGTGGTGGTACCAGGTCATGAATGGGCGTGTTTACTGTGAAATCTTGACACGCCTTTCTGGCAGGAGAGGGAGGGAGGATCGCGCCGTCCATAGGGCAGCCACACGCCATTCGCACGCCATTCACACGGCCGCGGCTATTTGGCGTGGCTCCCTCTGTATGTCCATGCATTGTGTATATGTGAAAAACGAATGTAAAATCTCAATCACTTGGTGTGAGTATGTGCAGTACATACTATTCTCATTTGTAGTATAAAAGGCTTGATCTATTGACGAACTTGACCTGCTCACTGTATTGAAGACATGGGCCACCTGTAAAATGCACACAGCAACCACAGTCGATCTGCGTCAAGCTAATCGAAGAATCAGAGGGAGTCTGATCCTGATGTGAAAGGACACACTAACACATGGGATTTCTTTAGCTTCTTTTTATCCACAGCAGTGAGACTAATTTTTTTTGACAGAAAAAGGGGTACAAATCAGGTTGGCTGAAGACAATATACTGTGGCTATACATATGACTAGAAAAATAGAAATTACACTTTTACTCAATGAGGAAATTCAATATATTCATAATGACCACAACAATTTTGCTAAAGTGTTAAATACATTATATTCCATTTTCAAATACAAAAAATCAGTCAGTTGTGTAGAAAATAGTCACATAAAACATACTATTTTCACAATTAATAGTTAATAAGTCAGCACATGAAAAATCCTACATACAGTACGCACAGCAGTGACACTCAAATTTGCTGAGGTACGGAAAGAGAAGTGGGACAAAATACTATATCTGCAGTACCATTAACAGCTACCGGAGGGGAGCCTTCATACACCAACAAATACAACTAAAACTTTTATTTTATATAATTCACATAAGATTTAATAAAGATTACTCTTTAAATTAACCCTTAGGGGTCGACGGCATCATCAATGATGCCAATCACTTTTGGGGGGGGGGGGGTGATGTGCTGATGGATGCCTCTGTCCAACAGAACAGGAAGGGCTTGAATGAAGGAGCAAAAACGCTGGACACTGTGTAAATTATGACTGAAACAAAGCTGCTCGTATTGGCAGCGTTTTAATCAAAGGGGAGATGAAAAGTGCACAGCAGAAACAGCAGCTTTACAGCTCATTCATAAAATACTTACATCTAAAACAACAACATAGCTCAATGCATGGTGTCTGTGAATGGCTGAAATGTGGTTGTGGATAAGCCTTTTAGTGACTAAAATGTCCGTATGAGCCCGCGGTGCGCGTTCTCCTTCACTTTGTGGAGTTTTGATCAAAAGGCAGATGAACGTGTGCGCAATCATATAGATTTATAAGTGATTTATTTTTTTTAAATGCAGTTTCTCTTCAAATAATCCCCTAGAAATACAACAAACACAGATTTATACTTGTTAAAAAATGCTGCCTTTGCGGAGCTGCTCAAAACGTGTGCCGATATGAGGCACTTTATTTTAGTCATAATATACTATAACATATTTTTGCTGTTTTATTTCTTTTGTGTATGCAAATTGACATAAGTTGAAATGACATATTAACATCAGCCACATTATGAAAGCCCAGTTTGTGCTCCACATAAATAAGGGAAAAAGTAGTAGCTACTATATTGGTAAAGATTTTAAATTTGCACAAATTTAAGAAGAGCGCTGAATCACTGCCGGTCTTCAAAAATGCCTCAGGCCCCTAAGAGTTAAGTGTTCTTTTTAACCATGTTACACTATTCATTAGTCTCAGTTGAGTCTGTTTTCTGTTGTTCTATGTTGTTGTCAGTCTGCTGTAACATTTGATATTTCTGCTCTTTTTTTGTTGATATTTTACTCTTTTCAACACTAGTCCTTGTATACACCTGCAAAAACAGGGTAACCGTTACTATTATCATCCCTAAAATTACCCAGATTGCTTTGGGATGTTTTTGGAATTGATTTCTCAAGGTCCAGTCCAGCTAATTCAGTGTCTGTAGTGTGAATAATCTTACTCATTGGTATTCTCTGTCCTCTTGTCTTCTATCCTGTCATTAGGTATAATATATTTTTAACTCTAGTCTACTTTTACATGTCCTCATATGTTATACGGTGCTACTGCTCCAGTTGCACCTTGATACCTTACAATAATCTCATGTGTTGGCCTCAAGTGCAATGTACTTATTCTTGTGATGAATTTGTGTGTAAAGTCGTAATTCTGCGTTGTTCCTTAGTTGGTTCTTCTGACCAATGCACTTTGCGTGCAGATGAGGTTCTGTTGGCGTTTACAGGAGAGGTTAGTTACTAGCATTTCACTGCTTACCCTTGTTGACCTCTATCTGCTCTTCTTTCAGATTCTCAGATTCTGAGACACGCTTACAGTGGCTGGCGTGTATCCACATTACTCTTTCCACTACCTTAACTGCTGTCTGTGTCACAAGGATCACCTGGAACGGTCCCAGCCACGTTCTAGTTCTCCAGCACTTTCTCATGAAGTGCTTTACCACCACCCAGTCCCCTGGTTTCAGGTCATACAGGTTTCCCTCTGCCGGTTGTGGCAAGGCCTCTTTCACTTGGGCCTGTACTTGAGATAAAACACCAGAGAGTTTTGCACAATAACACAATATTTCATCTTCACAATGACCTGTTAAATTTCTAGTGTTGGGTTTTGGTCCAATTCCAGTATTGGGTGCTTTGCCAAACAAAATCCCCAAAGGGCTTAGGTTTGCTCTCCCCTTACTCTATTTCTCATGTACATTAATACTATGGGAAGTGCTTTGGTCCACGATATTCACATTTCATCACAACATATTGCCAGTTTTTTTTTTAATGTGGCATTTTCTTTCACTACTGCACCCCCACTAGCTGGATGGTATGCACAATGATGTCTTAAATCTATTCCCAGATGTTGTCCAACCTGGTGGAGAGCCTTGTTCACAAAGGGTGTCCCATTGTTGCTTCTTATTTTCTCAGGGATTCCCCACTGTGGGATAATCTCAGACAGCAATGCTTTGGCTAGTGCACTAGTATCTTGTTTGTATGTAGGGAATGCCTCCACCCATTTGGAAAACATATCAACTAATACGAAACAATGTTTTTCCTTCACTTGGTGTTAACTCTATGAAATCCACTTGTATATGTTCAATGGGCCTTTGTGTTTGTGGGTATTCGCTCTGCCTTATCCTGATTCCTTTTCCTATGTTATTAGTAGCACACATTACACATTTTTAAAAAAAATTGCCAGTAATTTGTAAAGCCACTAGTATACCAATGCACAGATATACTATCGGCCATTCCCCCTTTTGACACCTGGTCCTCACGTGGTGGCTTGTGTCTGCAGATTGGCTGTTGGGACAGAAATGTTAGTCATGCACATCTTAACATTGTCATTAGATGGTTTCAATACTGCTGCCTTTGCTGTTGCATCTGCTCTTCTGTTTTCCTGTGAAGTTGGGTCATTTTCTTAGTGTGAGCTGCACATTTAAAAACAGCAATGGACTTCGGTAAAAGGATTGCTTGCAAATTAAATGTATCTCCTTGTTTAGTTTCACACTTCAGGGGTGTAGTAAATTCTTCTTTTACCATGACACCAGATGCCCCTACTGAGTTCAGATATTGTCCACTCATTTTTACTGGCATACTTAACTGATTGGTTCTTATCACAGAGTTTCCTGCTCCAGAATCTACCAGAAGCATAAGCTTCTCTACTTCAACATTCAGCATATACACAGACATTTGCTTATATGACTCTTCACCATACTTTTCATAAGTACCATGAGGTGCTTGCACATTGTCTAATCTTGCTATAGTTTGTGAAATTAGTTCAGAAAGGTTAGTTGAAGAGGTTAGCTCTAGCGAATCTTCATGGCAAGACACTAAAGCTTTTGACTCTTTTTCGGGTCTGCTCACTGTATCCCCTGCCTCTCTTTTGTTTAGTTTTGTTGTTATCCATAATTTTTACGTGTCGATTTAGGCGTGCCACTATCGCACAGTGAACTCAGTCCCCATGACTGTTACTCTTAGTCACCTTGACCTTTACTTTTCACCTGTGCACCTTTTACCCTGACTTGATTTACCTTCGGAGGTTCTTACACCGAGCATGTCCGCTGCGGGGCCAGGTTTTTGTAAACCGGCAACTCCAGTACCCTCTCTCTCTTTTTTTTTTCCACTTTTGGGTACTTCACGGGTCCCTTACCCGTGTGATAGATCCAAGTCCAAATCTATCTCAGTCAGTGTATATCCCCTTGAGGCTCATACAGAACTCAAAGTAGTGCGCTTGTTACAAAAGTTATTCTATCTAGGGTATGAATCAGATTACCTAAGAAAATAAACAGGAGACCTCAGAACACACCGAAGTAGAGATTTGTCCTGCACAGCTTAAGGCATCTTGTACCATAATCATGGTTCAACTAGGGGATGATATTCTATGAAATAATGCATACCCCTTTTGCTGACCCACTTTCAAGTCCCTGCCAAAGCCTGACTTGGCACTAGGGCCTGTGCTAGGCCTATGCCAAAGGGATGCCATATGCATATTAAAATTATATGCTTACAGCTTAATAGCCATAAAGGGGGAGTGAAGCCAGAGAGGTTATTCTGATAAATGTTTTATAGAATTGAGAAATAATTATAATTAATTTATATGCTTGATCTGAGAAGGTGCAGTGAAAAGGCTCATAACCGCAGAACGTACCTGTTATATAGGAGTTAAAGGGCAAGCAAAGTGAAGCTGCATGCTGTGGTTAAGTGAATTTTAGAAAAGCACTTGTAAACAGGTATATGTAAGCCATGTAGAGTAAATTAGCAAAAACAAAAAAATTACATTTGGGAAAAGTTTCAATTCATGACACAAACAGCTTAAGGGTTCACTCTGATGTAAACTTTAACAAAGTAACATTTGTTAGGAGTAAAATCAGTATAATAGTTTTTCCCCAGAAAAAGGAGTTGTAGGAAAGGGGTTGTAGGCCAGTACAGACGAAAAGAAGATGAGGTACATCCTGAAGTAGATTTCCCAGAAAAGGTGAATCTCAGTAAGCAAAAGGACACTAGCACGAGTGGGCCTGGTGTCCATATCTTCATCAGAGTCAAGGTGCAGCTTATACTTGCCATAAATCTTAGTTGAAAAAGCAAAAACAAGACAAGAATAAAAATAAAATGAAGTAAAATAAAAGATACATTTACATAAAACAGTAAAGTGAGATGTTACTCATGCTATATCTGGTTTAAAACTAAGACCAGAAAGCATGTATAGGGATAAAATCACTGAAAAGTAGTGAAAGATAATTGGACTTTAAATCAAAGTAAATTTTACTATAATGGGAGAAGAATTTGGGCAATATTAAATGATAATGGGAAAGTCTGTGAAGATTCAAAGTTGGAAAAGGTGCTAAGGGAGGAGACAGGAAAATAATCCCTCCTGTTACAGAGTATAAAAGACTGAACTCTCACACCCCTTGTCGGTTTGTTCTTGACCATTCCCTGGAGACACTTTGATGGCTCAATCTAGTACAAATTATGTTTATGGAATTATTGCAATAAATCCTGAATTACTTTATCCAGTAATTGATTACTAGGTAATTATTAAATTCATTAGAAGGCTGGTATCAGCTACTGGGAAGCAGAAAATTTCCAATGACATAGTATATATAATATTTTTATTTTATGATTTATTTTTGTGTTTGGGTTCATGAAGAACTCTGTGATTTGTGAGTTCCTCTGACATTTTCTCCTTTCAGACTCAGTGAGTGTAACCTGACAGAGAGAAGCTGCTCGGCTTTACACACAGTTCTCAGCACAGAATCCTCCAAGCTGACTGAGGTGGATCTGAGCAGGAATCCTCTGGAGGACTCAGGAGTGAAGGAGCTTTGTTCTGGACTGAAGAGTCCAAACTGTAAACTAGAGAAACTGTGGTCAGTTCTGATTTGTATCCGAACTTCCAAGCAACAACTGAGATAATGACTGTATACATAATCTTTATACCTCAAGAAACAAATGACATAAAAAAAAAAAACACAGAGAAGCAAAGCTATTAGTATGCTAAAATAGAATTTAAACAAATAAAATAGGTGCAAGACGAGAAAGTAAAAATGTGTTTCAAAGTCCTATTTTAAATTTTTTTATTTTGTGCATCCCTGACTATCACACCTAAATGTTTAAAGCATGTTGTACAGTCTGTCTCTGTGTGAGTAGTATTGGTGTTTCTCCTTCACTGGAACTAAGAGGTCAAATGACCATCATCAAGATGCTTCTTTGAGATCCTCAAGCCAACTCCATTAAACTTAGTGTGTTAAGGTTGGAGTGGAAGAAAAGGCCTGTCATTATTCTTACAAATATGAGAAAATATACAAAATATATATATTTAAAATAGGACATTACATTTAAATGCATTTTCTGTTTAAAATTATTGAAGTTCTGGCTCCTATGTTTTCAGGCTTATTAAATGTGGTCTAACGAGGGAAAGCTGTATAACTCTGGCTGAAGTTCTCAGTTCACCCCCCTGTTTTCTAACTGAGTTGGACTTGAGTGAGAACAGCCTACAGGATCCAGGTGTCATGGAATTATCTAAAGCACTAAAAAATCCAAGCTGTAATCTGAAGGTATTAAGGTACAGTGATATAAACATTTATAAGCACTGCAAGTCTATTGTTACTACTAATTAATTAGCTAAAGGTTTATATCAATTTAAATACAGGCAGCAGTGATGGTGTTTGTTGTTAAGTATTAGGAGAAAACACTAACAGGGCCACATTAATACTATAAGTAGCAGTGCCATGATGTCTGGTGTATCAGAGAGCCTCTTTTTTTTTTTTTTTATTGCTTCTAAAACTACACATTATAGTAGATCAGTCTGATGTCTGTGAATTTTAATGATTACTCTTTTACATATTGTTGTTCAGACTTTCAGACTGCAGTATAAGAGAGGAAGGATACACTGCTCTGGCTGAAGCTCTGAAATCATCTCACCTGATAGAGCTGGATCTCAGAGGGAACGACCCTGGAGACTCAGGAGTGAAGCTGCTCACTGATGTGCAAAAGACACGATCCAACAATCTGACACTGAGGTGATTGTTCTATAAACCTTAATAAATATTATAAATGTAATGTTATTTTTTATGTTAATATTTTTTTTTACACATAATAAACACTTGAATAAAAAAAATAAATAGAAAGAATAAATAAATAAATAAATAAATAAATAAAAGCAGCCCTTCTACATACTGGTCTTGTTAATACTGATCTGTTGTTCTGACAGTAACATTTGCATTTCTTTTCAGTTTTTTGAAACGTACTGCTGCACAAGAGGTCTGTAAATGTCTAACTTCAGTTTTGGGGGAAAATGTTTTACTTGTAAAAGAGCTGGATCTGAGCATGATGGACGTAGGAGATTTAGGAGTGAAGCATCTCTTGGCTCTACTGGGAGACTCACACTGTAAGGTTCTGATAATTAGGTCAGTATTTTCATTGCTGTATACATGTTTACTAATTATGTAAATTCTTCCTCTGTTTAATTAAATATTTAATTTAAATGATTAATTGAAAATTCTTTGTTTAACTATTTTTTTCTCTGGTTCTCTGTTTACTTTTAACATTTATGCTTAGGCAGTGTGTTTGGTTACATCTCTATCATACATACTGTAGTGTCATCATAACCAAATGAGCGAGAACCAGAAAATTAAAGTTCACCATGGACAGCATGCGCTGTAGATGGGCAATAAACATCTAAAAAATTGAATCTGTTATGTGTAAAACTAAACTCAAGTAAGTAGCTCTGTTAACATGATATTTTATATTTAGGCTGAATAATTGCAATCTAAGTGAGGAGAGCTGTTCAGCTTTAGCCAACACTCTCAGATTAAAGTCCTGTAGTGTGAGAGAGCTGGAGCTGAGTAACAACAGTCTGCAGGATTCAGGAGTCTCTCAGCTTTCTGCTGCACTGAAAAGTCCTCAATGTAACGTGGAGATCCTGAGGTAAGATTTTTATATGTAAAATGTTGGTGTATTATGGTATACAGCACACTTATTGTTGATCTTTCCTCCTTTGATTTCATGTTTAGGCTTAACACATGTGATATAACTGATGTAAGCTGTTCGGCTCTAGCTGAAGTTCTCACCTCTGAATATTGCCAGCTGAGAGAGCTGGAGCTGAGTAAAAACGGCCTACAGGATTCAGGAATCACTCAGCTTTCTGCTGGACTGAAGAATAAACAGTGTAAACTCAGAACACTCAGGTGAAGACACATCTGAACTGATAACTTAACCTTTAATAAGTCTATCTTTATTGGATAGTTGGAGTGAAGCATCAATTAAACATTTTATGCAAACTATTAATTCCATATTCTTCGCCTTAAAGTCAGGTAAAGAGATCAGAAAAAAATTACTAAATTAGAACACAGTATGTTAAGCCATTATGTTTTAATAAAAAAATGGAAAGGAAGGTTTTAAACTCGCAATTAGGACGAAATGTTTAATATGTATAAATCAGAATTATCAGATTGCATTTTACCTGAGGAGGAGACTGAAGAGAGAAACCCTCTGAAACAAGAAACACATGAAAGAAACTGCTACAAGCCTGGAAAAGCAGCACAAAACAAGAATCCATTAAACTGCCAACCTTATACAGGTCTTTAAGCATACCTGAGTTTGCTACCAAAGTTGCCATGTTCTAAGTTGTTTAACAATTTTTGACATAAGAAATCCTTTGTGTCATACTTATCCTTTGATCCCAAATCCACATGTCTTCAGTATATAGTAAAAGCTAAAAAACTAGCCTTGCTGTTCCAATAATTTTGGACGAGATTATATGTTATTTTATATATGTAGAGTATATTGGTAATGTTCGTTATATTTATTTGTGTATTGTTTAAGGAACTTTGTCTCAGCTGTGTTCTCTGTCTGCAGGCTGAGTAAGAGCGGTATTACAGAGAGAGGCTGTACTGATCTGATATCAGCTCTTACTTCAAATCCTTCACATTTGACAGAGCTGGACCTGAGTAAGAACACCCTGGGAAATAGAGGAGTTAAACACATCTCTACTCTACTAAGGAAGTCATCCTGCAAACTTCAGAAACTTGTGTAAATATTTATTAATATACGTCAATAGATCATTGATGTTTTACTTCTCTCTAACAAAGTACAACCCTCTAATTTCAGCAAACATTTTAGTATAACTTCTCTGTCACGAGGCGGAGCAGAACGAGGTAAATCCAAATGCGGATGGTGGATTGCAATGTTAGACAAGAGCGTGGTCACAAGGCAGAAGCGAGGGTCAAATACCAGAGAATCAATCAACGACGCGTCTGAGCCAAATCGCAAAATGAGAGCCTGAGTCAAACGAGGCAGTGATAGATTGGTAACCGGGAAATCAAGCAGCTAAGCAACTATCCACAAAAGATGAAACAAAAGCCGTGGTGACAAACAAGGAAGCATGAGATCAAAGCCAGAAAATCAAACAGTGAAGTGACAATCCAATTCGAGAGACGTGAAACGAGAAAACGAGAAAACAAGGCAAAATCGGTAATGTGAAAACCATGAAACAAACCGGGGGAGAATTGAGGCAAAAAAAACCCCACAATAATCCAACACTTGAGCAGCACGCTGCATGTGCTTAAGTGCTGAAGTAATCAGCCAGAAATTTAAGACAGGTGTGCAGATGGGGCAGAAACTGTGGCAGCATGGCAAAGGGCACATGACGGGCTAGGAAAAACATGAGCACATGGGGAAAGTGACAGCGTGGGGGGGAAAACGGGGCAGAATCATGACATTCTCAAAGGACAATCCTATAGAAATTAAACTTGGATATATTTTAGAGTAGTCAATGTGCAGCTTGTGTAATAGTTTAGATTTTATGTCCTCCCAAAATAAAAGCCATTATTGTCAAAATAGCTGGCAACAAATGTGAGTACACCCTACAGATAGTACCCAACTGGAATAATGGTTTTACCGCTGCGTCTCACGGCGACAGCATTTGGGTTTGTGCGTTTGCTGGTTTTACCGCTGAGTGGCACTATATAACTATAGACTGACGCCTCAGGCCTTAGATCATTTTAAGGATTAATGAGCCATGCTCCTTTAGAGCTGCATGTAGTAGCGGATAAAATCAAGTGAAACATTATAATTTAACGAATTCATCACAGTACTAAAATTACAGTAC
>JAQMYJ010000038.1:1329649-1345012 GCA_030014305.1 Clarias laeviceps
CAGAGAGACAGACAGACATGTACGTGGACTTCAACCTCAAATAATAATAATAATAATAATAATAATATCACTGATTAAAGATCAGAAGATTATTATTAGTTTTAACATTTTAACTGTTTCTACAAACTCTTTACCCTTTAACTAACACTAGTGTTAAATGAGGTCAGTGATTATTGAGGGGATTTTCCTGTTACTTTGTAACCGCTTCTCCACTTCAAAGCCTTTCCCAGGACAGGTCTGTGGGATTTATAAGTAATCTGGCAACCCGCGTGTCTCGGAGGCGGATATTGCGCACGCGGCTGCGCGTTTACTCCCGTTATTCAGCTCCGTGGAACAGCAGGTGCAACTTCTCTGTCTCTCTCTCTCACACACACACACACACACGCGCTGATCCGCGCGCTGCTTTATAAACGGGCCCTCGCGCGCTCCGCCATTACAGAACCGGGGGCACGAGCATGATGATGATGAGGAGGATGATGATGATGATGAAGGCTGTGAGGATGAACACAGTGTGGGCTTTTATTCTCCTCTCCATCACTACTGCACTTTTACACCAGACACAGGCCTTTCCCACTCCTGCTGGACCACAAGGTACTACACACTCATCATCATCATCATCATCATTATTGTTGTTATTGTTGTTGTTGTTGTTGTTATAAGATTGTAATATTTGTTATTATACTATAAACTCATATTGCTGATATCATCAGTAGATTTTTATTTTTTATTTTTTCTTTATTTTTGTTAAACTTCAGTGTTCTGCATTAATGCATTCTGAGATCTAAGATTTTGTAACATATCAATAATTTAATATTTAGTTTTTATCTATGATGCTAGTAGTTGTTACTTACTTTGTTGCATAAAGATAAAAGTACAGTACTAACAGTTTGTAGTTCACAGCTGTTTAATTAAACTTATAATAAATACCAAAGAAAAACTTGTGTTTATGATTTATAAATAGAACAATAAACAAAATATCTATAAATTGCATTTAATAAATAAGGAAAAAAAACCTTTGACAAATTATTTAGTATAAACAAAAATGTTCATTTAAATTGTGTCTTAAATAATCAATGTAAAAACTGCTGTAAATTACATATTGATTTTAAACAAATAAACACATGAACTCACTAGAAAGTACATTTTTAAATAATTACTAAACTATACATATAAACACATATGAAATAAAATTCCGGTTTATTTAAAATGTTAAATTACCACTAATTATTGTTAACTGTTAATAAATAAAATATGTAAAATATTATATATTTAATACATAAACATTTTGGTAGTTTTAAACATATACATTATTGTTACAAATGAAAAAAAAAACAGTGAATTGCACATTACCTGAACACAAGCTACACCTAAATACATGAGTCTATTACAGCATTATTAAAAAGTTTTATTATGACTTTTATCAAAACAAACTACTGTCTGCTCAACATTAGTATAAACTCAGTAAAAAAAAGTGATTCAATCTTTCTTTGCTTGTTATTATGAATTGTTTCAAAATTCTTATTTGCTCAAAAACATGAAAGTATTTTTATAATAAAGTCAGCGATAGTTATAGATGGATAGATGGACAGACAGGAGCATGAAGAGCTGTGTCACGTTGTGTGGTGTGTGTTGCATGTGGCTAGCCCTGTATTTCCATGGCGGTTGGATGGTTTAGGCCGTAATCAGATTACTCCTCAGGCTTCTTGCACACTGAAGCTGCAGGTCCGATAACCGCGATGACTCAGAGCCTAGAATTAAACTCAGAAGATTAACGTTGGGACAAACACAAAGGTCCGAGTTTCTACCTCAGTGTTGCACTTAAATGTTCCAGATGTTTAGCAAAGCAAAAAAAAAAGCGTATAAAGTAACTCTGATTTTCATGCTAATTGTGTGTGTGTGTGTGTGTGTGTGTGTGTGTTAAAGCAGAGTACAGCAGACAGCTAACAGAAGAGCGGCCGCTACAGCAGCAGGTATGAAGTTTCTTTATCTACAACATTACAAAGAACAAACGCTAACCATCTGTAGCCTGTGTAACTGTAAGCATTTAGTTATTATTTTTAATATAAGTCATGTTTTATCTGAATTTTATTTTTATTTTGTGTTTATTTGTTTCCTGAAAAGATTGCAGAAGCCGACAGTGAAAGTAAGACAGGTGAGAGAGAGCGGAAACTATTTCTGTAGCGTCCTCACCAACAGTGTGCTCTGTATTTATGTGTAATCAGGTTAAATACATATTTAGCCGCATTTCGCTCTATCGCTTCATTTCCAGAGCCGAAGCCCACGCGGCCTTCTGAGTTCCGTCCAGACGACGATGACATCACGCTGCTGAAGTCTCTGGCCGAGAAGTCCAGATCGCAGAACAACCAAACGCCGAAATCAGTCTCGACAGATGATCACTACACACACGACGAGACAGATTCCACCAAGAGCCGGAGGTTAGCGGACGACTACGACACAACCAAGAACGGCATCAACAACAAATACCAAGGTAAACCTGGAAATATATACCACACAAATACCAGGCTGAAAACTGTAGATACTGAAGTAAATATGGACAATAATGTGACATGAAATTTAATTAAAATATTATGAAATACAATGTAGGAATTAAAAGATAAAATTATAAACTACATTTGAAGTTTAAACTACAGATGTTGAAGGTGAAAATACAGGTAGTTTCTAAATCCTTCTTAATAGTAACAAATTCTAAACAACAAAGACTAAAAGCTATTAAATAAAATACCTATAAAATACCAAGTTATAAAAACTAAAAATTCTACAGTAAAAAACACTAACATAGAGTTTAAACTAGAAATAAAGAACGAAACAAAATTTAAGCCAGTTAAGTGCAAATGGAAAAAGTGACAACAAACAAGAAGCAAACAACATACAAATCTACTGTAAATACCAACATACAGTCTACGAATGCCAACATTTGCACTATAAATGCCAACATAGAAAATATAAATACTAAAATGAATCCGATAAATATCAACATAGAAACTATAAAAACTTAACACTACATACATTACAGTATATATAACACTGTAAATACCAACAGATAGGATATGAATAGTAAAGTTACAATATAAACTCCAAGATAAAACAGCAAATAGTGCTAAGTAAAGGTGAAGATGAAGTAAAAGGTGATGGTCTGGCTCAGGAATGTGTGTGTGTGTGTGTGTGTGTGTGTGTGTGTGTGTGTGTGTGTGAGAGACAGGATAATCCAATGACCGTCTGGTGTGTGAGACATTCAGAGTGTTAAACTCCAGTCTATCACTGTAGTGTGGCGCACGCACACACACACACACACACACACACACACATTTAATACAGTCTTGCAGGTCTTTAGATAGTATAACGGCGTGGGATTTTGTGATGTGTGTACTAGTGTGTGTACTAGACATTTTCCCAGTGAATGGAACAGTAGCGTCTTGTACTTGTGTATTTATTTGCTTCTACTTAAGCTGCGCGTGATTTAACTGCGACGCTGCTCACGTCACACACACTTTTCTTTCTCCTGCTTGGAAACGATTTCAGGATGCACCATTAGGAGTTTAAGCCGCGTGCAGGAACGTCAATCCAGGCGAGTCAGCACAGATCCGATTACTCACTCAGACAGAACGAAAACGGAGCCAGAACCCATGCAGACACACAGCAGATGCTCAATGTGACCTCACACACACACAGACACACACACACACACAATGAATCACAGACACACGAGCAGACCCACATTCACACACGTACAATATACTCACGTTAACGTATATAATACACATACATAATACTTACAGCACACGCTATAAAACACTCACACACACACACACACACACACACACACACATATCATCAGACAGGACACTTCAGTCAATACTTTCAAACGCAGCCGAGTTCCTGTGAGGCTCGCGCTCATGAGCTTTAATCGATAAAAGACGGTTATTTTTAGTAACTCCACCTTTACTACTGGCAACGTTCTCCTTCTCATCTTCTCCTTCTGATGTTCCCGTTCTAACGTTCCCCTCACAGCTGAACCGGAGAGCTTGCACCAGCTGGACGGAACTCCGCTCACGGCCGAGGACATCGTCCAGAAAATCGCCAACAAAATCTACGAAGAGGACGACCGCGGAGTCTTCGACAGAATCGTCTCCAAACTCCTCAAACTCGGTCTGGTGAGAACCGACATCCTGACTTACAGTCCACAACCTCTTTAAGGTTCTACTTTGGTCAGTTCCGGTTTTATGGGTTCTAAATGCCTACCTTTGTGGTTATAGCACCAGTTAATCTCAGGACTGGGGTTTGGTTAGTCCTGTAGTAGGTAGGGTTGGGTATCGTGTGGGGGGTTTTCGATGCCAAATCGATACTTTTAAAACGGTACCGGTGCCAAAACGGTGCTTGAACCGATACTTTACAAAAGCCACAAAATGATGGTGGACGACTCAAGAATACATTTTTATTGAACAAAAAAATTAATGCTTAAAATTGAACAATATATTAAAAGTTTTAAAGTATATATGAATATATAAAATTAGCCTCTTCAGTGGTAAATGTGGTCACTGTTGTCGTACTACTAGTTCTAGCTGGAAAGCCATAATTATAAACAGAATCCATGTTACATTAGTATTTTACAAATCGTTTGACCGTTTGTTAGCATGAATGCAAGATTTGCATTTTGCTATTAACATTACATTCGCTTACGACTAACCTGCGGAAAGGCTGCTGTCGTCATCATAATCGATGGACTGCTTTTTGCTACAGTTGGTCTGACTGTGACTGGGGCTGAGGTCGTCCACACCGATAGTGTCAGCTGTTGTCCGCAAGCTGTCCATCACGGTGCCTCCCTCTGCTTTTAACTTTATTCCGTTTGCCCTCAAATGTTTCATTAGATTTGACGTGTTTCCCGCTTTACACGCAACTGCTGTAAAACATTTGCTCCACGTCGCGGTGTCGGAATCTTTTCTTGTGAAATATAGCCAGACTTTCGCCGTCTAGTTTTAGGCATTTTAACGAAAGTTGTATAATTTAACAAGCTAAGCTAGCGGTTGACCACCTGCTGCCGTCAGCGTGAGTGTTACACTTGCTCTGACGGCGTTCACGCGCATCTCGGATGGTCTCATTTCCTGATGATTTGTGTTTTTAAATTTTTTTTATCTAACCTAATAAACTTTTAATCTACAAAAATAAAATGGACAGTAACATTTACTGCAACAATGTTTTGGATTTGTATTATCAAAGCTTTCCGAAGTTCTCAAGATTTTTCTAATTAAGGAAATAATTTTTTGTTCTGTATTGGCACCGGTTTTTGGTACCCAACCCTAGTAGTAGGAAGGTAGTATCTTTTCATTAGTACCAGTATTCATGCTTGTACCTCCTCAGTAGTTCAGGTTTTTAGGGTTCAACGTCTTGGTTAGTCACTCTCTTTAGGGTTCTACCTCTTAGTTCATTTTAGAATTTAGTGTTCTACCTCTTGATAAGCTTTTTAGTCAAAGTCTTTGGGGTGCTACATCTTAGGATTTAGGTTTCTACCTTCTCATTAGTACCGGTGTTAGAGTTCTACCTCCTAATTCATCCTAGGCTTTAGGTTCCTACATCTTGGTTAGTCCCACTCTTTAGGGTTCTACTTCTTAGCGAATTATAGGCTTTTGTTTTCTACCACTTAATAAGTACCAGTTTTTAAGGTTCTACCTCTCGCTTAGTGTGGGTTTTTAGGTTTCTATCTCTTCATTAATCCCATTCTTTAGGGTTCTACCTACTCATTAATACAGGTTTTGGGGTTCCACATCTTTCTTAATCCTTGGGATTTTGGGTTCTTCCACTTGCTAAGTGCTGGTTCTATGTCTTGGTCCATTTTTAAAGTATAGTTTTCTATCTCCTCATTAGTACCAGTTTTAGAGTTCTACCTCTTCATTAATCTTAGGCTTTAGCTTTCTACCTCTTGATTAGAGTTCTGCCTAATAATTCATTCGAGTTTTTAGGGATCTAGTCTTTAGCGTTCCATTTCTAGGGTTCTGCATTTGGTTATTATGAGTTTTTAGGGTTCTATATCTTCATTAGTCCCACTCTTTAGGGTTCTACCTCTTAATTAACTATAGGCTTCTGTGTTCTACCACTTGATAGGTACCAGTCTTTAGGGTTCTATCTTTTTAGAGTTCTACTTCTTGTTTATTATGGGTTTTAAGGGTTCTGCGTCTTCCTTAAAACCACTCTTTAGGGCTCTACTTCTTGGTTCATCTTAGGGTTCTACCTTTTCATTAATTATAGGCTTTGGGGTTCTACCATTTGATATGTACCAGTCCTTAGGGTTAGTATGTGTTTTTAGGGTTGTACCTCCTCATTAGTCCCAGTTTTAGGATTCTACCTCTTTGTTAATCCCAGGTTTTGTGGTTTTACCTCTTGTCTTGTCTCACTCTTTAGGGTTCCACCTCTTAGTTAATCACAGTCTTTGCTGTTCTTCACCTGGGTTAGTACTAAGTTTAATGTACTCAACCATGTTTAGACCCAGTCTCGTCCCAGGGTTCTAACCTGCGTGCATGGCTGAGGTTTGGTTGTGTGACTGTTTTAATGACTGTGAACTTTTCCTCAGAGCCTGTTCCCCACTTCCTGTTCTCTGCTTCCGAACCATATCGTCTTCACCATCAGCACACAGAGAGATGTGTCTCTGTCCTTTCTTTCCATCTCTCCCAGTTTATCGGTCCATCTGTTCATTTTTAGAACAGACCTCCTACTCCTCCTACACTTCCATCTCTTCTAAACCAGTACACACACAAACACTCAGTTGCAAACATGACTGCACACATAAACTGAAGTTTCCATTCTGTATATATATATGTGTGTGTGTGTGTGTGTGTGTGTAGATCACTGAAAGTCAGGCTGACACTCTGGAGGTTGAGGTCGCTGAAGCTCTGCAGGATCTGATCACCAAAAACGCCAAGAACAACGAGATCCAGGAGCTGAACAACAACAAAAACAGGGTACAGTGTGTGTGTATGTGTGTATATATGTGGGTTGTGTGTGTGTGTGTGTGGGTTGTGTGTGGGTGTAACAGCAATGAAGTTTTAATATTTACTTAGAATTTGTTTTTAAAAATTTCTCCCTCTCGCACTTTTTGAGTTTTACCCTTTCCTTTTTTCACTTCTCAGAAGTTTTCTCTCTTTTCGTATATATTTTTATCTCTCCATTCTGCGTTTTCGTATCTCTAACCCTTTCACTTTTCTCTCTCTCTTTCTCTCTCGTGTTCCATCTCTTTGTGTATCTCTCTGTCTCACCCTCGTGTTCTCTCTCTTCAGGATGAGGAGGATCGTCCCAGTCGTCGGTTTGATGACGACGACGATGAGGAGAACGTTGACGATGCCGCTGATGGTGGTGATGATGTCATCGATGATGATGAGGAGGGTGGTGATGAAGAGCAGGAGGAGGAGGTTCGAGACGCTGACGGGAACTGGGATGGAGCGAGCGAAGGAAACGACAGGAACGAAGTGAACCCCGAGGAAGAACTGCAGGACCTGCAATATTTCCCAAACTTCTACAGACTGCTGAAGAGCCTCGACTCAGGTGTGTGTCAGAGTGTGTAGTGACAGTAAGGTGTGTGTGAGAGTGTGTAGTGACATCAGTCAGGTGTGTGTCAGAGTGTGTAGTGATGGTTTAATACTGAAATCAGACGCAGGAGTCTCAGCAGTGAGATCAGACACACATGTGGGCCGTGGTTGGATCTCCAGCCCTGAATTATTTATAAATAAAGCGATGAAGGAAGTTAAAGTTTCTCTTTAAATGGTTTCTTTTACTTCACAGCACATTGACTTATTAAATGACTCTCACTCACTCACCTTCTATACGACTTTATCCTGTATTCAGGGTCGCGGGGACCTGGAGTCTGTCCCAGGAGGCTTAGGGCACGAGGCAGGGTACAACCTGGACAGGGTGCCAATCCATCACAGTTCACACACACACACACATACACACACTCACATACACACACACATACACACACTCACACTACGGGCAATTTGAGAACACCAATTAGCCGAACCTGCACATCTTTGGACTGTGGGAGGAAACCGGAGAACCCGGAGGAAACCCACCAAGCACGGGGAGAACATGCAAACTCCATGCACACAGAGACGGGAATCGAGCCTGGCCGGGAATCGAACACGGACCCTGGAGGTGCACGGCGACAGCGCTAACCACTACACCAATAAAACAAATAAAACAAATCATATTAAATGAAATGTGCGATGAATCCTCGGTAGACGAACACTTTACAATTTTATGACCTTGCTTTAGAATCTCATCGCTTCATTAATTTGTGCTCATAATAAAAAGAGTAAAATGTGAAATGAGACTCGGGATCGAGGGCTGTTCTCTGTGCTGCTGAGTAATGAGAGTCAAGGCTGTGGTTTAATTCAGATTTATGATTTATGTCACAGTTACAGCTAACACTGTTCATGCAGCGATATCACTCATCAGCCATAACATTAAAACCACATCACAGTAATCACATTAACACTAATTAACACAACTACAGGATCAGGGGCACCTGAGGGTCGCTCTTACCGGGGCTTTTCTAATTTATATAAGGTCACAGTGTTGTGTCTGATACGAAAACTGGGGAAACTAAATGTTATTTTGTCCTATTTTTTTTGTAGAGCCCCATCTGCATGTCTCCTTTAAAGGTTCCATATTTTACTATAGTTAAACCTTGGATTGTGAGCATAATTCATTCTGGAAGCGTGCTTGTATATCAAAACACTCATATATCAAAGTGGATCCCCCCCACACACACACACACACCAGTCTGAACGTCTAAACAAGACTGAAAGGGAAATTTAGCATAATAGGTCACCTTTAAAAGAACAAAAGTCTGTGTTTTTGGCTTTTTGGGGTGTAAATGTTTGAGTTTAAAGTTCATGATCTAAACACCTGAGCTGCTTACATGTGGACTTTATTCCTGCTGCTGCAAACCCCGACTCTGAATATGAGAAACTTTCCTCATGTAAAGTCTTGAGTGCTGCATACCGCATTCTATATCAGTATTAAATGTGTGTGTGTGTGTGTGTGTGTGTGTTGTAGAACAAGACGCTGAAGAAAGAGAGACCCTCATCACCATCATGAAGACACTCATTGACTTTGTGAAGATGATGGTGAAGTACGGCACCATCACACCTGAGGAGGGCGTGTCCTACCTGGGTAAGAACTTTAATCCTTCACACACGTCCTTTGCCGTAATCCAGCTTTACCTCCCACTGTTACTGACACTGGAGGCTTCCGTTCATGTTACACACAAACACGTCCTCCTTACAGAAAACCTCTCCGTATCAGCGCTGACGTGAAGCGCTCACTGTACACCAGCCATGTTACCATGGAAACCATAACTGTACGTTTGTGTGTTAGGGGAAAACAAAAGACATCGATCATGACTGTGTTTCCTTTTGTGCGTTTTTTGAAAAGCACACACACACACACACACACACAATTACAGACAACGAGCAGCTGTGTCGTGTTTGGAGAAGCCGTGTTTATTGTCCTCCTCTGCGCTCGGAGCTGTTTATTCTTATCCGATGATGTTTTCTCTTTTCTCTGATGGTTTTCCATGATGATCTTCTCTGAGAATGAATGACGCTTATAGTTTACATTCATATCTGAATATCAACATCAAAGTAAGGACTAAAGAAAAGAAAGAAAACAACCATAAAAGTTTTGCACAAAAAATTAAAGATGATACATCATCCTTCCTCATTGATTTACATACAGGAACGTGATTGGCTGTGAGATTTTATGATGCAGTAACACACAAGTCAAACACTTTCCTTCATTATTTAGATCATGTTTCACTGGATTGGCTCCCGTTTTAGTTAAAACTAAATGCGGAAGGTTCCGTCCGCGGCTCCTCGCCCCAGGCTAACGAAGCGAGCGCACTCATTAACAAAACACAGATAACGGGGTTGTTTTCTGTCCATTCATGAGGTTTCTATGGAAACCTTTACGTACATCAGGGCAATAAAGACGGCGTGTAAATAAAGCTGCCTGGAAACAAGACGCCGCTTTAAACCGGTTCCAACAGGAAACGAGGCGCAGATCACTCTCCAGTCCCGCTAATGCTAATGCGCGCGTGTGTGTGCATGTGTGTGTGTGTGTGTGTAGGAAAAACACACTGGAACCTGACTGGATGCTGACGTCTTTAGTCCTGTGCTTTAATTGTTTTGGATGCGACCTCCTGTCACTGTTTTCCGCTGAAGTGAAGCTAATTAGATGAGAAATTCAATCTGACTTCAGGAGAGCAAATTACCCAGAATGCACTGCTGGGATTTCAACCAATAAAGCTGATTAAACAAAGACAGGATGGTATTTAATGATGTGCAAAAACATATAGCATTAAATTCAACTGGCTAGATTGAATCAATAGCGCTGTTGACTTAGCAAGAGAAGATAAGATGTTAATACATTAATGTAATTGTTGTGCGAAGGTTAGATCATGAGATAAACTGAATATTACTCAACCAATTCATCTGTTATGGAAATGTTTTAAACTATCTGGCCATTTTACATTAATTGCGCTAGAAAGTTAGATCGTTACTTATGCTAACGTATTTTATTAGAAAGAGGATATTTAGTTCATTTCCATGTTGGATAATGTTTGGGATCCCGTTAATAAATTAGTCAGCTAGTTCTGCTAGTTCTTAAACCCACGCTGCGTAGTTCATGCTGCATTTTTTATGATAATTAGAGCGGTGTATCCTCTGGATGAAAAGTTGACACGGCTACGTTAAAATTAGTTTTATGCAATTATGCTAGTTTTTATTTAGTTAGAATTCATTAGCTTCATGTTGAACCTCAGACTGATTTTGTGTGACGCGCATGAATTCCGGTGATGTCGACTCTACGTTAGCATTAAAGAAGCAGGTATTAGACATGAATCATGTCTGCGTTGGCACAGTTTTTGAAAAATGTTTATAATCAATTATTTTGTTTTTAATAAAAAAAATATATATAAAATTTTATTTTCAGCTGCTGCTTAAAATTTTTAAACGCAAATTTAGCAATCTGTTCTCTGCTGATTATATTGTTGCGTCTTACAGAGAATCTGGACAACATGATCGCCACGCAGACCAAGAACAAGCTCGGGAAAGCGCTGGGTCCCCTCAGCATCACGCCCCCTACAGGCAGGAACTGATACCACATCATCCATTAACACTTCACACATACTGTACAAAACAAAATCATTCAGTGATTCATTATTAATACCTTTTTTTATTGGCTATAGCTTATACAGCATCGGTTTTTGTTCATAATTATTGGCACCCCTGGTGGCTTATTAATTATAAGTCTGGTTGTGGATAACTAACATAGATTATTGCAGATATGTTTATTAGAATGTATGATATTTGTCGGATTAAAGAATGTTACAGAATACACACATGAACACACGAGACAGTAGAGATGCTATTGGGTGGAGTATTTCCTCTGAACTGAGACTCAGTGCTGTTCAGTATTGGTGCATGTTTGTACTAAATCCAATGATTATGAAACGTCTAGTTTTGTCAGAACTAAATTACAAGAGTTGAATTTCTTACAGTTTAAAGATTAAATGCAGTCAACAGACATTTTTTGCAACCATTCTACATTTAGTGTTGCCAAGGGTGCCATTATTTCTGGAGCGGACTCTTCCTAGCTTGTATTCTATTGATTAAGTACAGTTTTGCTTTGTTTGCTTTTTGCCGTAACTCTGTCTGTGTTTTTTCCCCGGGGCTGAACAGTGACAGACGAGGACGACAACACGAAAGAGGAAACCGCCAAAATGCTGAGGGAATACGAGAACCTGAAGGACTCAACCAAGGAGGAGAGAAAGTCAGTGGAGAACGGTGAGTGGCGGGAAGGGGCGGGCGTGGCGGGAAGGGGCGTGGGAGCGGGCGGGGCGGGACGGGCGGGCAAGGGGACCTCTGATAAACATTCTGGCCATTTATTAATTAGAATTGTACTTTTTAAATTTATTAAAACGTTTGGCACAAAGATTTTAAAAAATAATAAATACAGTAAAATATAATGAGAAGCAGACAAATAAATTATAAATATGTTTATTAAAAAGGAATAAAGATAATAATAAACATAACTAAAAAATTTCTAAAAAATAAAAATAAATAAATATAATAATTATTATTATTATACAATAAAAACCTGATGATAATAATAATAAATAAAATAATGAACACAAATATAATATAAAAAATATTATATATATATTTTAGTTAAATTAATATAATAAAAAAAATTATAAATCAGCTGGTGAATGTTGAAATGACATTCTACATTTCACACCAAATCAAATTTTTAATCAATATTTTAAATAGTTCTAGATTTATATAATATTTTTATTATAAGATTTACATTAAACAAACTAATATAAAATGTACAAACTCTAACGTTAAGCTAGAAGCTCTTCTTACTCCAATTGTGTGGGCGTATTTAAAGCATTCATTCTTAGAAAGACTCAGTTTGTTTGTTTGTTTGTTTTTTTTATTTTGCAGTGTAGAAATCTTAACACCTCTCAGAATATCATGGTTTAACTTAGCCTGGTTGCCGTGGTTACCGCTGGAGTAAATGAAATGTAGGTGAGCTTCGGCAGTGGCTCCTGAGCCAAATCGTTTCTTACACACAGCGTGATGTCTATAAATAAGGAGTAGTGTGTGTGTGTGTGTGTGTGTGTATAGTGTGTGTGTGTGTCGGTGGATGTTTAGCTGCAATGAAGTTTAGCTTGTGTTTATAGATGACACACTGTTTTGTGTGAGAGAGAGAGAGAGAGAGAGAAGCAGCTCTGCAGTGCTTTAATACCCGTGTACAGCATGATCAGAAAAATCTAGGACATCTCACACACACACACACACACACACACACACAGCATTACATAATCCCATCTAATATCTGCTGGTGTTGTGCCCCCCCTCCTCCCCACCAACCCCCCCATCTCTGTCCAGGTCACGCAGGAAAGTCCGAGTCGTATCTGGAGGCAATCAGGAAGAACATCGAGTGGCTCAAAACGCACAATAAAGACGAGAACAAAGAGGGTGAGATTTCACCGCAATACCACCGTACACCAGGGACAGGACCGTCAGAGCCAATCAGAACACACACACACACACACACACACACACACAGACACAGTGTTGAAAACAGAAAGCACAAGATGAGAACACAACAAAACCCCATGAAACAGCACTCGGTCACTGAGAGACGAATCGCTGAGGGATTTCAAACTTCAAAGACTTCTTTTGCTTGTAAGAAATTTTTCAAATGTTCCATCAAAGCTACAGTAACACAGTAACTTTCACTTTTTACATCATTTAGCTGCTTGTTTAATTTAGCTTGCTTAACTACTAACTAGGTAACTTTATCTACTTAAAGTTTTCAACATTATTTTGATAACTTAAAGAACTACATATACTTTAATCATCTTTTTGATGAATTAACTAGTTACTTAAGTAAAAATGAGTTTGATTGATCATCTAGCTACAGTAGTTTTAATTAGATTTTGGACATGATTTTATTAACTTGGCCTTTTAGTTTTTGACACAGGATTTTAAATTAGCTATGTAGTTAGATTTTGGAAATTACTTACATAGATAAGTTAGTTTTAAACATTCATTTTTTTTTTATTATTATTATCTTGATACTTGGGGTTTTTCTCATTAGTTTAATAAAAATTAGGTTTAGGTTTATGGAACTTAGGTTTTCAAAATTAGCTCGCTAGTTATGTTTTAAACATTCGTTTGGAAAATTAATTAAAAATAAAAAATAAATTGACAATTAATAAAAAAAAGTGAGTTAGCTGGCTAGGTTTTAGACTTTATTATTATTATTATTATTATTATTATTAGCTAGCTAGTTGATTTTTTTGTGGAGGTTTGTTAGTTTTTTAGGTTTTGAAAAATATTCTAGCAACAAGGTCATTATTTTTTTCAAAAATAAAAAAAGTTAGCTAGCTAGTTAAGTCTTAAGCATTAGTTTGGTAAATTATCTAACTAGCTCTTAGATTTTAACAATTAGTTTTAAAAATTAGATAACTGGTTAGGTTTTGGACATTGGCTTTATAAATTAGCTAGCAATTTTTTTATTGGTTTGATAATTAAGTTAATTTGTTTTAAAAATGAGCAAATTAAATTAGCTAGCTATTCACTTTTGTAAATTAGTTTAATAAATTAACAGCTTGTCAGGTTATGAACATTAGTTTAGTTTAATTAGCTAACTAAATATGTTTTGTACATCAGTTTGATAAATTCGCTTGTTTATTTAAGTGTTATTTTATGGAACGAGTGAGCTGTCTGAGACTGGACATGATAAACTCATCCGGCTTTTAAAGTGAAGTTGTTGATTTATGCCTCGTTATCTCCTCTTCCTCACTGAGTGTGATTTAATCACAGAGTTTCACAGAGGTGGAGCTTCTCACTGCTTTCTTTTACTCTTGATATTTAATGAACGTCATTTTAATTGTTCTTTCGAGATCTCGTGTCATTTACATCTGTATCCAGTAGCCTTTTACCTGGACAGCCTGATTTTTTCTCTTAACATCTCCGTTCAGGGGAGTTTTATTTACTCGAGATAATGAGATCATTTACGTGAGAGACTTTAACAATACGATCTCGCGCTCTGACGATGGTTAAATCCTATCGTGGCTGTTTGCGTTTGCACGTAATCGTCGTTATTCCGCTATCGCGCTCGTTCACTCTGTATATTATACAAACTCTGTCCCTGGAGAACACGGAGACGCGGCACTCAGAACCTTCCCTTGATGTTCCGCTTCATTCTCTTCAATTAGACTCTCTTTTGTTGGTGTGAATTAGTGATTCTGATGAGCGTGGGCCGGCGGAGCAGACGATTGGTCGCTTTGTACGGAGTCGCTCATTCATATTCATGAGGCTTAATGAACTCGGGCTGATTGTAGACACGCAGAGCTTTTGTTTCCCACACAAAAGAGGGGTCTTTATTCTCTCAGTGTTCAGTAAAGTGTGTGCATTTATAGTGAAAAAAAGCTCGCAAACAGAACCGGGTCGGGTAGAACTCAAGAGCTGAAGACGCACAAGCATTAAAAACATATCATGAGACGGAATAAATAAATAAATCTGAAACACCAAACACACAAATCTGCATCACGTCATCAGGCTCACATCAGGGTCTGGAGTCACTGAGGACTGAGGGGACAGAGACAGAGGGAGAGAGACAGAGAGGGAGAGAAATGGAGAGAGAGAGGGACAGAGAGACAGAGGGAGAGACAGAGAGAGAGAGAGAGACAGAGAGAGAGAGACAGAGAGAGAGAGACAGAGAGAGGGAGAGACAGAGAGAGAGACAGACAGAGGGAGGGACAGAGAGAGAGAGAGA
>JAQMYJ010000038.1:1377084-1387084 GCA_030014305.1 Clarias laeviceps
CACACACACACACACACACACACACACACACACACACACACACACAGGGTTTATCACTCATCAGATGCCGACACCTCTACTGACGCCTCAACGCTGTGTTCAGACGATCAGAACTCTCCACTGGACTTGTGTATGATGGAGTTCTGCTCATCCAGTGTGAAACACGCCTGCGGTGGTCGATAGCGGAGCAGCACAAAAGACCATTAACACAATATTTAGATTTATTTCTTATTTCTATTAAATGTCACACTTCAGAGATCCAACCTTTAAACCCTTCCCTCCATCTACACGTATGTGAAGACTAAGACCAACTTTTAAGACCATAAGACCGTGACAGCCGTGTCATTCCCATAATCCACTAGCAGTAAAATTTACACGTTTAAAAAGTAATGACGTGACAGATCAGAAAACCCAAACAGACAGTTTGATGAAGCCTCTGTCTGAAGCCTCCATCGAGACACATGTCCAGGACGTCCGTCTAAGAAGTTGTAACAGGTACAGGAGGCGGTGATACGAGAGCAAACTGTCAGCTACCAGTTAACCGATCACAGGCAGATTTTTAAAAAGGGTGGGTAAATACATTTGGGCGACAGTCAATGTTACGTCAACTTACGAGAAACAAACAAAAAAAAATGATGTTAAAAAAAAAAAAAAAAAGGAAAAAAACTTTTACAAGAAAACTCTGTCCACTGCGTCACAGTTAACCTGATAAACGAAGGTCATCACCTCATCCGGTCTGATGTTTTCTACTAAATAGACTCGGTTTACGACAATGTCTCTTTAAAGTCCAGCTACAACAACGTGTGTTTCCTTTTTGACAAATCAGAGGGAGTTTGATAAGATCTTCCTCTCCAGACACAACGCAAAACAAGAGATGTCCGTCAAACCACACAAAGTGTAGACACAGTGTTTATGTCACAGCAGCGAGTCAGCATCAGTGCGTGATTAGCGTGATTAGCGTGATTAACGTGATCTGAGGTCAGTGTTTCAGTCCTGGGTTCTCTGGTGCAGATCTTTAGATCAACATCCTGTGAGAACTTTCACTTATTGTAACACGAGTGTCTCCAAACACCCCGAGAGCACAAACACCAGTCCGTGGTGATCTTCCACAATCCCTCAGAGCCACAGCACCGGCATCGCTATAGCAACGGACGTCGCTGGAGGACGCTTTATGGAGCAGGAAAGAAAAAAGAAAGGGGGGGAAAAAATAAAAAAGAGAGAGAGAAAAAACAGACTTGGCACGGTTTGCTCACAAAACTCCACCCCTTTTTCTTCCTCTCTGAGTCGAGCCGAGTCCCGGAGGAATTCCTCTGCTTCCTGTCTCTCCTGGAGTGAGGGATAAATCCTCAGAGCCGGCGTCCGGGAGGACGAGTTACTGACGGACAACAGAGACGCATCCGACATGTGACCCGGGATCACATGACCCGATACTCCAGGAGACGAGTTCATAAAGCTGGAATTCCATAAAACTTATCCTTGAGGGGATAAAACTAGTTTCAATTCAGCAGTGTGTATAAAAGTGTGTGTGTGTGTGTGTGTGTAATCTAACCTTCATCTGTCCTTGAAAGAAGCTCAAGATCATAACTACAGAAGGACACGCACACAGACACACACACAGACACACACACAGACACACACACAGACACACACACAGACACACACAGAGTTCCAGATTTCCAGCAAAAAGTAGTTTGATGCATCGCTGAGTAACTGAGCAGAGACGGCTAACTGTTTCCTGCTCAAGCATCACACACACACACACACACACACACGTTACTGATTAACCGCTGACATTGAGAGCAACACTGTGATTAAAACAGTACACAGCTCATGAGATGATTAACAGCACCGATCACACACACACACACACACACACACAGCTTTTCCCCGCAGTGATGTCATTCCACGTTCAGGTCCAAATCTTGTTTCAAAGTAACGTATTGTATTGTATTGTATTGTAGTGTGCGTGTGTGTGTGTGTGTGTGTGTTTAGGTTTACAGAGTGCAGGCATTAGCTCACGTTCCTGGTATCCAAGTTTATAACAAAATTCCAAGATTTTTCCCAGAGCGCTTTGAAAAACACACATCAAAGACAAAGCCGGGGTTCAACCCAACACACTCTATACCTACTATTTCTGTCTCTCTCTCTCTCTCTCACACACACACACACACACACACACACACACACACACACACACAGACAGACAGACAGACAGAGCTGAAACAAGTGAGGAGGTTCAGTAATGAAGGAGGCTTTTCATCATGAAAAGACCTTCAGCCTGTGTGTGTGTGTGTGTGTGTGTGTGAGTGTGAGTGAGTGTGAGAGTGAGTGAGTGAAAGGTGGAAAGTGATAAACTGAGTATTTGTTCTTCACAATGTTCGACATTCAGTGGAGCAGTGAGACAAAACACACCAATCACACACACACCAATCAGACACACACACCGATCACACACACACATACAGATGCCTGTTGACATGTTCATTGTGACCTCTGACCTTTCTTCTCTCCAGTGAAGGGCACAAAGTCGTCCCGGTCCTTATAGTCCAGCGCCTGTTTCTCCAGGTACTGCAGCAGTTTGTCCCGGTTGAACGGCCCCGTCGCCCCCTTCACCGTCTGGTCCTTCTGTCTCAGCCCCGCCGGCAGCAAAGCATTCTGGGTAACAAGAGAAAGAAAAGGAGTGAAATCTCAGATATAATACTTACAATAATAATATAATAATTTACAGTAGGGATGTCTCTGACACACACACACACACACACACACACACACACACACACGTCTCAGCCGTCATCACCAGTTCACTGTATTTAATTTCACTCTTAATGTTTATCTCTCTCTCCTAAACGTAAATGTATTTATTATGATCTTCCTGTTGTGTGTTGTCTCAGGCAACTGGCAGAACAACATCACATCAGATTGAGTCTTTATCATAATCACGGTCTCGTGTGTGTGTATGTGTGTGTGTGTGTGTGTGTGTGTGTGAGATGAGAGAGCGCTCTCAGGCTCCTCACCTCGGGGTCCATCTCCTCCAGAGCGTTCTCCAGCTGCTTCAGCTCCTCCTCCGAGAGCTTGTCGAGGATCTCATCCTCATCGATCTCCTTGTACTTCTCCAGATCTTTCTTGAAGGACAGAGCCATGATGGAGCACCTTCAGGTCCAGTGCAGGTCAGGATCTGTGGAAACACACACACAAGTCAATAATGGCTGGGCAGGGTGGTGTGTCTGTGTGACTGTGTCTGTGTGACTGTGTCTGTGTGAGTAATAAAGGTGTAACAAATTCCAGCCTGGAATGAAGTCCAGGCTGGAATTCTTCCTATTTTAACTTGTCTAGGATATAAACAAGTATTTGAGCGTGTGTGTGTGTGTGTGTGTGTGTGCGCGTGTGTATGAACACAATGCAGCATGGCATGATTTTTTCGGCTTCAGTGATCGCTGGAAAAACCTGTTCATGCAGTGAGTGAGAGCCTGAGGTATTGTTCAGCTGCTCTGAGACGTTCTCAGCTTCATTCATGAGTCGACTATGTTTAATGTGTAGTGTCTCTCTCTCTCTCTCACACACTCACATACACACACACAGACAGACTGAGGTATGAGATCATTTCCAGTTTTTTATTTATTTATTTTATCTAAGACATTGGACGAATCTTCATGTTCCCTCATGTCACCTTTGACCCCATGCAGGAAATTAGACAGAAAACATTTCCATCTCTAAACGGCCTGAACTCACACTGACCCGAGAGAGAGAGAGAGAGAGAGAGAGAGAGAGTCACAAGTCACAGGAATAACCTCAAAATGTAAACATGATTCACTTCTACCCACTAAGCTCTCTCTCTCTCTCTCACACACACACACACACACACACACACACACCTCTTTACTATTACTTTTTCCATATGATTCCCGACACCAATTCCACAAATATGATTCCTCCATGTGACCCTTTCACATGATTCGCTCTCAACGTTTCCAAGTGATTCGCTCTAAATGATTTTCTCATTGTGACTCCCCCTACATGACTCCCCCTACATGACTCCCCCTACATGACTCCCCCTACATGACTCCCCCTACATGACTCCCTCCAAGTGATTCGCTCTGATCAATTCCCTAATTATTACTCCCTAATTATGACCCTCTAAACAGGTCCCTCCACGTGTGACTCCCTCTAAACGGCTCCCTCCCTGCAACACCCTCCTTACGATTCTCTCCTCATAACTCCCTCCCTTTGATTCCTCTACATGATTCACTCAGGGCGACTCCCTCTATACGACTCCTCCTGTATGATTAACGACTCGCTCCTGTGAGGACGAAGCCAAACCGCAGCGTGAGGTCAGGAGTTAATTTTAGCACTCATAATGAATCCCATGTGTAATACGTAGAGGGAAAGCTTATTATTGTATCTGTCTGTGTTAGTCGAGTGGGAGTCATGTGACATCACACAGGTCCGACAGGATTAACAGCAGCTACAAACTACGAGTCCTGAGCTGAGGTGAGCGGCGCTTCTTGATCAGGACTTAGAGAATAAGAAAATAAACAAAGAACACGACTGATCACATATTAGCACTGCGGTTTAAAGAACACAAATCTCAATCAGCTGAAGAGCAGGCTTTGATTTAGCCACGCCCACAAAACTATATAAAAGGAGTGAGCCGGAAACATAAAGTCAAAAACAGAAGAGCGAAACTAAATCAGGATTAAGAATGAGACGAACTTGAAATGGCTCTTAAACAGTCAGAAAGCTAAGAGGACTTTTCAGTGCGCACACACACACACACACCATAAGCAGAGGAAAATTCTCACAAATCTGGCTGGCCCAAAAAAACTTAATGGGAAAAACGCTCAGAAGGAGGATTTAGTGTCTCCTCAAGCGGGACTCGGTTTATACGTCTCCGTTTCGGTCCCTCGTGCCAACCCGTAAATGAAGCAGGGTTCCGCGGTGCAATAAAACCCTGCTGCGTTTCAATACACACGTAACAAATCACTTCACACACATACACACACAGGACTGGAATGATCTTAAGGCAAAAACAAAAAAAATAAAAATAAAGGATCCTTTACGAGTCCTGAATAAGGTGCGCTGTAGTGGAGCTACGAGGCTAACACTGCTAGCTGTAAATCCTGAGTAAAGGTTAAACCAGTGATCAGGACCATCACAGGAATGATGATCGAGATGATGAGACTCGTTTATAATGATCAGAGCCAGAACCCAGAGAGAGAGAGAGAGAAACAGTTGCATGACTTTTTAGCTGCAGTGATCAAACTGTTCTGCTGAAACTGCTGCAGTTACGGGAACACCCCTCTCCTGCCTCAGGTACAATTTGACTAATTGCTTCCCATTTGCGTATGTAAACCCTGACGTCTCTACGTACACTAAAGTAGAGTCAGTTGTTCCACAGGGCTCAGCTCTAGGTCCACTAATCATCCCGGTTTTCTCTCTATAGCTCCGCTGTTATATACATGGCACGGCAAAGCCTGATGAGAGAACTTAATAAAGTTAAGTAAGGAACGTGTGAAGAACTTTAAACACTGGATGATGATTAACTTCCTTCAGTAAGAGAAGTACTGGTACTAAGTACTGGTACATGCAGTAAGTTTTCTGATCACACAGTAAATCTGGATGGCCTTTCTGTTTCATCATGTGCAGCAGTAAAAGACTTGATTCCAGAACACTAGGTTCCAGAAGCTCATGTAGCTCATGTTTCATCTCAGAAATATCACCAAGATAAGGAATATTATGTCTGTACAAGATGCAGAGAAACTAGGCCATGTTTTCGTCACCTCCAGTTTGGATTATTGTAACGCCGTACTGTCTTCAAGCAAAAGGTGCAGGATGTTTGTTGGTACTTCGTATAATGAAGACGTTATGCCGTGTTACACACTGCATGGAAACTGGCATGTTGTTCTTTCAGATTATATTCCACACAATTGAAAAGTGAAGGTTAAACACACACACACACACGCAGCCAAGCATCAAGCACACATTTTCAACATCGCTTGCATCATAAACTCTTTAATGCTTGTACAGACCATTTATTATTTAAGATGAGGTTCATGACTTCCTGCTGTTAAGATGAAAAGTCCAGTGTGGAGTCTGAGACTGATGATAATCAGGTCATAGCATGACGTAGCGTTTTTTGTTTTCTAAACAACACACACCATGTCTCTCTCTCTCTCCCTGTCCCTCACACACACACATTACACCGTCGTCGTCTAAATAAAGGTATATCTTATCTCATCATGGTCCAAACAGTACCAACACGTTACACACTTTTTATAAATAAAGATAATCAAAGCGAGTGTTCTAGTCACACGTGACGAGTCCTTGTTCCTGCAGCTGTACATCCAGTGTAGTGCACTAGAGGAGTGCACTACAGGAAGTCATTTGGGACCTGGCCTACTTTTATCTACAGATACTGTTTCACATCTGAAAAGGAAAAAAAAAAAATGGCGACCTGAATATATGAGAAAATGAGGAATGAGAAAATGTTACTCTGGATGCAGATCAGTTTGGATTGTTCGCTTGTTTAAACAGTTAAACCTCATTCACATGAAGTTGTGAACATGACCTTATACGTGTGACTTGCTGATAAGATCGCAGCTCTCCGAGGCGTTGAGCGTGTACACACAGACGCCGTTTTGTTTGTTTCTCGCTAACAAGAAAGTAAACTCGGTCTCCGTTCTTTCTTTCTAACTCTGTTTTTATTCAAACATACATGTTAAAGAAATTCCTCAAATATTACGTCAAATTATTTATTAAAAACGCTACTGTAGATGTCGACCTGTATAAATCGATAAGTTTAATCTATAAAAATGGGTGAGGGGGAAAAAAACAAGTTACATATCGGATTTCTGTGTGTGGCAATTCATGTTTCGACACACTGACTCCAAAATCCACTTTTTTAAAATCATTTTTCATTGATAAACGCTTGCGTTTGAGACTATAAAATGTTGCAATTCCTTTATAATTCTACTATTTAAACTTTTCATGTGATAATTTAATATCGATTCTGTACATTTATAAACTCACAGTAGTTACAGAATCGCGATGCCGTACGCATGTACTGTGATGATATCGTATCAGGAGAAACCCCCAGGTGATCCCCCTCCCTAATGATGCAGCTCATGACAACAGTCACGATGGAACGTTTTAACAGAGACACGAGTACCGCCTTTAACACCGTAGTGAACCAGGTGCGAGTTCATGTCTGGTGCTAGTGTCGGTTCAGATCCGGTTCAATAATGACCCTCCTAAGAACTGGCAATGTTAGCGGTAAACAAAAAAATTGCTAGCAGCAAGCACAACTTCAATACGGCATCGTGATCAGTTCTCCTGGACTTTTCAGGAGACGTTCATTGCATATTGAGTCCATTTATAAAGACGGCGCTCACAAACTCTTAGTTGACGGTGATAATTCCGCCCCCAGACCCTGGCGTAAGCGGTTCTTTATTCCAGCCCAGCAAGGATGCCGCCATGAAACCATTTCTTTTTCCCCATCTGAGAGCTGGTGCGTTGCCCATCTAAATACAAAGAACTGGTTAGAAATTAGGCGCCGGTTCGAACTAACTCCAAACTAGCCCTGGAACCGCCCTGGTGGAAAAGGGGTAGGGACGAGGGAAATGTTACAGTTTCAACGTAATATTGTTTTAATTAATGCTTTACAGGATGAACTTATTTTAACATTTATGATACACCTGAATCTCTCGCTAAGTAGTACAGTACTGAATAAACGATGTCATGACGCGCGTCTGCCTTCTGAATGTCTGCACCAAATACAACAACACTTTCAGCAAGGAAACACATCTGACAACGTTATGTCATCTCAAACACCACTTCGTCTCCTAAGTCGTAACGAATTGAATCTAAAGCTTCCGTGTTGTTCAAGTTACATTTTGACTCGCTTTTAACTCGAGGCTGAATCCCAAACCCCTCTCTAACCCCCCCGAGTGTAGTGCACTACATGAACACCCTACACACTCTCTGTCTCTCTCTCACACACACACACACACAGGTAATATAATCTAATCAATGGCGACGTATTCATGACTCAATCCTGGAAATTGAGTGGAAAACTTAAGCACATGGAGGAAAAAAATAAAAGATGGGAGACAGGAGGGGTTTGGTCACATTGTGATTTTTATCATTAAATGTATTTACACTGAGATTACTCATCTGTGTGTGTGTGTGGGGGGGGGGGGGTTGGGGGATGGGGGCATCTTTACTTCTGCTGTCCAACCAAGCAACCCACACACACACACAATTATCCCGTTCCCATGCAAACCTGATGATCATCAGACACACACACAGAGACAGAATGAGAGATATCCCCTTCACTCTCACACACACACACTCCAAAACCCTCCAGCTGCAGGGAAACACACACACACAGACAGAATGAGACATCCCCTTCGTGTTCTCTCTCTCTCTCTCTCACACACACACACACACACACACACACAATTATCTGGTTCACAAAAATAAATTCCCATGCAAACCTCATGAACATCACTTAAAACACACACACACACACACACACGGAGAGACAGAAATATATATATTCTCTCTCTCATTTACTGACACAAACTCCTCCAAAACCTTCCAGCTGCAGGAAAACACAAGCACGCGCGCGCGCACACACACACACAGGACACACCCTTAAAGCTCTTATCTCTATCTTGCACTCTCTCTCTCACACACACACACACACACACGCACAAATCTCAGAAATCAGCAGCTCCTTCCACCAAGAGTAAACTGAGTGAAACACAAGGAGTGAGACCACACCCTTTTAAAGAGCGTGCATGCGCGCGCACACACACACACACACACACATAATCTTTGTTGGACTCGGTCGCGGTATATATTCCTTTTCTCTCTCTGTTTGTATGCGTGTCTCTCATACACACACAGATCATCATCATTATTATTATTAGTGTGTGTGTGTTATGCAGAGATTCCCCCTCCCTCCTCCATCCCCAACCGTCCCACGCACGAGCGCTCGGATCTCCCCACTCTCTCTCCTCTCGCGCGCGCTCGTGCAGGTGTGCGCGTGACCGCTGTAGAAGCGTCAATCTGGCGCGAGACTGAAGATACATACTGTGTATACTTGCTTGACTGCGAGCGCGAGGAATCAACTTTAAACTGAAAATAACGGACGCAGCCTAAACCGCTCACTGAAGTCCTGACGCTGCGCACTACACTGCGCTGACCCAGCCGCAGCTGCACGCGCTAACTAGGGCACCTAGCTAGGGAATGAGGAGGCGATTCGCGGTCGAGCCGCCAGTCTTCAATGAAGTTGAGTCAAAGCGGGAGGTTTAAGCAAACTATCTCTACTGCTTTAACAGGATTCTTAATAGAAATTTCATCTACACGCTGCTACTTAGCCGTACACACTTTATTAAACTTTATATGAAAGAAGAGAAGAATCAGTGAGAACGTTATGACTGACTGATACACACATCCACTCCCGCCCCATGCTAACCTGCTAATCTGTAATAACACACACGCACGGTGCATTTATAACCTTTTATCGAGTCTCCGGTCACTAAACTGAACTTAAATCCATATTAAAGTCTTCTCTCTCACCTTCAACACGGAGCTCGGGTTCCTCAGCACTGCGCCCGTCCTGCCCTTTTTTTTTTTTTTTTTCCTTCCTGTTAGCGAGAACTCCGACTAACCCGATCAGCGTCCCCCCCCTGCCCGAACCGCACCGCGCATGCGCAACACGGCCACGCAGGCGCACTGGTGACGAGGGAGAGACAAGAAACTGCGGAACATAGATTGATTGACAGATCGAGTAACCAATAAAAAGGCCCGTTAAAGGACACTCCAGCATATGGCCATATGTTCTGTATATATATGTTATTAACTATTTTATTGTTGTTGTAAATAATAATTATCATTGTTATAATAATAATAATAATAAATATTATTATTATTATTATTTTTATTATTAATATATATATTTTTTATTTTAAACTCTCTCATTCTCTCTGCCTCACCC
>JAQMYJ010000038.1:1443241-1454138 GCA_030014305.1 Clarias laeviceps
ACACACACACACACACACACACACACACACACACACACACACACACACACACACACACACACACACACACACAGCCTCTGCTCTTGGATCCCACGAGGTGTTGAAGAAGCTCCTCTGAGGTTCCGCTGCATGTTGAAACGGTTGCATCATGGATCTGCCTTTTATCAGGAGCTGAACAGCGTTAGCAACGTGAGTTATAACACCGTTCTCACGACTCCTTACAGATTAGTGCAAAATAGTGCAAAAGTAGCTCAGACCAACATTCCAAGTTAAGAGAAGACGGTTGTGGCGATCCTGCGTCATCGCGGCTAAGTAGCTAGCGGTGACGGGGTTTAGCACGGTTAGCGTTAATCATTTCTCTTCAACAATCCTCCCTGTAACATCGACATACAGGGACGAGCTAATAGATATGTTCAGCGAGCTGAAGGGAGACACGTCTCTGAGATGGAGACACGTCTCTGAGATGTACGAGATCGGGCCTGCAGTGGAACACACTGACCTTTGACCTCTCGGCTGTTCCTGTTTTTCCGGGTGGAGTGGAAACTCTGAGAGTCGCAGCTGCAGGGTGGAAACCCAGACTTTATGCAGGTCACTCGTAAGGGCGGGACTGTGTATGTGTGTGTGTGTGTGTGTGTGTGTGTGTGTATGTGTATGTGTGTGTGTGTGTGTGTGTGTGGGCATGTCTGGGTCAGGGCGGGGAATTCTACAGAACCAAATGGAAAATTGCACAGTGTTATACAGATATAAACACAGAGCACACACACACACATACACACACACACATACACACACACACACACACACACACACACACACACACACACACACACACAATATCAGTGATGTCATACTCTTTATCAGAACAGGACTGTCTCTCCCTCTGTCTGTCTTTTTCTTTATCTGTCTCTATCCCTCTGTCTCTCTATATGTCTGACTTCCCCTCTGTCTATGTATATGTCTGTCCCCCCCTCCGTCTCTCTCCCCCTCTGTCTCTCAATATGTCTGTCTCTCTTCCTGTCTCTCTCTATGTCTGTCTCTCTTCCTGTCTCTCATTATATGTCTGTCTCTCCCAGTCTCTCAATATGTCTATCTCTCTCCCTCTGTCTCTCTATCTGTTTCTCTCTCCTTCTGTCTCTCTCTTTACAATATGTCTGTCTCTCTATATATCTGTCTCTTTATCTGTCTCTCTCTCTCTCTCCCTCTGTCTCTCTATATGTGCATGTCTTTCTATTTCTCTCTCTCATTTTGTCTCTTCATATGTCTCCTTCTCATTGACTTGTCTCTGTGTATACAGTATATATCCCTCTCTTTTTCTCAACTTTTCCTCTCTGCATCTCTCTGTGACTCCGCGTATCTTCATCTCTCTCTCTCTCTCTCTCTCTGCTGCACAGTGGCTCAGTGGTGTCACTTTGCACCTGCAGGGTCCGGGTTCGAATCCGGCTGTATGCAGTGTGTTTATATAAATACACACACACACACACACTCTTGAGGTCTTGTTTGTGTTTATTATTCCAGGATGGAGGACGATACACGATACACGGCTTACATAAAAACCTCCAGGACTCTTTATTACACACTTTATCAGATTTACAGGAATTAATAAACCCCCCCCCCCCCCCCCCCCACCGCATAGGATTAAGAGTTTATGAACTGTGTATCTTTTTGAAACCTGTTTTTTCCTCCCACTAAGCCCCGCCCACTTTATACCGCAGTTTTAATATTTTGCCAATCTGAGCGATTACCTGCACAGTGACATTTAATACTTTATAAGCGGTGACACGGATGTGTGATTTACGGGGATTATCTGATCAGGGAGGGAATTTCCCCAGCTGTTCTGTTTCACTCCAGGACTCAGTTCTGTCCGTGTGTGTGTGAGCAGATGAAGGTGAACGGGAACCTCAGCATTTTATTTCAGATACGCTGACATGAGGAATGTTTCTGGTCAGGATTCTGGGAAAGGCGAGACGGGAGAAAACACGTCTGGACTCGAACAACCATCTCATCAGTGACATCATTAGCATCTATCCTGTGATTTCATCGGCTCTGAGCTGACGATGATTAATGGTGTGTGTCAGTAGATCAGGTTAGGAATTTCGCTCCGTCCCATCCTGCCATATAAGGGGCCTCCAAACGAACATTTACTGAAAAAAAATAAATAAAAATCCGAGTCAAGACCGTAAAAACATCAGCGTTTTTTGCCCAAATTGTTCAGCGTTAGATAAAGATAAAGACAACAAAGTCAGACGTGGAATTTTGGAAAGCCCCACAAAACCCACCGGCGTGTAAACTGACATCTCAGAATGAAAGTAAAAGATAAATCGTTAGCATCAATGCTGTTTATTCTGCCTTCCTGTCTTCCCCATCTACAACCACCTTTTCTTCTGGAGGACATCCAGAGATTCCCAAGCCAACCATGTTGTCACCTCTACAGCAGGTCCTCCGTAACGCACAGAGCAAAGTGCCTGATTAAGGTATAAACAGTTCAATTCAATTCAATTCAATTCAATTCAAAGGTCATTGTTACAACTTTTGTCATGCAACAGGCATCAAAGCAGCTTTACAGAATCAAAAGAAAATATTGGAAATGTGGATGAAATGTGTGATGAACCCTGATGAACAAGCCGAGTGCGACGGTGCTGAGGGAAAAACTCCCTGAGATGGCAGTAGGAAGGAACCCGGAGAGGAACCAGACTCAACAGGGAACCCATCCTTATCTGCGTGATAACAGATAGCAGGGATTGATCTGCACTCATACTGTGTGTTAGGAGGCTGGAAGTTCAGTATAACAGGAGATGTGGAGAAGTTCATATGGAGTCCAGTTCGATGTTGGAGGCTCAGATACGAAACGGTAAGAAATTCCAGTCCTGAACTATTGAGCGACTGCAGTCACGAGTCTTCAGAGAACAGCTGCCAGGACCATCTTCATGGTAAGGTGGAACCATCCCCAGTAACCACACGCATCCAAAGCAGACCACAAGGAAACCAGAAGCGGGGCACGGGGACGAGTCATAGCATAACTGAAAGGGAGAGGCAGAAGGAAACACAGATATGAGGGTTGCCTGGGAAGTAAAGCAACTAATCACTCCACCATCAACATCAACAGGAATCCTAGACCAGATCGAATCAGAAGAGCAACATCTCTAGTCCAAGGTACAGTAGATGTATCTCCAAAACTGCAGGACTGCTGGGATGTTCCTGGTATGCAGTGGCCAGGACGTACCAAAAGTGCTCCAAGGAAGGACAACCAGTAAACCAGTGACAGGGGCTCAGGGGCGCCCAAGGCTCGCTGATGTGTGTGTGGAGCGAAGGCTGGCCCGTCTGGACTCATCCCACAGAAGAAAGGACACAGGCAAGGTGGACGATAACAAAATACTTGACTGCTCTGTTGCACTCTTCTATGTTGGAGGTTTTCTTTTTTCATCCTTCATCAAGAAGATCTCTTAAATTCACCTGAAGTTAACTGAGGTTTTGCTGACTGTTCGCCATCGTCCTCAAACACACCCAATCCATGTATCTCCATCATTCCCAGCATGAGCAGCGTGGGGACTGTTGAGTCAGTCAGAGGTAACCTCTAGAGCATTTCTATAAAGGTTCAGTGCTCATGCACACAAACAACAAGCGGTTATTTTTCCTCAAGTCTCATGGAGGCAGCCCCAGTGTCCACTGGGAAAGACACCAACAGCTAGAGACTCTCTGCCTGGGACTAATGAGCATCCTCAGACCCACCTGAGGCCGAACTCCTGTGTGAGCTCCATGTAAGTCTGAGTAGAACTTGTGAAGAGACAATCCATGTTTACTTGGAGATAATTTCCATTAAGGTCTGGTGTGTGATTTTGCACAACAACCATCAGTGTGTATTTTCTAAGCAGACCTCAGTACAGGCATCTTCCAAATGGTTAAGATGTCAGTTCATGGTAAAAGAATCAACATATTTACAAATACAATAAGAAAAAAAAAGAAACACTTTTCGTCCGGTGGTGCAGCAGCACAAATGGCTTTGAGCATTAGATCCACTTTATTTCACGAGTCTACGCTGCAAATCAATTGTAAAGGCATATTATTGTAAGACGACAGCAAGATCTAGTGGATTTGCTTGTTTTATCATAGCATGTCTCAACCAATTGGTAGATATGGCTCAATCAGGTGACGTTCAAGACATTGTTCAATAAGATGTAGTGGCACTAATGTGCTCTACCAAAATGTTGAGCGAAAGGCTAAAGGGTTAATAGCACTATCTTTTTTTATGAACTTACTTCTCAGATACTTGTACAGCAAGTGTGGCTCTACTTGGAACAGTTAAACTCCTGGTGACAAATCACTAAGCATCACCAAACTACAGCTGGGGGGCGTCTCATATATTTTACTTCCGAAATGATGAGACGTTGTATGTATAGTGGTGTTTACCAAAACAGGAACGGTTGATGCCGTTATCATTTCATTTTCATATCTATAACTGTTCACGACACTTCTTTCTTTTTCTCAGTACTGCCTCCAGTGATTGTTTCCTTCACCTGGCTCCGAGCCATTTCCACATGTTTGGGGTATTAAAGGAGTTCCTGGAAGGCCAGCGTACCGGATGTGAATCAGACACGGAATCCAATCTTGGCTCTGGCATACTGAGAAAACTTTTCGATGATATCCGTGCACTGGGGATTAAGTGCATTAGCGTGGCAGGCGATTATACAGAGAAATAAAGTTCGTTTTTACTCTCAGAACTGTTTATTCTGCAATCAAAAGTCCTGCTTTGACTTGAACGGCCCACGTATATGTAAATATATCGGAATAATAGTTAGAGAAACCTGAAGGACAAGTCACTGTCACTCTGTAAACACTGCTGGTGGGAACAAGAGAGACGTTTTCCTGAACAAAAGGAGTCCATTCATTGGATAAGCCTCAGCCAATCAGAGAGCTCGCTTGGAATTTTGAGCAGATTATACTAGTTGGAGAAATAACTATAAATCTCAGAGAGTAAACAAAGAAGTACAATAATCCAGGTCATACCAGCTGCTGCCTGTTTACTTGTTTATGTGTGTGAGAGAGAGAGAGAGAGAGATGAATCTGTTGTTGTTGTTGTTGTTGTTGTTTTTTTAATAAAAATGGGATTAAGGTCAGAGATACGCACATCGATGTTGTTTTGTGTGTGTCAGTCAAGGGATCAGTCCATTTTTGGACTGATCCCTGTGTGCTTCCAGCATAAAACACACACAAACAAACCCACACATACAGAGACGTACAGAGAGAGAGAGAGATGTGTGTGTGAGACTCTGGTCATGAAAGTTTGATTGATGTTTGAGGTTATGACAAGTCAGGAACGAAGCGCAACACGAAACGCAACTTCTCACAGAGAGAGAACGAGAGTTTACCACAGTGTCTCTCTCTCACACACACACACACACACACACACACACACACACACACACAGAGTACAGTCGGTTGTTCTCAGCAGCGTTTAATATTTAAACACACACCCTGGACAGAACGTACAGGACCAGAGTACATTCAGAGCCTCCACACGGGTCAGTGACCCAGAGAGAGAGAGAGAGAGAGAGAGAGGATTAGGACGCAGCCGAACACTAGGAACAGGATCACAGTAAACACCATCACAGGCACGTCAGCGACCCAAACCAACGTCCTCTGCGTCGTTTCCCAGTTTATTTGCTCCACATACACCATACGGCGGTTCCTTCCTTCCCATGAATGCGTAACTCTGATAAACTCTTCATATCTGCTTTTTGTTGACTGTTTCTGGACGTTTTACAGCTCCTACTTCCGCTGAAGATATGGGATGCGGTATTTTCTTGTGGAAGAAAATTGAGAAAATACTCACCATGATGATTTGAGTCCCAAACAACCACTTGTTCCTTAGGCTGTTTTAATCTGTACACTCTGTAATTTCAAACAGGACACCATTTTTGGATCTAACAGCCTTTAAAAAGGGAAAGAGTGTGTCAACAGTGTGCAGAGTATATAATTAAGCACATCACACATGAGGGAGTGCTGTTGTACTGAATATAGACTGAAGATGTCACAGCTGTGCTGATACTCAGTACAACAGCACGACCTCGAGTGTGATATCGCTTTTATACAATAGTTCCACAAACACCATTTTTTATCAGCAGATTATGATTTATTTCCGTAAACATATAAAATTTATTTCCGCCCAAACATATCCTTCTGCGTCTGGTGGCACTAATTACTGCACCTAGTGGAGCTGGCGACTAACAGTTAGTGAGTGCCCTTGATCAGGGGTTAGAGAGGGATTTGGGATTCAGCCTTGTGTTAGCAGCAAGTTAGCTTTGTAGCTAAGTGTTAGCCATGAACAGAACGACACCGACGGTTCAGAGGCGATTCAGAACGACTTATAAGCGATTAGTGCAGAGACGGCGTGTTGTTTAAGACGCCATAACGTTATCAGATGTGTTGATGTTGTTACTGAAAGTGCTTCTGTGACTGGGTGTGAATGTGGGTTTAGTCAGACAGCTGCTCTCTCCTCAGTACTGCGGACCGTACAGACCGACTCTCTCCCACACTGAGACACACAGTTAGTCTCATTAACCACTGGAACAACATCTGGGACACGCCCACTCATACACCTCACAGTGCTGTTACTGTCTGATATCAGCACTCCTGGAACACCATTTGTCCACTCAGATTATTCGCTCGGAACTAACTGTTGTATGATAATATTTATGGGACCCTTAGCTTAATGCTAATGCTAATGTAAAGGTTTTAAGGATGTGAGGTAAATGTCTATTTGTGATGAGTGCTGTTTAGTCTCCATTACTGTCACACTGTACCTTTAAATATTAAAGACTTAACAGCAGGTAGCAAAAGGCAAGTAAATTGTTCATGCTAAACATAACAATGTGCTATTTTATCTTTTAGAATCCACGTAGTTTTAAATAGAAGGGCATTTTGTAGCCAATTAACAGTAATTGAGAGAGAGGGGGGCGGGGAGAGATATATGCTAAGTCGATAGTTAGCATAATCCACAGTGTGCTCAGGATTTAAAACTACTTTCAGCCCTGTTAATTACACTAACTGTAAAGACTTAGCTTCTAACAAGATGGCTAAATTGTTCAATTAGCTAAATGACCCCATGCTATATATAGTAGCCTGCTATGTCTTGTTTAAGAGACCGTGTAGTTTTAAATGGAAACGCATTTTGTGTGTATTTAACAGTTTTTAAGAGAGATTGAAACAGTGTGTGTGAACCATGCTAAGGCGATCGTTAGCAATAGCAAAACGATGGCTATAACACGCTCAGCAGTGTTACTGTGAAAAGTTCCCAGAAACTAATTTTCTCGCGCAACTTTTCTTTTTTAAAAGCATGTACTATTTCACGTAGAGAAAAAACATGCTAATACCTGCTAATCACTATTTTGTACAGCACCTTCAGACTGTGGATGCTTTGTAGTCAAAAACAAAGTGCAGAAAGTCCAAATTTTGAGATTCATGAATGAGAATAATGTTGATATTGATAAGTTAAGCAATCATCGCTAAATATAATTAGCGTTTAATTTGACTCCTTCTCATAAGGTTTTTATAGTTTAGCCGCATGTCCAAAGTTTATATCGAGAGTTGTGCACTTGAAGCAAGCTAGCTAAATGATTAGCCCTAGCTATACAGTACTGTGCAAAAGTATTAGGGAAATGCAAATAAATACTATATAGAGGAAATATCTATAAAAAAAAAAAAGGTGTAAACAGTAATTATTAAAACAAAGTCAGTATTTGGTGTGACAACGCTTTAAAGACCTTTCAGTCTCTGGTACATTTTGTACCCGGCAGCTTCCATTATATAATGTGCTTAGTATATAATATAATGCTTTTATTTCTCGCATACAGATATTTTACAGAAGTTTTATTGTGAAATACTGATGTGTGGAAATCAGATTTTTTTTTGTTGTTGTACCATCTCAATAATAAAATCATACACAGTGGTACCTCAGCATACGAATGCCATCCCTTATGAATTTTTACCTTAAGAATTGAAATTTTGCAAGAAATTTGCATCGGCATTAAAAGCATTTTCGGCATTTAAATGGACAAAAAGAAACTGAATGCTGAAATGAAAGTTTCGCGTATGTCTGGGAGCCGTTTGTGCCAGTGGAAACCCAAGTGCAGCGAGTTTGCGAAGTTTACATTTTTTTTTCAGTAAGCAAAAGCTGTTTTGAAACAACTGTTTGAGTCAAACCACGAGAGCAACGTTGCCTTTGGCAGACGTTCAAAAACTGAATTTTCATGAATTTCTTTTGTAATTTTGGTAATTCGGATTATCTGCATTTACATTATTTCTTATGGGAAAATTCTAACCTTAAGAACTTGTGTGATATATATATATATATATATATATATATATATATATATATATATACACACCGCTTAATAAATATAATATTGAACTGATGCCTGGTCAGTAGCCTCAGCTTCCTGTTCTTAGCTGATACTAGTGGATTATTATGTGTTTTAAACCAGTCAGGCTGTTCTCCTCTGACTAAAAGGTGTTCCTGTCTGCAGGACTGCTGTGCTTAGTGGAGGTTCTCAGACGATTTTTGCACCACTCTGTAAAGCCCCAGGAAATGATCAGGTTCTGAACACTTCGCTTTACACTCTGCTGTAATGGTGCTTCGCTCCTATCCTGGGACTGTGCCACCATTATAATACTGCACACATACTCCTATGCAGGTCACGTGGATCGTGATGATGATGCAGATTTCAGAACATGCAAGGAAGCATTTCATTGCAAACTGTACACGCTATACATGTAAACGTTATATATACCTGACGTTAAAATGTGAAACATTTGATGCAAGAAATAACAAGTCAAGTGCATGACATGATGCACGAAAAGCAGCGAGCAGCAGGCTCCATGCAGCAACCTCGCACATATGATCGGGCTGTGATGTGGTCTCGGGTGCAAAGACTGCGCTATCGATTCTTAGAAGAGAGACACAAGTTCATGTTCTAAGCAGATAGCCGGCAACGGGAAATCCGGAGCGCATGCACAGACACGTATACGAACAGATATGTTGTGGGTGTTTTATTTTGCATTGCAGAGAAATAGTGAAAATGGAAGTAGAGCTTATAGACTAAGGAAACAGTTCAGTGGGTTAAGACTGACAGGAAGTGGGGAGAGTGACACTGAGAGAGGAATGCAATGCTAGCCAGACTGAGAGACGCTTTAGCTGAAGTCAATAATCCCAAACTTAGACTAACCCCACACGTACACTAATAATAACCCTGGATTAGATAGATAAATAGTACCTGTAGAGGTACAGAACACAAACAATAAATATAGTCCAACCCTAACCCAACCCTAACACTAGCATACTGATAACCCTGTTCCAATAGTAACTTTAATCTAATAGAACCCCTAGTCCATCTCTAACCCTACCCCACTTTTTAGACTTAAAAAGACTCACGTGAGCTTCAGGACTATGGAGAAATTCTTTCCACATTACCATTGTACCATGCTTACAAACTGTATCTCAGTGTGGTTCGGCAACTGCACTGCATCAGACCATAAAGCCCTTTAGAAGGTTGAAAACTGCCCAAAGAATCATTGGTATTCATCAACCCACCATGGAGGACTTTTACAAGAAATTCTACCTGCAAAGGGTGAGAGGCATTATCCCAGATAATAATCCCAATTATGGACTCCCTCGATGGATTCAATCTTCTCCCATCAGGGAGGCACTACAGGTACCTGAAACATAGCTTTTTCGCTATGACTGCACTGTCTCCTTCACTTCATATGGCACTGCTTCATCCACTATGCATCTTTGAACCATCCATAACTTATGTTTACCATTGCACTACTCAATACAACACCAATATTTATTCTTTATATTCTGTTTGCACAGATATACTGTATATGTAAATCCTATTTATATTACTTACCACACCTTATGTACAGTACATAAGACACTCTCACTCCTGTATCCGCCCTCATTTACCACATTGTTATTTATTGTAAATAGGCCCCTTATTCACTTCTGATTACACGCTAACAGCATTTCATTTGCTTTTTATGTATACTTTGCACAATGACAATAAAGTTCAATCTAATCTAATGTAATAGTACTCCTAGTTCATCCTTAACCATCTCCCAAAGGTACCTCTAGTTCAACCCTCATCCTAACATACTAGTACCTCTCATCCAACCATAACCTTTCCTCAATAGTGCCACTAGTGCAACTAGTTTCCCCTATATAGGGTCTCCCCTATTCCAAAGACTAACCCTAGCTTACTAGTAACCCTAGTCTAAGCCTGACCCTCCCCTAATAGTACCCTAGTCCAACCCTAACCCTAACATTCTAGTACCCTAGTCCAACCTTAAACCTACCCCAATAGCAACCCTAGTCCACCCCAACCCCAGTAGTAGCCCTAGTCCACCCCTAACTCTATCTCAATAGTAACCCTACTCCACCACTAATCTGACCCAAATAGTGGCCCTAGGTCAGGGATTCCCCTATATACAGTGAGAGGCCTGTAATTTTCATCATAGGTAAACCTCACCTATGAGAGACAAAATAAAAAGAAAAAATCCAGAAAATCACATTGTAGGATTTTTAAAGAATTTATTTGCAAATTATGGTTGAAAATAAGTATTTGGTCACCTACAAACAAGCAAGATTTCTGTCTCTCACAGACCTGCAACTTCTTCTTTAAGAGGCTCCTCTGTCCTCCACTCGTTATCTGTATTAATGGCATCTGTCATCAGTATAAAAGAAACCTGTCCACAACCTCAAACAGTCTCACTCCAAACTCCACTATGGCCAAAACCAAATAGCTGTCAAAGGACACCAGAAACTAAATTGTAGACCTGCACCAGGCTGGGAAGACTGAATCTGCAATAGGTAGCAGCTTGGTGTGAAGAAATCAACTGTGGGAGC
>JAQMYJ010000038.1:1518558-1523917 GCA_030014305.1 Clarias laeviceps
ATCGGCACAGTGTGTGTGTGTGTGTGTGTGTGTGTTTACCTTAAGAGATTCATACTCCAGTTCGGCGCCGCGAGCCTTCTTATGTTCTTCATCATCCTGAAACGAGAACCGAGTCGTTCAACATTTCACAAAACACACACTCAGAACATGATCAGTGTGAATTCTGGACTGTAAAACACATTTTAATTATTATTACATTTTATAACAACTAATTATAAACAATAATTCATATTATTCATAATAAAAGGTCGAGTTAAAAGCTAAACATCTGGATTTACACTAAAATAAAGTAACACCATAAACAGCAGTGTGTGTGTGTGTGTGTGTGTGTGTGTGTGTGTGTGTGTACATACTCTGGCTCTAGCTCGCTGAAACTGCTCCTCCTTTCGGTCCAGTTCGTTCTGCAGGCCCTGTTTCTCCTGCTCGAGCTCCGACACTCGCTTCTGCAGCTTCAGGAACAGAGCCATGTCCAACGTTGTGCCTTTGGTCACATCCTGCGCACACACACACACACACACACACAAACATAAACATCTATACATACATGTGTCAGTTCTACACATTGTAACCGTGTTGTTACTGATGTCCAGCAGAGGGCGAACTTCAGGCTTCAGTCATAAAGTCTTTGTAAGTTTTCCTAAGACTTTGTCCTTAACGTCATCATTTTCACTGAATGCGTCTTCAAGAGTCTTCTGTCTTCACCTTCAATCAACGAAGCTTCCAAAGTCTAGAAATCTTCAGCTAACTACTGATTCATATTTTGTATAAAACATGACATCATGGCAGTGACATCATGCACTACACTGTCTGTCTGTCTGTCTGTCTGTCTGTCTGACGCAGAATAAATCTGATGAATCTGATAAATTCCAGAGTCCCCAGTGGTGGTGATGGACATCCGCGCGTCCTCACCTCACTTTCCCGCGCTCCGTCCTCGGCGAACTCGGACTCGTTGCTGCTGTGAGTCGAGTCGGTTCTCCTGTGGCCCGGTTTGGGAATGTTCTGAAAGGAGCAACAACATCTGTTTACAATACAGTAAATACGTGTGTGTTTATTTTACTGTACTACAATGTACATACAGTGGCGAGAAAAAGTATGTGCACCCCTCGGAATAAATCGTATTAATTTTCTGCATTAAGTCTCATAACAGGTGATCGGATCTTCATCTAAGGGACACAGCAGGATGAAAACATGACAAGCATTATAATGTCTCGTCTTTTTATTGCACACACCCGGTAAACATGAACAGTGCTGGAGGAAAAGTAAGTGAACCCACAGATTAATTACTTCAACAAAAGATAATTGGAGTCAGAAGTTTGCACAGCTGGAGTTCAAATGAATGGAATGGGTTTGGAGGTGTGGTTAAGAGCGATCCTGATCGATCAATACATTATAGAAATTATAATCCTGTAAGTGTTTAATTAACTTAATCACACTGCGTTTGTCTACAGATGTGACTGAAGATCAGATCACGTGTTACAGCAAATTAATTCCAAGGAATTCACATATTTTTTCTTGTCCCTGTAGTTATTGGTGTGTGTGTGTGTGTGTGTGTGTGTGTGTGTGTGTTTTCACCGTGCTGAGTGAGATCTCCTCCTTGAGGTCGTCGTATTTCTCCTCCAGTCTCAGGTGCTCTGAGAGGAGGTTCTGGTATCGCGATCTCTCCTCATTTAAGTCGCTCTCCAGCTGAGTCGTCTCCTCCTTTAGAGCCCTCTGCATCCTCTCTACACACACACACACACACACACACACACACACACACACACGGTTACATCTAGTGTCAAGACTGAGATTGGTTTCACAATAGATTAAGACAGAATCACCCAGATTATTTATTTTTTGGTTCAAATTTAGGAAGCACAGGGTTCGGATCAGGACTGCAGTAACACTCGGGTGAGGATTAGTTATGACTGGATTAATAATTGGATATAACCAAGAATAAATTGGATTAAATAAAACTGTCACTGGATCTAAAGACCAAAAGATAGGAAGGAACAGGACGGTAATGACAGGATAATGTTACATCTGGATCAAGGATGGACTCAAAGTCAGAATTTTCAATAACTAAGATCTATACATTGACAAAAACAGCTAAGACAGCACTGAGTAAAGTACTAGGAATGTTCCGGATGATACTGGGACTGGATTGGTCCCAGTACTGGATTGGGGTCGGGTTAGGACAGTTAGGACCATGTAGAGACTGGATTAGGATTGGGTTAGGACCATGTTAGACCCAGATTAAGAACAAGATGGGGTTTGAACTGGATCAAGATTGGGTGGGGACTGGATTAGGATGGCATTGAGACCAAGTTAGGATGATATTAGGACTAGATTAGGACTGGAGTAGGATGAGGTTAGGATCGGATTAAAATGTATGATTGAGACTGGATTAAGATAGGACATGATTACGGTGGGATTAGGAAGAGGACAAAACTGGATTAGAATGGGATTAGGACAAGATTAGGACCTGGGGTTGAGACAATATTAAGACCAGGGATTGGGACCAGATTAGGACTGAGATTATGGCCAGATCAGAACACAGTTAGAACTGAATTAGGACCATATTAGGATCTATTTAAGACCAGATTAGGAGTGGATCTGGGACATGACTAAGACTGGGGTTGGGATAGAATTAGGACCAGGTTTGGAACAAGGACAGGACATGGGCAGGGACAGGATTAGGACCAGGGTTATAACCGGATTTGGACCGAGATTGGACGCGAATTAGACCTATGTTAGGATCAATTAAAAACCAGATTAGGACCGAGGTTAGGACGAGATCAGGACCAGGATTGGGACCGGATTAGGACAGTCTTGGGAGTGGATTAGGATGAGGTTAAGACCAGGGTAAGACTGGATCAACAGTGGGACAGTTTCAGTACCTGTCCATTGTTGGCTCTGCTCTTGGATCAGACGGTTGAGGTCGTCCTTCTCGTTCTTCAACAGATCGTTCTGTCCCTTTAACTCTGAGATCATCTACACATAGAAGATAGAGTAAATTTAACACACTCAATTTTTCTCCCACTTACACACACACACACACACACACACACACACACACACACACACACACACACCTTCTCCATCTCATCCTGGTAGGTCTGTGCCCAGTCCTCAATGGCCTTCTTCTCCTTCTGCGTGCTCTCCAGCTCCTTGCGCAGTTTCTCCAGCTCCTCCTGCAGCGTGGTCACGCGGTTAGCGCTGTTCCTCGCATCCTCCTCCACGCCGCGTAAACGAGTCAGCTCCTTGCGCAGACGCTCGCTCTCGGTGGCGTGGGCGCTCTCCAAACCGTTCAGACGCTCACCCATAACACGGTTCTCCTTATGCTACAGCAAGGAACATGCAGAACATCTCATTAAAAAATTGGAATTTAAATGATTTTATGTTAAAAATTATTAGAAAGTGATCAGATTCTCTATTTTTGTGATTTTTCCTCTTTGTATTTACATCAAGAAGTGCTCAGGTGTGTTCGAACAGCAGATTGACAGCCAAAATGTCACGTGGATTTTCTCAGAGACCGGCGTCCAGATGTGCATTACCTGCTCGTCGACTTTACGCTGCAGCTGCATGATCTTGTTCTCCATGCCGATGTTGAGTTTTTTGTAGTGCTCGACGGACCTCGCTTCGATCTTCAGCTTCTTGAGCTCCCGCCTGGCCATCATGCGCCGCACGCAGCACTGCAGGTACACGACCGCGTCCAGGGAGCGCTTGTACCACTGACGTGCCAACCAGCCGCGCGCCATCTTCTGGATGATGATGGCTTTGCTCTCACGCAGCAGCTGGACACACACACACACACACACACACACACACACACACACACACACACAAAAGAAACCAAAATCAAATAGTTTTTACACAAAAACAAACCATTCAGATTAACCTCTGACCTTTTGCCGTTTCATCCTGCACAGGTGACACATTATTACTTCCTGCTTTTCTCCTTTGATCTGAATAAATCGTGCTGACAAAATGAGAGACGAGTGGAGAGGAAAGAAAGGAAAGCAGCGGCTGTTGTCCGTCAGCGGGAGACTGCTAGAACGTCTCACACTTGCTGATCACATGACCTTTCACTTCTTACCGCTCACTAATATATCGCCAGAGATTACATCACACATCTCGAACACTGATATTAAACGTGACATATAAAACTAATAGATTTATATAAATACATTAAATTATTTGTAGAATTAAAGCGATATAAGGCTTCTTAAGAAATCTCTATTCAGTAACACCAGATTTAACCGGTCTGCATGTGAAATGCATGTGTGTGTGTGTGTGTGTGTGTGTGTGTGTGTGTGTGTGTGTGTGTGTGTGTGTGTACCGCTTTGTACTGCTGTCGGGCCATGTACGCCCTGAGGATACACTGCATGGCGAGGGCGGCGTGGCGTTTGCGCCTGTAGCTGGTTCTCTGGACGTACATGCGCTGGTATTTCTGGATAATAATCGCGGCTCTGGTGCGACGCAGGAACTTCGCCAGGCTGAAAACGACAAACAGAACCACCTTCAGAACCTTCAGCTCATCCTTCTATCCATGTCTAATCATCTAGAGCGTTCCCGTTCCTCACCATCGGGCCTGGTGTCCTCGGACGTATCTCTGGATGACGACGGCGGCGTGTTTCATGCGCAGGTACTTCTTGCGCTCCAGCCAGCAGCGGATCGTTTTCTGGATCCGGATGCAGGCGGCTCGCAGTTTATCGGCACGGAGTTTCTCCAGATACGCCACCTGACCTGCTCGGAAAAAGATCTTCGTCTTCCCGAACTGGTACTTATCCTGATCCTGGAGAGGAGAAAACAATAGAACAAAATTATAAATCACTTACGATTGAGGTTCTGTAAAAGACAATCCACAGCTGCACATCTAATGCATACACAGAGTATAGAGTACCAGAACATATAAAAGAGTAAAATAGAGTATGAGAGCATTTCAGAGATGTATAAAATATGTGAATATCAGAGTATGAATGAGGAGGAAAGACAAACATATGAGAGAGCATGAGAATGAACAGTATGTTAGCATCAGAGAGTATGTGAGCGTATCAGAGAGTATGTGAGCGTATCAGAGAGCATGTAAGAGTATCAGAGAGTATCAGAGAGTATCAGAGAGTATGTGAGCGTATCAGAGAGTATGTGAGCATATCAGAGAGTATGTGAGCGTATCAGAGTATGTGAGCGTATCAGAGAGCATGTGAGCGTATCAGAGAGCATGTGAGCGTATCAGAGAGCATGTGAGAGTATGTGAGCGTATCAGAGAGTATTTGAGCGTATCAGAGAGTATGTGAGCTTATCAGAGAGTATGTGAGAGTATCAGAGAGTATGTGAGAGTATCAGAGAGTATGTGAGAGTATCAGAGAGTATGTGA
>JAQMYJ010000038.1:1749017-1766118 GCA_030014305.1 Clarias laeviceps
TCTCACACACACACACACACACACTCTCCTCTCTCACACACACACACACACACACTCTCACCAGTCATCTCTTTTTCCTCTACAGCTCATCCATATGGGTTTTAACTTCCAAAACACAAAAGTTTTCCAAAAAAAAAAAGTTTACAAAGAAACGAAGATGAAAAAAAACGAGACACTGAACATAATGGATAAATAACTGAACAAAAAAAAAATAAATACAAAAATATAAATAAATGACTTCCTTCGATTATTCATGTATTTTTCAAAAAAAAAAATCTGAAAGTAAATAGGGATCCTATAATAACTGTTTTTAAACAATATTATAATAACATCGTTAATAATGACAAAGAAAATGAGAAAGAAAAAAGACTAAATATAAAACAAAAACGGTAAAAAAATCAATAAATATTGAAATCCTGTATGTAACAGACGTGTGCATTTGCTCAGTGTCTCAGTGTAAACTTTAAAAAGAGAGGTGTGTGGAGTCTGCAGCATCACCCACGAGCAGACTGGCAGCTCCCAGAGGTGAACAGAGCACTAGATGATGGGGGTGAATACTTATGGAAATGGGATCCCACACACACACACACACACACACACACACGAATCTTAAGCATGTGTCATGGAGCTCGTACCTCTTAGTGGAGGCCCATGGAGCTCCTTTACACTGAATCAGAGACGTGTCCAAGTCAAAATAGCCCGTCTGACTTTTCCTCTGAGGAACCTGAACGAGAGAGGAGAGGAACAACACACTACTTCACGCCTCATATCATGTCATTTACACTAGTTTTGTACCATGTGTGCATGAGCTCTAATCCTAGCTGCACTATACAGTACGTATGTAAATGATGTGCAGAAGTTTTGTAAAAACATCTCATTTAAGGCATGAACGAGTGAGAAACAGGTGCAGATGATGACACATGATCAGGCCAGTAATGGGTATTTTATATAAATTATTTTTATAACAACAAAAAAAAAAATCATATTCTTTTTACTTTATTGGAATATTTTATTTTTTATTTTAAAAAATTGGTGATGCTGAACGCTGAGTGGTTGGAACAGACGAGAGGGGAAATGAGGCTGCTGAGTTACAATAATTATTTATTTATTTTTTTATCTTTGGACACTCTGCAGTCTGTCGCAGTAAAACATTAGTTTCTGTTTGTTTAATTTAATCTACATAATTTAATTTAATATGAAGGGGAATATAAATAAGAAGGGGGGGCAAGACTTTTGCACAGTCATGTACGTATGTGAATAGTTTATATCAGGTATCCCAGGTATAAAGCAGAGATAATAGACATCCCAGCTGTGTGTGTGTGTGTGTGTGATTAACCCTTCTGTAGCAGCCTGGGCCGTTCAGCGGCGGGGTGCCATTACTTTTTCTTTATGGTTTTCTTGTTTCATTAGATGAGATGAAACACAAGGTTGAGAACTTTTCAAGAAATTTGTTATATTCTTTAACAGCAATAAAATTCACAAGAACAAGATAATTTATTATTATTATAATTATTATTATTATTAGTTCCGAGGAACTAATAATAGTTTGTCTGAGGAATTTCTTGCAGCCAATCATCTTCTTTGGTTACTTCACCTAATTTGCATACAATTGAGAAAATTCCATGTGGATGAAACGAACCCAGGGAAGAAATGACTGTAGACTGTTTTGTCACTCGACAAGGTTAACGGAACACTTGTGTTACTACGGTTACGGTTTGACTCAAATACTCACCGCCAAAGTGACACAATGTAACAATAAAATGGATTTTATATCAAAGCTGTTTATATGAAAGTAACTGATTTTTTAAAAACATGAGTCATCTGAATAAAACGTGAAATGTCTGTCTATGATCAATAGCGACTCAGATGAGTGAGTAACTCTGTCATAATCAGGGCTGTGGTGAGTGTGTGTGTCGGTGTGTGTGTGTCGGTGTGTAAGAAGAGCAGATGCAGCCCTGAGGAGGAGGAAGTGGGTTCATTCAGCCCATCACACTCCACCAAGGTGCTACCGGCAACAGGAAAGAGTGTGTGTGTGAATCTGGACGCCATTAGAAACACACACAGGAACTGAGTCACAAACACACACTTGTACAAAAAGTAGAGTAGTGTAAAATTATAACTTTGATAAATGACTCAATTAATACTTAACTATACAAGGCAATTAAAGTTCAAACTTTTTCCCCTAAAAATTTATAATTAAATGTTTTATTATTTATAATTAGAATGTGAGGTTTAATTTGTATAAAATTATTTTTATTATTATTTAAAAATATATAATTTTTATTTAATTTCATAATTTACTTTAATAAGCTTTAAATAAAAAAGATTTACCTGACAAGAAATACACACGTGACCTTTAGTGAGAATATAATAAAAACTTTATAAAAACTTTATATTAAATTAAAAAATATTATAAACATTTAAATAAATATTTTAGGTAAAAAAATCCCATTTAAAATATTCAAATTATATTAAATAGATTAAATATCACTTTGTAAATATATTTTATGTAAAAAGCAACATTAATATTTTATTACGAGTTTATTTTATTATGAAAGGGTTTTATTTTATACTAGGCAAAAAAATAAATTACAAATTAACAAACAAATAAACATAAAACCTCCCTTAGAATTCTGTTGATCAATCAGTATGTAATGAAATTTAATCTCACTCATGGATTTCCCATAAATACAAACACAAATCTTTATAATCTAACTTTTGATGACATCACTAAGCGCGGCAGTCAGCTGCAGTATTCTAGTCCTAGTATTCGAGTAGAACTGAATGTACTTTGTAGAAGAAATTTGCACATTTTGGTTAAAACTAAACCTCATCAGTGCTGAACACATTCAGCAAACACGCGCATCCAGGCTGATCGGTGTGTTAACGTGTTTTGTATGTGCATGTGATCTTTTTCCACTAAACCATCCCTCTACCATGTGACAAGTTCTCACCGGGCTGGAGAGCAGGGGCAGGCCGGTGCAGGGGTGGAACGCTCTCGTGGCCGTACCATCGATGGAGTGTCTGTTCTGCTTCTTCCAGTTACTACTGCATGGCTTCTGTGAGGGGGCGGGGCTTCGCTGTTACACACAACACGCAGAATTAGGTTTCGAGCTGTGCTGCATCTGCCCACAAATATGTGAACTTTTACAAGATCGTATACAGCAAAATAAATTCTGAGACAACTATTAATGCCATATTAGAGACAGCGGGGCCAATTCATGTATCACCACACTGACTCTAAAATCACATTTTAAAAATTATTTTATAACATACTTGGCAACATAATTCTATTCCATAAACATTCACTTTGAAAACATTGACTTTTTAAAAATTACAATAAAAATATCTACGAAAAACTCTGCTACTTAAAGTAATAAAGCAAAATTCCCAAAAAAGAAATTGTTTAATCAATTGCGTGTGATTGAAAACTGCAAGATAGTTAGCTAGTAATAGCTAGTAGTATGTAGCCTGACGATTAGCTGGTAAAGCAGTGGCATTATGTTAGCTTGTAACTTAACAAATACAAATCGAACTAGTTGACAACATAAAACTGGACAGTTCTCTGGACACCAAGGAGGCGTTACGTCAAGAGGAAACACTAAAGGTAAAATCAGGCACCATGTTCAAGATATGTTAGTAAGGTAGCACCAGAGCAACACTCACCAAGGTGGTGTGTGCCGTATTGTTGAGAGTCCAATCTGGGCTCGGGGAGTGATGGGTATTAAGGCTGGTGGGCGTGCTGGAGAGGGAGGACCAGGGATCTTGGTCCTCATCCTGACCAGGAACGCTTGAATTGGGCTGGATCTGAGTTTCTATTCTTCTTCTCTGGTTTTCCTTCCCAACCTGAAGGTCCTGAAGGTCCTGGAGGTGTTTGAAATCATTGACTCCTGCCACTCCATTCAGACTGTATGAGCTTTTAGGGCTGTTGAGTAAAGAAGTCCAGGGATCGTTTTTGGCACTGTATGCATGGCTGGTTTGTGATAGGGGTTGAGGTCTAGTGATACTAGGTTCCTTGTTCTGGGGTCCAGACCGGCCCTGGTTTTCAGACAAGGCCCGTCTGTCAAGTGTCTCAGTGTGAACTCGTAGGTTTGAGCTGGTTTCGCCATTGGCTGTGTTTATAGTTCCGTTAGCAGAGCTAGCATGACTGTTGGTTTTAAGCTGGTGGTTGTGGTTTTGTGTCTGGTGTTGATTCTGATTTTGTCTATGGTTCTGGGACTGGTTTTGGTTCGGTGAGGATATGAGTGTTGATGACTCGCGGCATTGTTTGTATTTGGCATGCAGGAGCTCTTGCGACAACTGAAGGCGCTCCTGAATCAACCGGGAGATGTCCTGAACCGCTTCAATGATCATAGAACCTTCTTTTGAATCGGCAGACAGCAGAAGCCGCCTACAGGACGTCGGTTTGGGTGAAGTCCTGGACTCCTCCGGTTCGCTTCGGTCCACTCGAGATCGGCTCCTGGGGCTGAGTGGAGTCTGAAAGGAAGAAGTCTGGCTCCACTCTCCGTTCCTTGTCCCATTTCTGTCACTTGTTTGGACACTGGGAGGATCTTTGGTCTTTTTAAATGGCCCTTCATCCCCGGGAGGAGTGAAGAGAGCGTCGGGAAGAAGATGAGGTGATGTCGGGTCACAGAAATTCAGCCTTTGCGCGATACGAGCGATCACTTCCTGCCTCTCCTGGAGCAGTGAACCGATCAAGGGGTTCGTTTCAGCTGACGAAGAGCGAGGACTCAGGCTGGGGTTTGAAAATGTGTGATTTGAGAGCGATTTAAAATCGCGTGTTGGCGACGAAGACGGTGACGGCAATTCCGCATTCGTCTTTCCTGAGCTTTCCAAGACGCCATTGGTTCTAGAGAACAGTAGCTTTGCGGCTTTGCCAGGCAGGATGGGCGATTCGGGGCATTTACGCTGGTTCAGGGGGCTGGTTCTGTCATGAGAGGGTAACGGGGAGCGAAGAGGTCTACATAAAAGAGGTGAACTCTGGAGTCTGATGGGGTTTGGAGGGTCACTGATAGTCTGACCCCGACTATATGCACCTTCTAATGGCCCCTCTGGATGATCAGGGGTACGTTTGCCAAGGAACGAGAAGTCGGAATGGATGCTGCACTTCAGCACAGGGTACTTGGGCTGGCGGGGCAAGGACTGAACCCGCACCTTGAGCGCCACGCTGTGGGACACATTGGGCACTGGAAAGGAGTGCTCCGAGGGCGACTGGGCGAAATTCCAGATCAGCTCTTCATCGGCTGCACTTATTCTGAGAAAGTTAAAGGAAAAAGTAGAGGTTTGAACATTAGACTCCAACATGTCATGTGGATTAAGAAAATGTAGCTAGATAATGATGGGTCGCTCAATCTGGACATACTTTGGCATTTTTATTAATAAAATAATACGGGCCAATAGATCGTCGCACCAGTACAGTCATTTACTGTATGAATGTCATTAATCGACACCAAAATAACACTAAACATTTTTAAACATGCTTTTACATAAGGTCTGTAATTTGATGTACAAATATAAACCTGCACAGAAACACACACTTGGGGAGAGAAAGAGTGTGTTACCTATAGAGAATGTTTCTGGGCACGATGCCGTGAGAGGCGCTGAGCCAGGCACTCAGCTGAGAGAAAAATACGTAGGAACGTACGGCCAACAGCAGAGTCTTCTCCTCGATAAACCGATCCCCACTCCTGAACACACACACACACACACACACACACACACACACACACACACACACATATATATGAGGGAGATTTACACACAGAAAGTTATATATGCATAAGAATGTTGATTATAGTGCTGAGGGTTTGGATGCGTGCAGACAGGTTTGGTGTGTGTACAGTTGGCGAATGTGTGTGTGTGTGTGTGTGTGTGTGTGTGTACGTGGCCGAATTGTTTGTTTAAGCATGTGTTTGCACATGTGTTCATGGTTACAGTGTGTGTGTGAATGGATGGATTGTAGTCTTGCTGTGAAACATAAATGTCTGTGTGTGAGTGTGTGCGAGTGTGTGTGCGCGTGTGTAATATTCCCATATGCTGAACGGTTTGTTGGACCATTGGAGTGTGTAAACATGTGCGTGTGAGACGTACTGTCTCGGGACAGGCTGTAGTGTCCATCTCTCCAGCAGCAGTGCGTCCTGTTTAATCGCCGGGTCGTTCAGGTCTGTGGCCAGACCCTCGTCGCTATAGCAACAGTCAGGCAGCAGCATCACTTCGATCATGATTGGCATGTGATTTCGCCATAGCAACATGACCTCTGACCTCGTCCTCCTCGCCTGACGACACTGTCAACGCACAACAAACCAACACAAAACTTTAAATGCTTCCTCAGAGAACAATATACCAAGTCGTGGTTGGTTTTTAACCCGGCGATATTCACCTGAGGCAGTTTGTCGCTGCATTCGTGTTTGGTGAGGACCGGCCCACCGGACTGCGCGGACGGGCAGTGCAGGCCCTCGGTTCGACCTTTCACAGAACATTCTGGAGTCCGGCCCTCTGTGATCAGGAGCGTGAGAGACACCAGGAACTCCTCGGCGTCGTACTCAAAAAACTCCTCCGCCGCTTCTGGAAACACACACACACACACACGTTAGATTTCAGTCAGAGAAATGTTCTGAAGAGGCACAAAATAAGATCACATCACACACACACACACACTTATTGTCTTAAAATCATTTTTATAGAACTTTCATTTCTAGAACTTTATTTTATTCATAGTTTCTAGAACTTAAAATTAAATTAAATGTTTTACATTTCTGTGTTTTCTCAAAAGGTTTTGCTTTGATAAACGGTTCAGTGTTTCCTCAGAAAAGTTCTTAAACTCCTTTATGGGACCAGACTTCTTAATTTTACTTCAAAGTTTCTTATCATAATAAATTATTACTAGAAAGGTACCAGAAGTTTTTATTTCATCAAAAAGTTCTGGACTGTAGTGTCTTCTTGAAAGTTCTAAGAACTTTATTTTCTTATAAGGTTCTAGAACTCAGTGATTCTTGACAAATGTTCCAGAACTCAATATAAGGAAGGTTCCAGAACTCTTACTTCATGAAAAAAAAAAAAAGTATCTGGATTATTTTTTTTAATATATATATATTTTATTAAAATATTCTAGAATTCAAGATGTTCCTTTAAAACTTCCCAATTTCTGTATTTCACTACAAAAGGTTACAATCATTTTCTTAAACGATTCTGGAAGTTTCTTCGAAAAGGTTACAAAACTTGCCAAACTCTCATCTTAAAAGTTACAAGAGTTCTTTATTTAATGAAAAAGCCTCCAGATCTTTTCATAAAAGGTTCTGCGAGTCAGTGGTTCTTCATAAGGTTTCAGAAACTCATTATCACTAAGTTTTCAGAACGTCCTTGAGAGGATTCACTACTTGTTCAGTTTCATTAAAAGGTTCCAGGTCGCTTTCTGCCTCGGAAAGTTATTCTGTATTTCCATAGAAGTTTCCTGAACTTTATTTCCTGAAACACAAACCTCTTTGTTTCATGAAAAGCTTCTGGAACTCATTGGAGACACAGGTTTAGCGAGTGTATAGGAAACAGCTCTGAATACATGTACAGTACGCGCACACACACACACACACACACACACACACACACACTGTATTTAGTGTTTAATCTCTATCTGAGAATTTACTGCTTTTATGTATCTCACACACACACACACACACACACACACACACACACACACTCCCACAGCCCAGCTGATTTTACAGTTACAGTGAAGACAACATCTTGCCATCTGTGTGTAAGTGAACACGCCTGCACTCCTCCGGCTGTTTCAGCGCTCGTTCTCGATACATGTAGGAGGAAAAAATGTGTGGAATGTGGTAAAGTAGGACAGATCAGTGAGCACCCGAGTTCACACACACACACACACACACACCATGGGCTGACGGGTAGCTGATGCATTCAGTCAGGTGTGTTTCACGATACTGGGCCTCCGATGGAGTCGAACAGGAAGATGAATAAAACTTTCCGAGAATAAAGTGATTATAATATCCTTTACCGCATGATGATCCTCACCCATCACCCATCACTCACTCACTCATCACCCATCACCCATCACCCATCACCCATCACTCACTCACTCACTCACTCACTCACTCATCACTCACTCACTCACTCATCACTCATCACTCATCACTCATCACTCCTCACACTCTGCTGTTCATAAAGCGCAATTTGTATGATTAATTAATGCTACACTACTGGAGCAGAGAATCTGAGCTGCACCGAGTTTATGAATGATGTCCGCTGTGATTAATTTACTGAAGCAGAAACAATTCACAATATCGTGTTATTAAGCTTTGATCAGGTCTGTCCTTGTGAAGTTAAAAGATAAACAGTCGTGCTAATAATGGATTAAGAAACAGGAAGGTGGCCCCCGAAGGGTGCGGTGGTAAAGCGCTCGCCCCATCATCCGGACACTGCGAGTCCCAGTCCTGTCACATGACAAGCTGTAGATATTCATTTTAGTCAGAGAGAGCATGAAGAGAAGTGAATTCAAGACTGTGACATGACGGGTCGCTCTTTAAATCAATTCGAATCTGTAATGGTTGATAAACTGCTGTTAGAAAGAAACGATTAGCTTTGACTTCCTCACACTATCCTGATGTTGACTATTTTACTCCAACAGCACACTGACATGCTTTGTTCCATATTTATTAGGAGTCTTTGTTGACTTCTGATGTCATTTCTCAGCCATAGTTTAATTTATTCCTTCGATTTTAAAAATGTTTTACAAAGTGTGTGTGTGTGTGTGTGTGTGTGTGTGTGTGTGTGCACGTCATCAGCAGATGGAGTTATAGTCATCATGATGAAGTTCATCCATGGACTGATGCAATGTGTGTATGATCACATGATCTCGCAAATTACATAATGTTTGTATAATATCGATATTGTGTAAAACTAGGTCACAATATGCTTCTCTGACATCTTGTGGTTATCGCAAATTAATAAATATTCTAAATGAATGGCTTGCAGCTAACAATGTTAAATTTTTATATATTTTTCCCCATTACTCTTTAATTTCCCTTCCACTTAATTGTACTTTTATTTTTAAATATGAAAAGTAAAATGGATGTAATTCTATTAAATATAAATTAAATATATCGTGAAAATATATTATATTTATATATTTTACTGAACTGCTGTTTGTTTGTGAAACACTATCACAAATCTAAGGAATTTCGGTGATACTAGTGATTAGACATGACTCATTTGAATCCAAGCGCTTTGGATCCAGAACTGGACAGACTTGACCTGAGGTGTAGCAAAGTTTAGGAATGCGATAATGACTTCATGTTTATTAGATGACAGAACAACCTAAGCTCATCAGCTTTATAATTAAAGCTTAGAGTTTTGTCTTATATGGCGTGTCGACGACCTACTGGTTACACCACATTCATGTCGTTACACAAAACAATGTCAGAAATATCATGGAGGTGTCGATTATGTGGAATTATGATTGCACTGATATGACACACAGTAATGTGACTTTTTTTTTTTTTTTAATCACAAAACATTACAATACGTAACAAGTGTGGAAACCACAAAGAACGATGCAAACTAGTTAATATACAATCAAAAAGTCAGCTGAGAAGCTGTTGATTGCTGTTGTTGCCATTCATCCGCTCCAGTAGGTGGTGGTATTGCACCAACCGCACATAAACTCAAAAGAAGAAGAAGTTATAATCTCTCAAAATGCGGGTATTTGTGGAAAATTGAAGGAGTCTTAATAATTTATAAAGCACGAATCCATTCTGACGCAAAAACTGACCCATCGATTCAATGAATCGAATCGACCAACAAAAAACTCAATTAAAACTGCAGAACTAAAATCTCACAGCTCTAATGACATCATTAATTAATAAAATAACAGGACATGAGACATGATGAGAAGATTTCTCATTTCTCAAAGAAATTTCTTGTTATTAAAGAGATCAGTTTTGTGCTCAGTCTAAAGCTGAACTGTCTCAGAGTCAAATAACTCGGATTTCTAGTGTTAAAGGAGAGCTGCAGTATGATGCAGAATTCCCGCGGTTGTTGTCATGTGGAGACGTGGACACGGGTCTCCAGTGTGCATGTGTGCACAAACAAACACCAGAAAAATCATTCCCTGCTTTTAGTTTTTTCCTTTTTTCCATTTTAGTATTGGCGGAGGTTTAAACAAACCACACACATTTTCCCCTTAATGTGACATCAGAAAATTCCCTCCCCCAGGTCGTTGCTCGGTTCTCTGGAGGGGCGTGGCTCGGCAGTAGCTCATTTACATAGGCGCCAAAATGACGCACTTGGAAAAGGAGTTTGAGGTATAAAAACACAATATCTGATCTGGAGCATTAATGTTCTAAGACCTGTGTTAACTTGTTAAAGAAACAGTAACATATGGAACCTTTACCAGAATTATAGTTCAGTTTAAAGAAAACAGGAAGAGAGTTATGAGTTGGTTGACCTGGGACTTCTGGAAGACGTCTTAATGCTGTTTCAAGATCTGTTTAGAAGAAAAACCTTCTCAGTCTATAATGTCCATAATGTATTAAGTGGTAAACCAGCTCAAAAATTTAATAAATGTTGATTTGGTTAACACACAGCCATGATTTTTATGATATTATGCCCTAGTGGTCACACAGGAGTTTCTGAATATCAGTCATCAGCAACACAGCTATTTTAACAAATGTCTACAATTCTGCAGAACAGCTTTTGTACTTAACTAATCGATTAGATTCCACTCTTATGTGGCTTCACCCACACAAATCTAATACAACATTACAACAGTGTTATTCTGTATAAAAACCTGAAAAGTATATAAATATATATATATATATATTTTTTTTTTAATCAGGTATATAAAATTTTACTACCTTAATGTAATTTATTATATGTTTCAGTGATGAAAGTGGTGTTTTTAGGATATGATTTATGTTATAAAACCATCCAATCTATTTTGGAGATGATTTTGGCACTCCACCCCAGTCTCACACACACTCACATACAGACAGGGAGGGAAAGAGAGAGAGAGAGAGAGAGAGAGAGAGAGAGAGAGAGAGCTGGCAGACATGAACATGTCCACTTTTCCAGTTTCCACCACACTGGTGTTAATTTTAGACGTCGCCTGTCAGCTGGTCATCACAGGCGTCCACAGTCACCGCCTGACTAAAATAAACTCCGGCAAAACCACAGAATTGCACGCAAGACTGAAACACACGACACACACACACACACACACACACACACAAGTTTGCTCTGCGATGGACAAAACTAATCTTGCTTTTAAAGATCTACTCCCGCTTGAGTTGTGGGATCATTCCAACAACAAAGCTGTCTGAAAGTGACGCTGGTGTTACTACTAAAGCCAACCTAGATAACATATACACACTTGTAGGATTTGAGTAGGAGGCGTGGCCTAAACTTCAAGGGCAGGGCATTACGTTAGAAGTCATCCTGTTAAATAGAACATGTATATGTACATCAAGAACAGCTTTATTTTACTTATTAAAGAAACACAACAAGGTCACTGTGTGTGTGTGTGTGTGTGTGTGTGTGTGTGTGTGTGGTTTAATCTGCCAGCTTTTGAAGACACATAAATAAATAAATAAAGCACAAGGGTAACACAGTGTGTTTGCTATGAAAGCAGGGCATTGTGTATGTATATGTGTGAGAGTGTGTGAACTGACCTATTTTGAGTCTTTTCCAGGAAACCAAACCCTACCACCAGGGGGCAATAGTGACCTCATACTTTACTGAGATATTAAAGCAAAGCGCCAATAGGTGCAAAAACAAAGTATATACAGTATGAGTGTGACAGTATATATAATTGATGCAAATTCTATCCAATACATTTTTCACTGGCATGTGGATTTCAGGCTAATTTGTAAACAAAGCACTTACATTGATCTAAAGTATCTTCTTTTTTTGGATCTACATTCTGAAAGCTACATTTACAATAATACAGTTACATAAATCAGGGGAAAAATTTTTATCTCATCTCGGTTCTCTGGGGAAAAAAAAAAAAAAAAAAAAAAAAAAAAAAAACTCCATGAAGGTTTAATTCTCAAAGCATATTTTCATAACAAGACGTGTTGAGACTTTTAACTCAGCCCAAGTTCATGACTGCTTGTGAAATACTGTATAAAAACAATATTTACCAAAAAACATTCTTCAAGGATATTTTAAAATCATATTTAAGAAATGTAAATATGTCATATATGATGATGTCGTCTAGTTTTTACTGCTTTCTGTGTTTCCTTTTGATCCTTTATCCTCACTATGGTTCAGCTCCCAGACAAAGCTACGACAACAGCGACAATACAAAAATAAAAGCAATAATAACCCACCATCGGCCCACGTCGCATCTGGAGTTTTAAAAGAAGATAAAGCTTGTGTCAGAGATTGCACACGTGGAAACTGACGAGCTTCACATTACAGTGTGTTTATCTGATGTACGAAGCAGATTCCTGATAGCACGCCTCTGTTCACCTGCTCTCTCAATATCGGACTTTATTCTCAGGCACAGTCAGGACCGGAACGTTCAGAGAGGTCAATGATGTTCCTCAAAGTGTACAGGACATACTGTAGTAGAGTCGACTTTAAATCATGCATTTTACTTCATCACCTTTTAAATTATCTGTATACTTTCACGTTTTACCCTTAATATCCTAAAACTACTTCAAAGGCTTGAGAACAACTTTTTGAAAACTTAAACCCTATCCCCTAAACCTTAACTTTTACCTCAGTACACTAAACCCCTTATCCCCATAACTGTAACCCTGAACATTCATATTACCTCAGTACCAAAAACCTTATCGTCTAAACCCTTAGAACAACATTAACCCGTAACATTTACCCCAGTAATTTAAACTTCATCACGTAAACCTTAAAAACAACCTTAATCCTGCACATTAACCTTAGTACACTAAACTCCATCCCATGAAGCCTAAAAAACACTTTACACCTAAACCTCGGTACACTAAAACCAACCGTAATCCTGCACATTAACCTCAGTACACTAAACCTCATCCTCTAAACCCTTGAAAACAATCTTAACCTTTAACTTTTACCTTAGTACACTAAACCCTTATCGCCTAAACCCTTAAAAACTAACATTTACCTCAGTACCTTAAACCATATTTCTAAAGCCATAAAAAGCTCTAAACCCTTAATATTTACCTCAGCACACTAAACCCCCCTCCCCCCCCCCGAACCCTAAAAATATCATCTTAAACCATGAACCTTGAAAACAAACATCCTTATCCAACATTAAACCTATAATCAATAATCAAAGAAATAATCAATTTACTATATATACACACACACACACACACACACACACACTGTCCCAAAGTGTGCTATTAATGCTCACTTTCTGTAGTGTTTCAGAGTTTCACGAGAGAATGAGACACTTAAACTTTGCTTTATTAATGAAAAAGAAAAATTATCACATTTCAAAATGATTCTCATCTCATATGAAGCGTCTAATAAACAAACTTAGATGGACATAAAACAAACTAGTCCGAGTAAAAACAGCGTTATTTGTTTTTCTCCGTGTCTTTGTTCACTCTGGTCACGCGAGACTTCCGTCAGCTGTTCGCTCTGGACGAGACTGTGTGTGCACGTGGCCTGACTCCGCCCCATGTCTTACCTCACATGATTGGCAGCTGGTGTGAACCGTGCTGATCTCTTAGCTCCGCCTTCTCTGAGCTAAAATAGCTTTACTGGGCTATTTTGTCTTTGTGCTGAGACAATGTTACAGAGGTCTAGGGTTCATTATTTTTTTTAAAAACTTATTGTATGCATATTTAATACATATATTAAATATATATGTCACAGTAAGAGATATGGGTAGTGTTTAAGGTTCTGTGGTTTTGAAATGAAGTTTGGGGACAAATCAGATTTGTGATAATTTTCTCTTTGTTAGTTTGTCTCATATTTGTCGCAATTCTTTTTAATTCTATACTTATAATATCTCGGTGTAACATTGTAACATTGGAGTGACTACAATAATACACTAAAGCACAAAGATGTCCTTAAAAAGACAGAACAAATGTGTGTGTGTGTGTGTGTGTGTGTGTGTGTGTGTGCACTGTACTTTGTTTTGCATGCTCTTGCTGTCACTGTGAGTTGTGTGGGTGCTTTGTGCAAGAGTGAGTGCGTGTGTGTGTGTGTCTCCAACAAGACAGTCCTGAACCTTCTTACAGGGAAACTCCTCCCACAGAAAGAAAAAAAGAGAGGAGGAGCTGTGATCCTTGTATTGAGGTGAAGACGAAGAACAGAGAAAAACAAGGGGCCAGAAATAATGAATTCACGTGAGCAAGACAGACCGAGAGACAGAGTTATTCTATTTACTCCTATAGACTCCGGTTATTTTCTTGTGCCTTATCTCTAAGCTTTGGCAAAACGAATGTAAATAATGTGTCATGCCAATAAAGTACCTTTGGGTCTTGAATCTTGAGAGAGAGAGAGAGAGAGAAAGAGTGCGAGAGAGAGAGGGAGAGACACCAGTACACCTCCTCCACCTCCTCCTCCGTTTCCCACTCATCTGGGTGAAAGGTAACGATTTCTGGGTGAGACACACAATACACAAAAGCACAGCAGTGCTCCTAAATCCCTCTCTCTCTCTCTCTCTCTCTCTCTCTTCCCCATGCTGTGTTCACCAAACAAATCCTGACAGATTAACCAGGCAAGACACACAACAAAACCTCATTTGCATCGTGCTGAAGGGACTCTCATGCTGAAACAATCTCACGCTCTCTCTCTCTCCGTCTCTCTCTGAAATCGACAGTATGATTTCTTCATGGGTTGCTTCTCATTACTGTAGATTCCATCATGTTGACTAAAAGAAAACATTTGTTTATTTCTTATCTTCTTTCACCTTTACCCCGTTATTCTCACCATCTTATCTCCATCAATTCTTTACTCCAGTTCTTGACTTTTCATCAAAATAATAAGTAATAAAAAAAAACCACACATGCACAAGTTTCTACTTGAGATCTACAAACTTGTACACGCTTACATTTCTAGTCCTACACGCTCCAGCTTATTGTGCCCGAGTCTCAAAGCTCCTGATTCTGTCCTGAAGTTACTAAGGTCTTGCTCCAGCATTGAGGACAATAAAGTCCTGCTCCTTAAGTTATTTCACGCAATATGATCAATTCTGATGATTCTGATCATTCAGAATTTTGAAATGAACTTAATAATAATAAAAAAATAATAATGCATAAGATTTAACATGCAAGTTCATAATTGGTTGTGGTTGAGTGCATAATGTCAACTCATTTGAATTAATTGTACTTCACTGTCATTAAGTGACTAACAAAGTATAACCATGAATTCACGCTGGATGTGTTGCGGTAATGGTGCGACATTACACCATGAAGCTACTAATGTTTATACTTTAGCAAAAGCAGAAATTATTATTATTTTTTTTTGGTTATGTTCAGAGACTAGACTAGAGATGGCAACAGTAAAAAAGCAACCTGGAGGGCAATCTGGAGATAAAGTGGGCGAAAAAAGACGAGCGCCCAAACAGGGCAGCACCATTAGCACATACGCTATTTTAAAGTGCAGTCGAGTTGGGTTTTTCTGGGACATTCACTTCATATTCGAGATTCTCTTTTCTATTTCTTAAGAAATAAATATGCAATAGACAAAAGGCGAATTTTCTTTCTGAAAATACGCCTATATGTATAAAAATATTCAGATTGACTGTGGAAACAGGCACACTGAATATATTTATACATTTTCAACCATTACAAAAAACGCAGAATCTAGCGTCTCAATAACTCTAATCAGTGGTAACGATAAGGGAGCATTTATAAACAGAATGACCTGGACAACTGTAAGAATTTAAAGTCCATCTAATCAGTCTCATCTGAATATTTTCTAGGTACAGTATCTCACAAACTAACACGGCGTTTGAAACGGTGTTTCAAAGTGGGACTTTTTATTGTGCAAAATAGAGGACAGAACAGTTCTGAGAGTAAAAACTCCCTTTATATGCTTGGACACCATCAAGGAGCTACGACTGGACTGCTTGCTTCACGTCTGAATTGAACTCCTTTAATGGCGCAAAAATGGGGAAATGGCTTGGAGCGAGGTCAGGACTGTACGGGGATGTGGACTGTACCTGCAATGTGCAAGTGGTGCTGGTGAATGAGTGTGTGTACGGTTCCCATAGTGTCTCTTCTTCTCCACAAGTTGGCGACCAGTTATCCAGTCGTTCCACTCGCTCAATGTTTACAGGATTCCCATTCATGACAACTTTAAAATGTTTGCACCATTCAAATGTTTTACTGCAGCTAAGAGTCTCATCACTGTACTTTGCTTGAAGTCTTCTGTAAATGTCAACTGCTTTTACACCTTCATTCACCAGAAATTTCATCACCTGTCGTTGTTTGACTTGAACGCCCCTCTTAGATAGGGGTGACCACGCTAGAAGCTACGCTACACAGTTGTGACATTTCTACGTGATTTTGTGTCGATAGACCGAAACACTTCCTGTGCTTAGTGAGAGCATGTGAATACAGCCAATCAAATGTCTGAAAGCAGTAAAGCTCCTTAAAGAACAAAAGAGGGGGTCAAGTGATGGTTTTTGTGTGTATGTGTGTCTGTCTGTTTGTGTACATTAGCACCACAATCACCTGCATTCTCTATATATTCAACAGAAACCAGGGATCTCTGTCTCTCTGATGTAAAAATAACTCCGTACTGCTGGTATTGGCCAGAGGAGACTCGGTTCCTGCCAATGTGTGTCCTCCTACCTCCATCCTGAGGAGCTCATCCTCACTCTTAACCTCTAGATGTGGACATGTGTGTGTGAACCCAATTCCAGTTACAACAAACCATACTGTTCCTTTGGCTTAGGAGCAAGTTTACAAATCACACCAGAAACATTTTTTTTGTCTGTGTGTGTGTGTGTGTGTGTGTGTGTGTGTGTGTGTGCACATGCTTTATAGATAAAAATTAATGATCGGTGTGTTTGTGCTGACTGTGTTATAGAATACGTTACACAATAGTCTGTGATCCATGTGTGTGTGTGTGTGGGGGGGGGGGGGGGGGGGGGGGGGGGGGGGGGGGGGGGGGGGGGGGGGGGGGGGGG